>CM062809.1:1022128052-1022507105 GCA_031772625.1 Pinus tabuliformis | reverse complement strand
ATGAAATTTACAAAGGTTACATCTAAGAAAGCCCATAATGTTTCTGATCAAAATGCAAATGAAAAACTTCTCGCCTCGGAGGTAAATGCCATGTCGGCCGAAAAGGGCCAACAACTGAAGCAACCAAGGGGCAAGAACAAAGAGAAAGGGAACAAGAAGAAACAGGAAGAGTCGTCTCCTTAAAAATCTTCTGTAAACCCTTCTAGAAATAGGAAACCAAATTATCCATGCTTTATATTCGATGAGGATCGTCGAACACTAGATTGTCCATATAAAGCTGAGCTTAGAAAATTCTTCAAGAATACAAAAACCTCGGCAGTATTAACTCATCCATTTTCGAATCCAGGAAAAAATATGGTTGCTAGTGACAATGCTTCTCGATCCCAAGTACTTATGTTGTCTATTTCGAAGCGCCAAAATGATGTTTTCATATCGACAGGGAATAAAGATTACGGGAATCCACAGTTGTCAAACAACAAGGCTAATGATCAACCTAGTACTTCGACAACAACTTCGACCGAAGTTGTGCCACCCATCATTCATGAGCTAACGATAAAGCCACCAAAGGGAGTAGTACACAAATCGACATTTAATCCTCGTGCCAGAGCAGCACAACATTATAATATTGTAGGGGACTTGGCCCAATCGCCACCCGCTATGTCGACACTTGAGGTACCACAACATTTCCCCTCCCAAAAGCAATCTTTATTATCAGCAATAGGTGGGATTGACCCAATGGACTCCAATCTTGTGGCCTCTGATCATAAAGGATATGCCCCTCAGTTATCAACTCAACTAGCTTTCCTTATAAAAGTGAATGCGCTCAACAAGACTGTTCATTGAACAATTATTGATGAGGGGGCATCTACATGTATTATGTCGATGAGTTGCTGGAAATATTTAGGCTCACCACCCTTGTCAAGATCGTCAACGACGTTAAAAGCATTTGATGGACGATCATACACTCCATATGAGATTTTAAGTAACTTGCGAGTTGAAGTGGGGGGGGAAACAATAGAAATTGATGTTGAGGTTATCGCTGGAAACCTCGATTACAACATCCTACTAGGAAGGCCCTAGATTTATGTTATGGCTGCAGTTGTGTTGACATACTTCAGAAAGATTGCATTTCCCTTTCAAGGAGGAATTACGATCGTCGACCAACAAACATTTCTCCCCAACAGTTCACAAGTTACGAGAAGTATTCCAATGATCCATGGAAGCAATCATTCGCTTCAAAATATCGAAGTAGGCCTCCTAAAAGACCCTACATTAATGGGACGCTTTTGCCCTATTGCCTCCGAGTAATCTGGCGGAAGTGGCCACAGTGGAAACCTGCAATATGAAATATTCTATATCTAATGGATTCAGAATATTCCTGAACATTTTGACAGCATGGATCATCGCCATTTTATAAATATTGTAGCAATCAATTTTCTTGGCTTGGGGGGCAGACCCAAATCAACTCCCATCGAGTGTTTGGATAGATAGGTCTAAGGAATATGGTACCTCTTTAGATCCTTGGTCGCATGCATGTTCTACAGACAAAGGAATCATTCAATCAATGATGATAGGAGAGGCACCATGGGCAAATCACCACCATCGTTCCCGTCTTCCGGATTGCCACGAAGATTATTCCAGCAACCTTAATCATCCTTAAATTTTTGATTTTCTATCAAATACTATAAATACGGTGGATACCGAGGACGGTTCTTATCTCGTGTCAACCTCGTTAAAAAAATGAAGAAGGAGTCATGAGGATAGTTCTTTTACTGTCTCAACCTCATTAAAAAGTGAAACACCGCCCTTTCCAAATCGAGTCTTTGATTATGACCTTGTAAAATCAAAGTCGAGTCTTTCGAAGATCTCGAAGGTAAACCTTCATTCCAACCACCGAGATGAATGCAATGAAGCTTAGGGGGCATGCACCTCGATTTGCGTTATTATGCTGGGGGCATGCAAACTTATCATGAAAAGTGTTACCGCAGGGTTCAAGCTCATTAACAAATAAACCTACCACGAGCAGTGTTACCACAGGGTTAAAGCTCATTAAAAAATAAACCTGCCTTGAGAAGTTTTTATGTGGAGTTCAAGCTCATTAAAAATTAAACATAAGTAATGAGCAATTGTTTCCCCTAGAGTTTAAGCTCATTCATTAAAAAATGAACCAATTTCCGGTAAATAACCATCGTGAATGCTATCATTAGCCTTTGAAGCCTTGGTCATGTTTTCATCATCACCTCCACTCTGTATTGGCCAATCATTCACCTCCATTTGATTGTTTACCCTTTTTGAGGAATAGCTGTGAAGAGTGATCCTCTTAGCCATCCTTGTGACACTGCCGTGATTGGAAAATTCCAAAACTTACCTGGAATTAGCTGCTACCCGAATTTATCACTTGTTCCTCGAAAAACGAGTCTCCTTTAAGCTCTTTTCATCTGACTCGTTAGATACGAAAAGATTTCCGAGCAATTAGCCTCTCCAGCTCATCAAAAGTGATTGGAAATGCTATCCCTCATCTAGATTTTAATCTTTTTGGACCTGACGGATTATTACACAAAAATATCGAGTGCTTGTTTTGTTCGGCTCGTTAAAATTACCGAAAATTCATCCCTTTCATATTATTTTATACTTTCTCGGACCTAAGGGATTATATGACGAAAAAGGATTATTGGAGTTTTCTTTACATCCCTTCAGACTCCCTAAAATGGAAAAGGACCGAGGTATCTTTGTCGTTAAACTCATTAAAACCGAATAGCGACAAACTTGTCCGTATAGACAAGAACGAGTTTCACTATCACTAGGCTCGTTAAAACATAGTGATGGGTTTTCTTGAAGGGAAGATTATAAAAAAAGAATATGTTACCCTCCTCAAGCTTGACAAAAATAAAGAGGTACTGGTCAGTAATGACTAGGGAAAAATTGGGAAGAAAACTTGAAGAAACTTTATCGTTAGCAAGTCGCTCTTGAACATGACACTTTCACTCCACATCCGAGTCGGGTTGGGTTGTTCCATTCACTGGTCATATCACAATTGGTCCATCACACCATCCAAATGTGGGGTTAACGCTACCAATCCATCATGTCAGTGTCACCGGTATGTTCAAGGGAAGTCACTCATAGAATTCACCTGTGTCTCATCCATTACAATACATTCACGCTCCATTCTTTCATGACCGCCACCCTGAACCTTATATCATCAGATCATTTTCACCTCCATTAAAATCATTTTCTCCATTCCATGTCATAGATGTGGGATTCATTAAGTCCCTCCTACAATGGATATCTTCTTGTTGACATCAGCTCATTATCCAGGAATTCGATCTAGGAACAACCCTTTCAGTACTTTGAAGCTTGCATGCCTCAATGGCAAGTTTCTCACTTCCGGTGACAGGTTTACATCAATGGCCTTCGACTGAAATATTTTGCGTGGTGTTCTATGCTAAGTCCCTTCTTCACAGCACATGAATTGTACTATCGTACCTTGAGGGTCATCATCATTATCGGTGATTCCTCTGGCGCCTATTAAAATCTTACATTATTGGCTAGTAATCAGGCGATGTCTTTCCATGTTCGACTCTAGAACATTTTCACATGGATTGACTTGTACTCTGAGTAAGGATTAGAAGAGTTTGAAGACCCCGTATCTAGTTTCATCCATCCAGGCTGTGATATATTCAGGAAAATAAATACATCAGATGTACATCATTACTGCACAGATAATCATCCAAACTAAGGGATGATGGCTCTACCAGACTCATCAATCTGCACACAGACAATTGTGTGTCCTATGTACATAAAAATGAATTTATAAAGCTGAACCTGGGAATTCCCACCTTAGCTAGATCATGAAAATATTATGAAGATAATGTATTTTATTGTATCTTATTACAAGTTGCCTTCTAGCTTGAAAAAACTTCGGATCCTCATGATAAAGCATTTCACCCGACATCAAAAGATTAATGACCACATGCTTTAGGGGGAAACTGTTATAGACATTTTTGGGCACTGCAACCCCAATCATATATGTCCATAAACCAAGGGCTCCTAAGTCCCTAAAAGTGTTTCTTAAAACTCTAAAGAAACAAGGTCAGCTGATTACATCATCTCCCAAAAATTCTCCATGAAAAACTACTCAGAAATGGTTAAAACTGAACCATATTTATTGCTCAGTGCTGAGGGTGAGATGCATCGCCCCTATTACACACGGAGGTGCAATGCATACTTAAACGTCCTTCTATAGGGTGCGATGGACGAGAATAGACAAGTGGCAGAGACAATTTGCGAGGTGGTTGATCATGGAATCTTCCAGAAACTTCTCTTGTGACACTTGCCTCTCAAAATCACCCAAGGATGAGTAAGAGATCAATGAGATCTCCAAGTGGAATCAAGAACTATCAAAGAGAAGACACTAATCAAAAACTTAGAGCTAACTCACAGCTATGCAAATATCTAGATATAGATCTCTCGTCCCAAAGATCCAGAGGTTCGAGGCTGGAATTTTGTATCTTGTAAGGAAGTGTCACTGGTTTCTTGGTGTAACATCATAGTGTTGGGTGATCTAAGCTTTTCATGAGGTGAAGAAGGGCTTTCTTGTTGAGAGGATGACGTTGGGTCAGAATAATTGGTTGTAACCCTCTTTGTTATTCTTGATATTAATAAAGTTATTCAAGTTTTCCTCCACATTCTTGTATGATTGATGATATATGCATTTGTGTGGTCAATATATATCTGGTCCTATATTGTTTATGATAGTAGATCTCTATTCTTGGATAGTGTTATGCTACTTTGATTCCACAGGTGCTCTTTGAAGCTGGGAGACGAGGAAGCGAGTGGCAAAGATCTATCATAAGGGAGAGGAATCAAGCAAGGAACCAAACGCAAGACAGAGGTTGGTCTCCATAGTTCCCCTCTTATATACTTCTCATAAAGGTAGTTTTAGTTAGTTTGTTTCTAATATAGCTACCAGTCTTAGTGGGACTAGCAGCTTTGCATAGACACTAGATTTTCCGATAACATTTACTCACACCATTTTTCTGCAAGCTTTCAGATAAATGAGAAGAACTTTAATTTTAATAAAACTATAAGATATTCAAAAAAAAAGTATATGGCTTCAAATTCTCCAATTACCATACATAAATGTGCCAAATGACATTACACAATGTTTCCCTTCATTTATGTAAAGTTTATAGTATTAAGTTGTAAATATAAACACCATATATTACTCATCCTCACACAAAACCCATCTCTCTGATTGTTGGTGATTTCCTGGCATGGTAACCATAATGTATCTTTTACATGGAGCGTACTAATTCCATGTGTTGTTTTATCAAATGCAAGATGCGAAAGGCTACATTAGTAATGCATATTTATATGTTTGTACCATATTAAGGTGAGTTAAATATGAATAATCCATATTTATATTTTTGTTAGAAAAAATACAATGCAAAACTATTGGTCTTGAAATTGACACCATATATAACTCATCCTCACCCAAAACCCATCTATCACCCATCTATCTAATTTTTGGTGATTTCCTACTAGGTATCCATAATGGAACTTTTACGTGGAGCATACTAATTTTTGTACATTTTTATCGAAAAGGAAGTATTAAAGGATAGGGTAGTAACACATATTTACATTTATGTATTATAGGATATTAAGGTGAGTTGAATCTGAGTAATCCATATTTATATTTTTTTGAGAAAAAATACAATTCAAGACGGTTGATATTGAGTTTGAATAAAGTAGAGCCATTACTCTACATTTGTTGAGAGGTTTATTGATTTATAGGGCCTTCTCACCAAACACCACACATGCCATTTTCAATGGTACACACCATCATTGTGTATTAACAAAATATAAATTTGAGTTAAATAAATTTATGTAAAAAATTAATACAATGAGGTGAGTAGGTACAAAATTATCAGCCTCATGGAATATTTTAGTGCTCAATATTCGCAGTTGTGCTAATTTTGCATGATTTCTCAAAAAGAAAGATTCGTCAATTTCCATTTTTAATAAAAATTAATTGCCTAAATTTTACAATATAGAGTTATTTTACCTTAAAACTCGGCAACATTATATATAGAGTATATATAAAATCATTATAAATTTGAATAATTTTACAAATACATCAATAAACATTTTAAAGTTTTCATATTAGGGACTTGTGAGATTCGCCAATGTTTCTAAACTTCAAATTAATTATCCATCCTTAAAATTTTCCCGAGTAGCCTTGGCCAATTTAGTAGGTAAGGTGTAGATGTAGGTTCATAGGATTTATGCGATGGGTGGGGATTGAGAACTATATTAGTTTAGATTCCCGCAATATGAATATGACACACGAATGCATAGAACAATTACAATATCTCAAAGAATCCTTGACATTGTAATTAGTATCATAGTTCTTCCCGCCTACCTGGTATTAATGTTTCTTCGTCGCCCCATTTGACTCTCAAAATTCTAAATCTATGTTACCTTTGACATATCGAATAGAATAAAAAATATATGTTTAATAAAAATAAAAAAGTGTGTACACCCCAGCTTAACATGATGCCCCATAAAATTTAAATGGTACATGGTCAAATTAATACCACAATGTCAATCATGTATGTCTCCATAGGGACACAATAATAAAAAACTTGATAGGTTGTTGTATCATTTTCACATGCTATGTCAATGGTATGATAGAGTCAATAGCATTATTATAAAATAGTCTTTAAGAGGTCTCTCTTTAATAAAAATGTTGAAAAGTTAATCCACTCCTCGAAATGCTAACTTACCCTACAAATAACATATGACACGTGACACAATGAATATGGGAGAAAAATTATATCTAGCTCTTGTTTAATTTGTAACTATGGTTGGTCTTCATAATGTATATTTGGCGACATGATGTACTTGTATTGATTATTTCTAAGAATATTTAAATGTGAGAGTGAAAAGAATTCTTTTTTTGAGCCAAAGTCCCATTACAACTTTTAAAAGAAGAAAAATTTAATTTTTTTCTCCCAAGGTTATGAAGTCGACCTCCCTCTGTTAAAAGGTTAGGTGAGGGTAAAGGACAGACCCATTTGACATAGTGAATCACAATATAAAGAGAGCTAGACCTAATTCATCCACCACCAATTCTTTTTTCAAGAAGATATTTTCTAGGCATCTAATCAAGAAGGAAAAGGAGGGTTAAAAATAAGATGAATTGCCTCTCTTATTTTATCTCTAAAGGTCACACATGGGGATCTATTCTCTCGCTTCCAGTTCATAGCTTTTTTGGGAAATTATGTGGCAAGGGGACAAAATTTTGGGTAGTTACAGGGACCAAAATTATGGATCAAATTGGGAGGCTTGACTTGGAGGGGTCGACCAGGTTTGACCATAGGTCTAGTTGTGTCTCTTGTTGAACAAAGGAATTTGTGTATTGAAAAAGGCTGCTAGGTCTTTTCCTTGGTGTGTTTTCCTAGAGTAAACCTTGTCCTCTTTTTGTGCATTGTTATCTCTATTGTTCTATTGTTCATTTATGGTTAAATTTCTGAAGTATAATTGTTGAATGATATATTGGAATGATTTAAATGAAGGTTAACATCAAAACTAATTATCGGTATTTCATAAATATTGTGCTAGTCTATATTGCACATATAAAATCAACATTGTATTAGAGCTTTGGTGAAGGAAATAAAGAAAAAGATTAGTCTTGAAGAAATCATAATCTTAGATCACTATTATTGATGTTCATCTCGTTGATTTGCATCCATGAATTCTTATATGAAATATCATAGCAAGTTGGAAGGAGCCTCAAACTTCAGAGCTTAATAACTTAGACTTGATATTATTCTTGCAAAGAATAAAGTATTGGATGTTGTGACAAGAAAATTTATAGACCAAGAGATTTTACAGTAGAGGAGAAGTTCAAAGAGGATGACATTACTGCCATGAGCCTTATTATGGACTCCATAAAAAATCATCTCATTCCCTATGATGCAGTTCTTCATACTCCTAAGAACATATGTGATTCCCTAACCAATCTGTTCAAGGCCATTTTGTCACATCATCCAAAAAGGCCTAAAAACCATATCAAACAACATCCTTGAACACTCTGTCATAATCGCTTTACAAATCCCTAAGCATCATCTCTGCAAAAAGTCTATTTTTCTAGGTTAATTAGCTCAAAAACCATGGTTTTTAGGCCCAATGCACCATGCATTATTGTCCACATACAATGGTTTCATGTTGAATAACTAAGAATTTACATTGGTCAACACAGGTTGCTCTATTGCACAAGTTCCCTCATTCTAATGTTTCAGGAAAATTAAAAAATGTTTTCAAACTTCTTCTTCCATAAGCTTCTAAGGTGGCTTTAACTATTTACCATGGATAAGTATCTTGAATCCCTACCTTATCCTACTCTAATAGTCCTATGTCTTATCCCTTGAACTTATCCTCCCTCATATGTCAATCTCAAGCCTAGATAGGTAAATTCCAAGCTACCACTTTCATCATATAAATTTACTACATTCCATAGAGTCTAGGTGACCCGAATGGAAAGTGGAATCCACCCATGGTATTCATCCATGCATGCTATTTATCCACCCAAGAAATTTACCCATGGTATTGTAAGTGGCATCTGTCGAGCTGTGAAAAGGGTCTCTTTCACCTCTAATTACCTCACATTAATTTTTCAATCCACGAACGCTTTGTTATTTCAAAGAGTGTCTCAGTCTGAGGCTATCATTTGCGAGAGTAATGCAAGTAGTATAGTGCTCAAAAATACAAGAGCAAATGGATGCTTGTTTACAGCAAACTAATTTTCAAGAATAAACCATACATTCAGAAAACTAAGCAATTTATCAGTCAAGGGTTTAGTAGCAGTAACTCATCCCTTTTTAAACTGATGAGACCAAAGGAAATCAGGGAACAGATCATCGATCTTGGAGCCAGACAATAAATTTCAATGCCTGCTATAGTCTCAGATCATTCTTCACACCAAAGAAAAAATAACGCAAATGACAGGAAATGGAATGGCATATACGAAATGGAACAGCAACCAGGAATCTATAACAACAATTAAGTTTAATAAGCAGTAACACCTTAGTCTACAGGATCAAATGCAATAATCATGTCCTACAAAAGTCAAATGGAAATCCTCTACCTTTAAGGATGAATCGAACAACACACAGAAATGGAACAACACTCATTAATGATGGACTATAGAATAGCGCTACAAAGCCACACAAACATGCACACGACACACCTTAATAGTAATTTGATCTTGGTAATAAATTCATCAATCTTATTTATAAAGAGTACGACTATATTTCAGAATGGAATAACAACGTCTATAGATTCAACAATTGCAAGGAGATATTATCTCTAAGATGAATTCAGTAATACCCATGAATACGTGTACAACACAGATACTCTGTAATTTGAATAGAAACAGTATTCTGTAAAGGCCGGCAATATTATATCAACACTTAAAGGAATAGTAATACATTACAAAGTTAATATAATGGTTCTGTCTTCAGAAATGATATTACTGAGTAAACCAAACGTAGCAGAGTTGTGATGTAAAATAACAGAACATATCAGATTACCGAATGGAGATGATAAAAAAAACCACGCATAAACCAAAAGTAATAGTACAGAAGAAAGTGTTCCTATAGGGCCGGGCACCTAGCCTCTAGGGGCACACTGCTTGAAGTTATTCTAGGATCTGAGATGAAATAGCAACCAAGTTTGTATTAATGCATAAGACAAAATTAGAGTGGATCACTTCTCAACGAGATTCAATGATCAAAGTCTTAACTATAAGAGGAATTACATAAAAAATATATCAAACTCCCGAGGCTAACAATGTTTCCCCTTTTTATAATGGTGAAGGCAGAGATGTCTAGGTGCAAAAATAGTTAAAGCAGCGAACCCTGAGGATCAAACGATCCTGAGGGATTCGCCGAACCATTCGCTCTCAGTTATCTCTTTACTTTCATGCGTCGAGTTGATATCTTCATTTCCTTTCCTAGGTTCATATGATTTGATTTGGTTTGCCTTGTTTGCATGTGGTTCCCTGTCAAAGGGATAGTGGTTAACCTGGCCTTGTCTTTTCCTTTGGAAGCAAAGTCTTTCCTTTTTCCTTCTTCCTGCATAAGAAAATGACAATTGTAAGTGTTCTCATTTTGCACATTAATCTTACAGGTTTTATTACAATTCCTTATCATCTACCTAGTTCATGATGCAATAGGTTTGTAAGTTTTAATAAAAGATACTGAAATAATCACCAAAAACATACCTTTTTTAGTACTCCACACACACCCCTACTTACCCTTTTTCATGCCCTCATGAAAACATTGTAGTTGACATGTAAGGCAGTGAGAGAGTAGGCTGGAGATGGGATCTCATGTGGAGGTCTACGGCCATGATGCATAACTAGGTCTTCAAAAAAATAGCCTGTGTGACCCTCATGCATCTCCTACAGGGCTTGGTATCCAGGTGCAGGGTGCCAAATAATTGGACTCAGGAACCTATATCCTAACCAAGATGGCCATGCCCTCAAAATGGTTTCACCATAGAGGTGCAAGCGGTTGGCAGCTAACTTAAAATTTTCATAATTAAATGGTTCCTTGAGTTGGATATTCGGATTAGAGATTTGGTATCGAAATTTATCTGCATCAATAGTAAGGTCTTTAATAGTGAAAACGTATTCTATTCCCTGTTGATTGATTGATGTATGAATGGGTCCTAATCCTTCAATTAAACCTGGAGTACTCATGAGGTTCCTATGATCCCTCCACAACTGTATTAGATCCCTAGGCTCATCTCTTACCCACAAGTCTAATCCATTTTATTGTCTTTGGAAAGCATTATAGGCTTGAAGCCATTTAATTTGATTGACCCCGAATGAAATAAATGCCTGTAATTGGATATCCCCAACAAAAGGGCCTAGGTTCTCCTTGGTCTCCTGATCTAACTCATGGTTATGCAAATAAAATTCACACAATTATCTTTGAACCTTTACCCCGTAGTGCTCACAGCATTTTATAAAATCATCGATGGTATTAATTTGTATAGGGGCGCCTACTTTAATAGCCTTTATTTTCGATTGCAAATATCGTTCCATTAAAAACAAGGCATAATTCTTAACATGGGATCTATATGCTAGGATGTCATTGTACAAAGAACATAAGGTATCCATCTGTTTGATAACTATATCTAACCTACGAGTTACCTTCATGACTTTTTCTTCTTCCCTTTGCTACCCTTCAAAGGCCCGGCTTTCGGATAAATTGACGTTCCTTAGTTGTTGTTGTAGTTCTTCATACCTTTCTCTTGTAACCATTTGTTCTATGAGTTTTTTTGTTGCTTGCTGAGCTTGTGTCAAACCCTCTCATAGGGTTACCGTCCTCGGATCACTATCCCACATGGTGGTGGTGAGCAGGAGGTTCACCCGAGTCTTCCTATTCCATTTTTTCGTGGTTCGTATTCCTTTAGGGGACTATGCCTCTGTTTGTACTTCTTTGTCACGGGCCAATACATTATGGGTAGCAGTCAAATGCTTTTCCTTTTGATTTTGAACAGCAGGCTTCTCCTCAACAACATTTGGAACAACAGACCGCTTTTCGATAGGGTTTTGAACAAGAATATGGACTCTGGTCCTCCGAACCTTTTTCTTGAGGGGTTTTGCTGGGGTGGTTGCATGTATTCCTCCCGAAGTCCTTTTTACCCTTTTCCTTGTTTACAAAATCTCGATCTATTGTCGAAGTTGAACTATTACATTCATTAGTCTCTGTTGTTCTTTCTGTAATCTCCTGATTTTCTCAACTTCCTTAGAAGGAACAGGAGGTTGTTTGTTGTGGCCTGGACTATTGTCTCGATCAATTCCCTTGGTTTTCTCCTTGCGGTGCTTCTTCCTTGCTCTGCTCTAGTTTCTCAGGGGCAAGAACCCTAGCTGGTTCTATTCTTTCTTGGGTGAATTCTTTTTCTGCCTCCCCTTATTCTGGAATTTCTTTTGGTGTAGTCTGGCTAGGAACTGATTGCTCCTATTCTACATCACTTCTCTCTCCCATCATGTTTTCATCATGAACAGGCTGAATCTCCTTTTATTCCTCCTCGTCATGTAATTCTTCAGGTGTATTTCTATCTTGAGCAGAGTGTTCTCTTGGTTACTGTCCAACATGGAGGTCTGGTGGGCTGAGAGGTTGGCCATATTTTCCCATATTGGCCAAAAGTTTGGCCAATTCATCGTCTATCAGTGGATTCTACAATGTGCTGCCTTCATGCTGTTCTGTTTCCTCCTCCTACTCAGGTTGCTCGGTTTCTTCCTCCATTTCTCCTTCCTCATTTTCTTGCATTCCTTTCTCATTTTATTCTGCTTCTAATCATGGGGGTTGCTCATCCCCTAAATCGTTTACCTCTACAGCTTAGCTGGTATCTCCTTGGAACTTTTCCATTCTCCCTTTAATTTGTGCTAATCCGACCAATTTCATTCGTTTTTCTGGATGCTATGGTGTACTGGTGGCATGTTTATTTTTTGGGGATGGTGTGTTCAATCCCCCATCTATCATGGAAATTAGCTCTTCCCAACTGCTCTGCTACTGGGCAAGGTTATGGCTAACTATTAACCGTATCAACCCATGGTGACTGACGACTGATTTAACATGCTGTGCCTTTTTCATGCTCCATGCAACATCATGAAGTAATGAATTTAAAAATGCAGGTAAGTTTATAGAGCATTTTTGCTTTAATACAGTTAAAATTTTAAGGTGTCGTGGTCTTACCATGTCTTTGTTGCCTTCACAGGTGATGTAGCTCTGAATATTTTTCGCCAATTCTGCCCACGACTCTCTTAATGCTGCTAGTAGAACCCCCTTTCCTCTAATTGTCAGCCTCTCATCTTCCTCCTCGAAGGTTTCTATGATCTTCTGCAATCTCTCCTTCTTTAATGTCCGTACACGTCCAGCGGTTGGCAGTCATGAGACCTCTGCCATTATGTCATCGGTGACTGTTATATGTCACCCCCTTACTATGGAGTGATCTTCTTGCAAGTTCTGCAAGAATTCTATTGCTACAGTCTCATTGCATTCCTGTAAGCGATTGAGATAAGTTAACCAACCTGCTCTTGCCAGGATTTCCCATGCAGCATTAGAGATTGTCAACACCTGTGGTTCTCTCTGAATCGATCTTCCTCCCATGTTTTTTATTTCCATGTAAAATCTCAGAAATGGCAATGGAATAGCATGTTTTTCACGCTAACAGATGCAAGACTCGCTCAAAATCTTAAGGGCTTTACTAATGTCGCTGAGCATACTGTGGAAATGGATTAGGAACAACAAGCCATGCAAAAAATAAAAAATAGTATACCGTTGAGCCGTGCTATTCCCAAGTACGTAATTTTGAAAATAGTGGTCTAACATGTAATCCATCAGATGATGAGGTTAACCTCCCCCACGCAATGTGATAGGCCATCCTCAGCTATCAAATAAAGGAGTGGCGTGACGATGTGCCCTGGAACAGAGCCATAAAGGAACAACGTATATCATCGTGCCATGTTTACAAGAGTAGCACGTTACCAAAATTGAGGTGTAAAGTCAGATCACTTAATAAGTAAGAGACCACTGTGATATGCTGCGAGGCTAGGAAGATAGGACATCTGCCGTCCATACAGAGTCTCATGCGGTCATTATCAACTGTTCTATCATGATTGGTGATAATAGATTTACATGCGTTTTATGGTTCAGGAAATAATATACATTCTCCTTACGTGATTTATTACTAAGGTATAAGAAACAGAAAGATGTTAATAGTTACCTATTGGTGTAAGTAATTGACTTCAATACCATTAACAAAGATCTTTTGCCTACAAGTTTCCATAACCTTGGAAGAGTTTTTGTTTCACCCATTGTTATAGAAATTTTTGTTCCTTGAATCACTGAGCATGAAATGTCAATAATCAAGGGATCCAAAGTCCCTAAACATGTTGTTCCTACCCCTAGAGGAACAAGGGCAGCAAACCACAACAATTCACTAAAGTTCTCCACCTGAAAACACTCAAAAACAGGCCAATTCTGGATCATGTCAACTGCTCCACTGAGCATCTGTGTTGAATGTCAACTGCTCCATTGTCTACCTGCGTTGAATGTCAACTACAACAAAGGCTACCTACGCTGAGCATAACTGGACAAGTGGCTGGCTCATTTCTCAAGGTGTCAATGCCGAGGAAGCTTCCAAAATGACACTTGGATCAGGGAATTCGACTGGTGATGAGTAAGAGGTTCCAAATCTCCAAGTGGAAGCAAGAACCTCCAAGTGGACTCAAGAACTGAAGTGGGAGAGGACACTAGTCAGTTCCATACCAGCCTCAAGCTGACTCATCCTCTGTCCAAAACTCCTATATATAGATCTCTCCTCAATGAGATCAGGAGGTTGGAATTTGGTGATTGCAAAGAATTGCTATTGGTTTGTGGTTGGATCATTGGGTGTTTATGACTTGAAAGGGGCTGAAGAAGGAATTCCATTCTGCTGGGAAGGAGATGCTGGGTTGGAGCCCTATGGGTTGTATCTCTTCCTGAACCTCGTTTATTAATCAATAAAGCTTCTTGGTTCTTTCCTATATGCTGGTGTATTTTGTATGATTTGCATTAGTATATTTGATTTACTTCTAATCCTGAATCATTTATGAATATGTATATTTGCCTTTGTGTTGTGTCCTTCTCTTGTCACAAGTAGTTGTTCTCTTGAGCAAGCGAGGATGCAAGTAGCTGTGGACACCCAAAGAGGAGAGGATCTAGATCGAGGGACAACCGGAAGATAACGGTAAGTCTACCGATCTCCTCTCTTTCATATTTCATAAAGGAAGAAACCGAAGTAGCTGTATTCGTTTGTTGCTAAGGTACTGTCACACCTTAGGTGGATAGGATCGTCCTGCATAGGCATTTTTCCCCACAACAAATTCGCGACTCCACTGGGGATCTTTGTTTTAGTCATATTGTTTGTGTTTACATCATTGTTTACTTCATAGACTCAATGGAAAAAATCGAACTGCTTTGCAAAGTAGAATATTGTTGCTTTGATCCTTCACTGGGTTTTTGTCTAGGATCTAAACAATGGACTCACAAATGACTTGATGATCCTTTGTGATAGTCTTTAGTACCTTCTAAAAGCATCCCTCTGTTTATACCTTGCTTGTGTTTCTGATTTCGCCTGAAACAGTTGATTTTTGAGCATTTTATGACCTGGAAACCAAGAGAAACGAGAGTTTCTCCTTTCAGCATAGACACTGTGAAGGCATTCTGCATTTCAACGTAGGTCCCGTGAAGGCTACCTGCGTTGAATGTCAAACTGACAGTGTTACACTTGCACTGAACCCGTGTGGCTTTGTGCAGCTGGGGTTCCTTGCTATCTTTTGCCCTGTTTTGATCTCTGTTTTTGCAGCCTTTAACCAACATAGGTACCATTCTGATAACCCCTTTTCTTTGCCTGAATTCCGCCTCATTTTTGTACAAAAATACTGTAAGTGTTTTTATGTGTTTGTGGCGTCATTTACAGTTTTACTTTGCATGAGCAAAATAGTCATCCTGTAGCCTTGATTCAGATCTGATTGTTTGATTGATTGTGATCTTAGGAGAGAGTTCATTGGCTGTTTGTAGTTTGATTATCATTTGCTTTTGCTTATTGGTTTGAATTTGTCACTTTTAAGTGTCGAAACAAGTATTTCTTTCTAAAAGTCAAAAAGTGATTGCAATCTCTTCTACCCTTGCTGATTTTGGAAAAAGTAAACTTGTTTATTTTCAGTCATTTAAAAGAAAATTCAAAGTTGTACAAAAAGCTTTCTTTGTAGGCATTTATACTAAGAAAGTGGAAAACAAACACTTGCATTGTGCATTTGCATTTTGATAAGTTTGCATGTGTGATTTAGGAAGAGTGCATTAGAGTGTGCTGATTGCTCTTTGAGAAAAGATAGTCACTCTCTTTTCCTTTAGTAGCTAGGATTTTCAAAGTTGAAAGATTATAAAGCTTGCTTGTCATCTTAGACTGCATTTAGGAATTGTACCAATACATCTCGTGGTGATCCTGAAAGACAAACTTTAAAAAGATCAACTTAAAATAAATTGAACGAACCTAACAACTATTTGCAACATAACGCACAACATAGAGGTCTAGGTAGAGACGTGTTCCGACGTCGTTAAACCTAGTGACTGTGGATCTCAAAGAAGGTGGGTGATTCCTCCTGAGGGACGATAGCGCTAATACGAACTTGTGCTCCCACGTACCGTCACGTATATATTGAGAGACCCCTATAGGCATATATCCTTTATCCTTAGGAAGCCGTGTAGGCCGCCGTACTGATCGCAATGCAGTGAACACAGCATTCACGAAGATCGACCACCTGTATCGTAAAACATATTCTGTGGTTTTGCGAAAAGTTTGGCACACCCTCTGCCTAGATCTCCAGAGCAGTTTCTTTTGGCCTTTTTCAGACTCTATAACAGAAAAAGTCCATCCGAGCATTTGTCACTTCGGGCTCGTTAAAACATCGAAGGATACTAGAGTCATATTTATCTTTTTCTCGACTCTTTAAAATTGAAAAAGCAAGTTGTGTCTAAAGCGTCGTTAACAATTTATTTTAAATGGAACAATCACCCTTATTCCCGCGTTGATCTTTAGGTTGAAAAGATGGAGCACACCAACCAAGGAATTCCCCTTGGTGGAAATCCTAGTCCCTTCTCCTCTTGGGGAGATGTTGGTGCGACCCACATGGCCACATTGTCGCTTCCAGGACTGACAATTGGCCTACCAGTTTGGCTCTTTTCAACCAGTGTCGTTCAGAATGCCACCATTCCTGAACAGTCAAGTCAACAGTTAGATCAGACGAGTGTTGCCTCCCAGCCTTCTACTTCATCTTCCTCTCCTCCTTCCTCTTCGCTTGAGGGAACTGGTCGGTCAAAGGACTGGGTTCCTAAGGAGAAGAAGGAGAAGAAGAAGAAAGAAAAGAAGCAGAAGGAGCCTAAGGCGACTGGGGGCAAACAAGTGTCATCTAACAAAAATCCACACACAACACTCGTAAGGTCTAAATCTCCATGTGTCATATGTAGGGGAGACCACTTCCATAGAGATTTTCCATGTATCCCCCGGATACTAAGAGACTGGAACCCCCATTTGCACAATTCGGTAGCATCGACCTCTGATAGCCATGTCGATTGTTCACCGTCATCTAGTGGGAGTGAAGCTCTAGGATAGGGCGGGAAAGCTAAATTTCCCTGCAGACTGTGTGAAGGCAATCACGCCATCCACCGTTGTCCCTTCTTAGACGAGGCGAAAAGAGTTTTGGAAGATCGCCCGATATTACGAGTGAATCTTCCTCCTCGATATCAAAAACTCTTGCTAAGCCCCTCACTAGTTGAGAATCCGGTTGACCCGCCCAGGTGGTCAGCCGAAGCACCTGTCATTGAAGATGAACTGTCTGAATCCATACCTGACGAAAGTTTAAAGGCTGAAACGGCAGCTGACCCAGTTTTGCCTTCAGAGGCTCTATCTTCGAATGACACCATCACAGAGGAGAATAAAGACGACACCGTCCAAATTCTCTTCATCATCACTGACTCTGATGATCAAGGGGGCAATGCCACCATTCCTTTATCGTAGGAAGGAAGTTCATCAGAGCGCTATCCGGCCGTTTACTCGGTCCCACCACCAAGCAACCTGGTTGTGTCCTTTGACTGGAACCAACTAGGCAGACATCGCTTGCCAGCTAGCATACCATTCAGAATTATTGTCCAAATATACAGAATGGTAATGGCTGGTACAGTTATTGATGAAGGGGCATCTGTGAGTATCCTTTCCTCTATTGCTTGGAAAGCGCTTGGTTCGCTTGCGCTTTTGCCTGAAATGAGAAATCTATCAGGCTTTGATAAGGGAACTAGTCGCCCTTTAGGGATCCTCCCCAATGTGCCAATAACATTTAAAGGGAAGACCGTTCAGATGAACGTGATGGTTGTTCAAGGACCATTGGATTATAACCTACTCCTTGGACGAGACTATATATATTGCATGGGAGCCATCGTCTCATCACTCTTTAGAGTAGTGTGTTTTCCGCATGAAGGAAGAATGGTCAAGCTCGTGGACTAACTTTAGTTTACCGGATCACGCATCGCAAATAGTCATATGCCATCCCTAAATGGTCTATTCACGCAAGAAGTGTCTCAACCCACGGTCCATCCTCCTGATGAGCGAGAGTAATCCGGGAGGATATGACTGGAACCGAGGGGGCGTGCGTCCTGGTCTGCTTCGGCAGAGAACTTTGGGTATAAGGTAGGTTTCTGCCGAGAATATGACTAGTTCGTACCCCGTTCGTCTAGGAAAGAGGGTTGTTCTAGAATAATATTCTTTTTTCAAAGTTATGTGAGAGGATGGGACCCGAAGCTCACCTTTGTCTATTTCGATAGACATTGCTGAGGAAGTATTTTGTTTGGATCCCGAACGGAACTATCTTTGGGTAGCCTGAAAGAGGTGGACCTCGCGCTGCAAAACATTTGTTTTGGCGTAAAAGAAAGAGGTAACCTTGAAACTTTGTTTTATACCTGGGGGCATTCAAACCTTTTGGAGTGCAAGAAAAGAGAGGTTATTTATCTGTTTTTTGGGTTAGCCGTTTCCGAAATTGCATAAAGAAAGGATGTGGAGCAAAGCGTAGTGAGATGAAGCTCCGTAAAAAATAGCAATCTCACACGAGACACTCTTATCATATGACTGGTATAATCGAGCAGTTTTACCGCGAAATTTATGCTCGTTAAAAAATAGAAAAGCGAGATCCGAGCAGTTTTAGCACATAGTTCATGCTCGCTAAAAAATAAACATAAGATTGAGCAGCGTTTTGGCGCATTCAAGCTCGTTAAAAAAATGAACCCATCCCGGTAAATAACCATTGAGTATGTAACCTGATCAACTATAAAAAGACCTTGGTCATGTTTGTGCACCATCACCTCCACCGTTCATTTGGCCGATCGTTTACCTCCATTTGATTGTTTACCCATTTTGAGGAACAGCTGCGAAGAGTGATTTCACCTAGCCATCCTTGTGACACTGCCATGATTGGAAAATTCCAACCTGTACCTGGAATCAGCTGCTAATCCTGTTCATCACTCATTCCTCAAAAGACGAGTCTTCTTTAAGCTCTTTTCAATTGACTCGTAAAATATGAAAAGATTGCCGAGTTTTGGCCTTCCAGCTCGTTAAACGACTGGAAGAGCTATCCCTCCTCTAGATTTTAATCTTTTTGGACCTGAGGGATTATTGCACAAAAAGATCGAGTGCTTGTTTTGTTCGGCTCATTAAAAATACTGAAAACTCATCCCTTATGTATTGTTTTATTCTTTTTCGGACTTAAGGGATTAGATGATGAAAAAGGAATTTTGGAGTTAACTTTATGTACCTTTTCAGACTCTCTAAAAATGAAAAGGGCTGAGTTTTCCTTGTCGTTAGACTCGTTAAAATCACTAAATAGCGACAAACTTGTCTTTAGACGAGAACGAGTTTCACTGTCACTAGGCTCGTTAAAACATAGCGATGGGCTTGCCCAAATGGAAAGTTATAGAACAAGCATATGTTATCCTCCTCAAGCTTGAAAAAAATAAAGAGGTACTGGTCAGCAATGACTAGGGAAAAATTGGGAAAAATCAAGAAGTCTTTGATGGTAGCAGGTCGCTCTTGAACATGACACTTTTCCTTCGTACCACATCGGGTTGGGTTCTTTCATTCACCGGTCACATCACCATGGTCTCGCCATACCATCCATACTTGGGGTAATGCTACCAATCCATTGCATCATTGTCGCCATATGTTCAAGAGAAGTCGTTCAAAAAGAGTCAACCGGGTCCCATCCACTGCCATACATTATCCTTCATCCATTCATGACCGCCACCCTGAATCATATGTCACAGATTGTTTTCACCTCCACTAAAATCATTAGCTCCGTTCCATGTCACTGATGTGGGATTCATTAAGGCCCTCCTTTGACGGATCGCTTCTTGTCGACATCAGCTCATTATCCAAGAAGTTGATCTAGGAACAACCCCTTCAGTACTTTGAAGCTTGCATGCCTCAATGGCAAGTTTCACACTTCTGGCGACAGGTATACATCAATGACCTTCGACCAGAAGATTTTGCGTGGTGTTCGACGCCAAGTCCTTTATTCACACCACGTGAATTGTACTGCAGTACCTTGAGGGTCATTATCATTATCAGTGATTCCTCTCGCGCTTGTTAACGGTTTACATCATTGACCAGTAATCAAGCGATGTTTTTCCATGTTCGACTTCAGCGCAATTCTAACATGGATCAACTTGTACTTAGAGTGAAGATCGAACGAGTTTTGAAGACCCCGGATCTAGTTTCATCCATCCGGGCTGCGATATATATTCAGGAAAATAAAGACATTTGACATGTACATCATGGCAGCAGATGATCATCCTACTCAAAGGATGATAGTTTCACCAGAATTATCAGTCTACTATCAGACGATCGTCTGTTCTATGTACAAAAATGTATTTATAAAGCTGAGCATGGGAATGCCCGCCTCAGCTAGACCTTGAAAGCAGTATGAATCATAATGTATTGTATTTTATCTTATTACAGATCTCCTCCCAGCAAATGGATGAACTTCGGACTCCCCTGGATAAAGCATTTCACCCGATAAATGGCCTCATACTTTAGGGGGCAACTGTTATAGACATTTTTGTGCCTTGCATCACTAAGCATGAAATGTCAATAATCAAGGGATCCAAAGTCCCTAAACATGTTGTTCCTACCCCTAGAGGAACAAGGCCAGCAAACCACAACAATTGACTAAAGTTCTCCACCTGAAAACACTCAAAAACAGGCCAATTCTGGATCATGTCAACTACTCCACTGAGCATCTGCGCTGAATGTCAACTGCTCCACTGTCTACATGCGTTGAATGTCAACTGCAACAAAGGCTACCTGCACTGAGCGTAATTGGCCAAGTGGCAGGCTCATTTCTCAAGGTGTCAATGCCGAGGAAGCTTCCAAAATGACACTTGGATCAGGGAATTCGACTGGTGATGAGTAAGAGGTTCCAAATCTCCAAGTGGAAGCAAGAACCTCCAAGTGGACTCAAGAACTGAAGTGGGAGAGGACACTATTCAGTTTCATACCAGCCTCAAGCTGACTCATCCTCTCTCCAAAACTCCTATATATAGATCTCTCCTCAATGAGATCAGGAGGCTGGAATTTTGTGATTGCAAAGAATTTTTGTTGGTTTGTGGTTGGATCATTGGGTGTTTATGCTTTGAAAGGGGCTAAAGAAGGAATTCCATTCTGCTGGGAAGGAGATGCTGGGTTGGAGCCCTATGGGTTGTATCTCTTCCTGAACCTTGTTTATCAATAAATAAAGCTTCTCGGTTCTTTCCTATATGCTGGTGTATTTTGTATGATTTGTATTAGTATATTTGATTTACTTATAATCCTGAATCATTTATGAATATGTATATTTGCCTTTGTGTTGTGTCCTTCTCTTGTCGCAAGTAGTTGTTCTCTTGTCACAGGTAGCTGTTCTCTTGTGATCTCGTGGGAATCAAGTAGTTGTTCTCTTGAGCAAGCGAGGAGGCAAGTAGCTGTGGACACCCAAAGAGGAGAGATCTAGATCGAGGGACAACCGGGAGATAACGGTAAGTCTACCAATCTCCTCTCTTTCATATTTCATAAAGGAAGAAACCGAAGTAGCTGTATTCGTTTCTTGCTAAGGTACTCTCACACCTTAGGTGGATAGGATCGTCCTGCATAGGCATTTTTCCCCACAACACCCATGGAACCATGATCCTTTGCGTATGCTTAGGAAATGTTGTGCGATGTCAAAATGTAGGCCATTATGCTGGCTTGGTGACCAGTTAGCCATGATTCCGTTCACAAGGAAGGAGCGAAAGGTTGGTAGACCGGCTCGTGATGAGACCTCCTGTTCCAAGGGTTCTTAATTTGATATACCTTTTGGACCATATCCCTGGTGTGGTGGCCATAGTGGAAATTCCACTTCACTTTCTTCCTCATGATCATGGTAGGCTGGCTCTTAATGAGACCCCCTATCCTACATTTGACAACTTATATAAACAAGTCGTTAAAACATCATTTTTTACTCCTTTTTTTTCTTCTTTCATAAAGTACTTTCCCATTTATACACGAAGGGTGGTTCAACACTCCTTAAGAGTAGGAATGGTGGAAGAAGTCTTAACATCTCAATAGGAACATGTAAACCCTTTGCTCTTATTCCTAAATAATAATCGAAGAGAATTGTGAAAATTTAAAAGGAGCCAACATGATAAAGGTAACCAATCAGAGCAGAATTAGTGGAACAATGACAGCAAAAGATAATGGGTAAGTGTGTCCTTCCCCTTGTCCTCTTACCAATTCAGAGAAATTTCTTATAAAAATATCGATTTTATAATTCACTGATTTCAGTATGTTGTGATTTTGTATCTATTGCATAAGTACATAGTTGCGCTCCAAAAGACTTGAAAGAACAGGAAAAATAGGCATCCTTAATTTAGAACAACAAGGGGAGCAATCATAAGTAAAAGGAATACGAGGATGTTGCTATTTCAAAAAGCAAGAGCAAAAGAATAAAAATGATGTTCCTTTCGAAAAAGGAGCAACAATATCAACAATGTTGTTCCTTTGAAAAAGGAGCAACAGAGATAAAAAAATTTGTTCTTTTGGAAAAGGAACAATAGAAATCAAAAGTGTTGTTCCTTTGGAAAAGGAACAACAAAAAACAAAAATGTCGTTCCTTTGGAAAAGGAACAACAAAAATCAAAAGTGTTGTTCCTTTGAAAAAGGAACAGTGAAAAACACAAAGGTCGTTCCTTTGGAAAAGGAACAACAAAAATCAAAAGTGTTGTTCCTTTGGAAAAGGAACAACAGAAAACACAAATGCCATTCCTTTGGAAAAGGAACAACAAAAATCAAAAGTCTTGTTCCTTTGGAAAAGGAACAACAGAAAACTTGAATGTTGTTCCTTTGGAAAAGGAATAGCAAAAATCAAAAAGTATTGTTCCTTTAGAAAAGGAGCAATAGAAAACACCTGCAAAATGAAAAGTGTTGTTCCTTTGGAAAAGGAACAGCAGAAGCATAGGGTAAGAAAAAAGAGAACGGCAAAGTTAAGGAAAAATGAACGGCTGATCCAAAAGGTGTTGTTCCTTTGAAAAAGGAACAACAGAACGAAAATGTTGTCCCTTTGAGAAAAGGAACAACAAAAATTAATAAAATTGTTGCTCCTCCAAAAAGTAATAGAAAAATGTTGATACAAAAATATGTACAAAAATTATTCAACAAAACAAAGAAATTATGTACAAAGTGTAAAAAGAGACAAATCACTCAATGAATCGTAGGTGAGGAAGACTTCTCTCTTTCCCCCAAAATTTCCATATCAGAGTCTTCACATAGCTGCCGGCAGAAGGACTCCCGCGTGAGTGGTTTGCGATAAAGTCGAGCTCGGTGGCCATTTGCCTTGAAGGCATATCCAGAACCGTCAATAGTGATTAGAGTAAGAGTCCCATTTTCATGTACCTTCTAGATTTCGTATGGTCTCAAGAAACGAGTATGTAGTTTCTCGGGAAAGTCCTAAAACCTAGAATCGTACAAAAGTGCCCAGTCTCCTTCGTGGAAGAATTTATTCTTAATGAGAGAATCATGCCATTTACCTCGCTGCTGTTGGATCAGTGTAGTATTTTGAAGTGTAGAGAGCCTAATCTTATCCAGCTCATTGATCTGTTGTGATCGATTTAGCTGTGCCTCAGTTAGATCTAAGCCAACTTCTTGTGTTGTTCGCAATGTTTGGATTTCGAATTCTATGGGGAAGATAGGCTATTTTCCAAACACTAATTGATAAGGTGAGTAATCGATGGTACTTCTCCATGTTGTTCTGTAAGCCCACAATGCTGAATCTGGTAGTCTGGCAGCCCAATCACATCTATGTGGCGCAATGGTTTTTGTTAGGATTGCTTCTATTATTTTATTACTGCTTTCTACCTGACCATTAGCCTGTGGGTGGTATGGAGTAGTGACTTTATGCTGGATATGATAGTTTTTGAGTGTTGCAGCTATTTTGCTCCCAACAAAATGTGGTCCACTGTCTGTAATTATATCTCTTGGAAGGCCATAACGCAAAAATATATGGAATAGGAACTGTATGACAGAATCCTCTGTATCTCTCGTTAATGCCTCTGCTTCAACCCATTTGGTGACACATTCTGTTGCCACCAAAATATATGTTTTTTGGTTCGAGGATGGGTTAATTGGTGCAAAACAATCAAGGGCCCATAGTTCGAATGGTTCAATGACTAACAGTCGGTTGAGGGGTCTCATCAGACTGACCAGGGCATCTTGCTTTCTGGCAATTGTCACAAGCTTGGACGAATTTCTTTGCATCTTTGAAAATTGTAGGCCAAGAATACCCTGTTTGCAGTACCTTATGTCCAGTTCTGCGATCGGCAAAATGTCTGCCACATGGTTTGTCATGGCAGGCTTTTAAAATTTCAAATATTTCATCCTCTTGAACGCATCTCCTGATATGCAATATTTGCCCTTGTGTGAAATAAGTAGCCCCCAATCCATGAAAACCGAGCGCTTCGCTAAACAATCTGTTTCCACTCATTAGGGGTTATATTTTTTGGTAATTTACCTACTTCTAGGTAACTGGCAACATTAGCATACCAGGGAATTTTAACAGCAACAACAAACAAAAGCTCATCTAGAAATTGATCTTCAACTGTTGTTGCATCGATTGGCTTTGGCATGCGTGAGAGAAAATCAGCTACAAGATTTTCATTTCCAGGTCGATCCTTGATTGTAATATCAAATTCGTGCAATAAAATCAGCCATCTAGTTATTTTTCCATTTGTAATAGGCTTGTTTCCTAATATTTTATGGAAGAATGATGTGTATACAAGATAACAGGATATCCAGTATTGTAATGCCTGAACTTATTGACAACATGTATTACAGCTAGAAATTCTTTTTCAGTAACAGTGTAATTTAATTCAGCAGGGGATAAATTTTTGCTAATATAATAAATTGCGTATGGTTTTTTATCCTCTTCCTTTCCAAGGACTGCTCCAATGGCTGTATCTGAGGCATCTGATGATATCTGAAATGGAAAATCCCAATTTGGTCCTCGAAGAACTAGGGCTGTGGACACAAGATTCTTCAGATCCTAGAAAGCACATTCACATTTTTCTGTCCAAAGAAAATCAACATTACTTGTCAGTGCATACAAAGGTGTAGCAATATGCGAAAAATGCTCTATAAACCTTCTATACTAACAAGAAAATCCCAGAAAAATGTGTACCTCTATTTTAGTAGTAGGACTGGGAATTAGCAAAATTATTTGGATTTTAGCTGGGTCTACCTGAATGCCAGCGGCTAAGATATAATGTCTTAGAATAAGTCCTTCAGTCATCATGATATAGCATTTTTCATGGCTTAAACAAAGCCTCGTAGTAATGCAGCGTTGTAGGACTTTTCCCATTGTGTCCAATGTTGGATCGGAATCGTCTCTCTACGCTGTAAATTCATCCATGTATACTTCAAGTCCTTCATTTATTAAGTCTGCAAAAATGCTAAGGATAGCCCTTTGGAATGTGGCAGGAGCATTGCATAAGCCAAAAGGTAGAACTCTATAGGAATATGTTCCCCAAGGACAAGTAAAAGTGGTTTTGTCTTGGTCTTTAGGGGCAATCTGGATCTGATTATATCCACTGAAGCCATCTAGCAAAGAAAATAATTTCTTTCCTTCCAAATTGTCTAATATTTGATCGATGAATGGGAGAGGGAAGTGGTCTTTTTGTGTTCCTTTATTTAGCTCTCTCTAGTCCACACAAATTCTCCATTTCCCATTCTATTTTGGTACCACCACAAGTGGAGATACCCACTTACTATCGGAGATAGGATAGATGAAATTGACATCTAAAATTTTTTGAAGTTCAACTTTTACCACATCTTTTAGATGAGGATTGAGTCTCCTATGGGGCTGGCGAACAAGTGTCACATCTTTTTCTATGTAAATGTGGTGTGCACATAATTGGGGATCAATTCCTTTCATATCAGGGTAGTCCCATGCAAATGCCTCTTTACATCTCTTCAATAATTGGATGAGTTTTATTTCTTGTTCGGACATGAGGTTGGAATTAATGTTTAAGGTCTTTCTTGGTTCAATTTCCACAATTTTACTATTTGCAACAGAGGTAATAGGTATTTCTTGGTCATGTGTTTATTTAATAGGATCTTCTTCTAATTCGTTATCGAATGCTACCTCTATCATGTGACATTGTGTGCGGGTTCTGAGTTCAGTTTTACTAATAAAATTATTAATGTCATCGTCTATTATTTGGTCTTTGAAATCAAGTGCCTCTTGTATAGTTAATGGAAATCTAATGTTATCAGTAAGGTATAATATAGGGTGCCTATTAGCTTTTATTATTGTGACACTTGGTTGTGCTGGAGGATATAAAGCTAAGTTATTGATATTTGCTCCTCTGGTTATGGTCATATTGCCTTGTCGGTAGCCAATATAAGCATCGGAAGTTACAAGCGAAGGTCTACCTAAAATCAATGGATGTCCATCAAGTCGGTTTTTTGGATTTATTATCAGAAAATTGGTCGGATATTCCCTGGAGTCAACAGATACCATGACATCATGTATTGCGCCTTCTGGCCTGACCACAGATCAGTCAACTAGTTCTAGTAAAGTAGAGGTGGGTTCTATAGGTGTAATGCCTAGCTTTTGGCAGGCAGTGGTTGTTAAGATATTGATTGCAGCTCCTAGATCAACTAAGGCATTCGGGAAGGTTTGACCATAAATTTGTACGGTTACTATTGGATTTCCTGGGTCTTCATATTTAATGGGTGTTTCTTTTCCTGATAATAAGTCAGATAGAGTTCCAACTACTTGGACTCTTAGTTTGTTTGTTATATTCCTCCTTGGTTTCTTTACACACAATTCTTTGATAGTCTTTACATATATCGGGATGTCTTGAATGGCTTGGAGGAATGGAATTTTTATGTACAAATTTTTTAATTCTCCGAGAATGTCAAAATCAGGATATTGTGTAGGTTGAGGTATGATTAATCATTCTGGGAATGGGGGAGATGATGTGGTTGCTTGATTATGAGTTTTTTTCTTGTTCACATCCTCTTCTTATTACAGTTGTTCTCTAGATAACAAATTTTCAACATGAACTATCTTTTCTCCCTCGGTTTCAATAATACGCCCAGATCTTATCTGAAGATCATTACACTCCCTCAAATCGGCTCCTATTTCTGGTGTTTCTACTATTTCGACAGATTGGACAGGTCTGTTAATTAGGTTAGGGTTGGGTTGGGCTGGTAGTTGCGGTCTCATATTAGACTGGGGGTTTTGTTGTAAGGCTGGCAGTGTAGGTTGATGGAGCGGAATGGTTCCTCCTGGCTGATGCATCGGTCTTTGCCAGTTTGTTTGCCAGGCTAGACTTTGTGAAGTAGGAGGGGTCCATTGTGTTGGGTAAGCATTACTTTTCCAATATGGTGGGGCATAGGGAAAATTCAGCCAATTGGGTTGGCTTATTGGATTCGGCCATGGGGTTGATGAAGGAAATAACTGTGGTGACCAATTCGAAAAGGGGGGTTGATGTTAATTTTGCAAGATATTATATTGTTGAGCATTATACTGTAGAGACTAAAAAGAAGAAGTTGTGTCCGAAAACATACCAGACTGTCACGGGTGCCACTGACAGCGTTGATTGAGCAGATACACCAATTCTGGCTCTTCTTCTGCTTCCTTCTATACTTCTTTTAATCTTGGAAGTGAGGAACAACTTTCCATAAGGTGGTATTTTGAGCAAATGGCACAGATTTGGACTGCATCAAGTGGACACTCCTTATGGCTATGTTTCTTCGTGCATTAGGGACGGAAGATATCAAATTTCTATTCTGCCTCCACCTATTTTTGTTTAGCCTACATAATATCAAGTTGTGTTGTTAGTGTCCCTAGTATATCAGTTTTAAAATTCTCCAATAAATTTCCAATTTCTCCACGCGTTACTCCTTCTGCCGAAATTTTATTGTCTCTTACAAACCGATCATGTTCTGCGGTTATAGTCTTGTGCTGCCTCTCGAGCTCTTGATACATAAATCAATAATGTCAACAAAATTTTCCTCATAAATATCTCCTTTTCCCATAATGTTTAATGTTTCAATCCATTGTTCCTTCATACCCCTAATTAATGTTGTTTTTAACACATTATCAAGTAAAGTTAGTGATGCATAAGGAGATCTTTGAAGATTATACTGAAAACGTTCCACATGCTCCTCCAATGTTTCATTTGGTCTAGCTACCATCTAGAATATTTCGTCTTTTAGTTCTCTAGCACTGCAATAGTACTGATATTTTTTTAGAAAATATTATTTCATTTGATCCTAGTTATTTATAACACTGCCACCTAGTCCCATGAACCATCTTAAAGTAGCCCATTTTAATGTAGAGGGAAATAATTTCAGTTTCTGGGGGTCGGTAGTGTAATCATATCCCCTACACAACACATCGAATTCAAATAGGAATGCATCTGGATCCTCTGATGTAAGACCATGAAATGTAGGGATATGCTGGAGAGGAATTGCTTTCATAGGTGAATTCGTTGTAGTATCCACGATGGGGTATTGTAATGTAGAGATTTGGATGTTTGGCTAGCTTTGGGCCATTTGGTCAAATATATGCCAATAACCTTCTGGGATATCTAGGATGGTATTCCTAGGTTGAGAGGGAATGGCTTTAATAGGAATGGTTTTAATAGTGCTTCCCTTATCTGGGATGGTGAGAGTTCCTGATGTCTGAGGAGATTGAGTTTCTTCAAAAATGGTTTTTGCAGCACTTACCTTATCTAGGCTGCTCAATGGCTTAGTTGTCCCAAGAGGAGACCTTCGTTCCTCAATTTCCCCTATCTCTCCTCTTCCTTCACAAAGATTGTTGAAATTCCCTTCTTGCAATAGTTCTGGAGTAGAATTTTCAATTTCTTGAAAATCCTACTCTTTAGTTTGACTATGCACCTCAGCAAAGGCTACAGATGGTGATCCTGTGGCCTGAATGGAACTAATAGGCTATCTAGAAATAACATTTCTGGGTCCTACTGAAGGTTGAGATTCTGCTTTCCTAAAAATTTCATCTCTGAAGGTTGATCGGCCAAGGGTCACCAGCTCCTTAGCTTTTTCTGGCTTGGGTAGAGGTTTGGAATTCTTTTCTGGCTTTTTCTGCTTAGTCATGCACACACAAATCAACTGCTAGATTCTACCCAAACAAAATAATGAAAAATTTGCAGGAAAGCGGGCAGAGGAGCAGGTTGTTACATGCTCCACATGTAGGTTCTTACATTCCGTTTTTAAAACCCAAATCTTCCCTAGAAGGTTCTTACACTACTCTGAAAAGAAACAAATGGCTACACTCTTTCCCCGCAACGAAGCCAAAATGTCGAGTTGTAAAAAGGTTCTCTTTCACCTCTAATTACCTCACATTAATTTGTCAATCCAGGAACATTTTTTTATTTCAAAGAGTGTATCAGTCTGGGGCTATCATTTGCTAGAGTAATGCTAGTAGTATAGTGCTAAAAAATACAAGAGTAAACGGATTCTTGTTTACAACAAACTACCTTTCAAGACTAAACCATAAATTTAGAAAACTAAGCAATTTATCAGTCAAGGGTTCAGTAGCAGTAACTCATCCCTTTGTAAACTGATGAGACCAAAGGAAATTAGGGAACAAATCATTGATCTCGGAGCCAGACAGTAAATGTCAATGCCCGCTACACTCTCAGATCGTTCTTCACACCAAAGCAACAATAACGCAAATGACATGAAATGGAACGACAAATACGAAATGGAACAACAACTAGGAAACTATAACAAAAAATAAGTTTCATAAGCAGTAAAACCTTAGTCTACAGGATCAAATGCAATAATCGTGTCCTACATAGATCAAATGGAAATCCTCTACCTTTAAAGATAAATTGAACAAAACACAGAAATGGAACAACACTGATTAATGATGGACTATAGAACAACGCTTGAGAGCCACACATACATGCACATCGCACACCTTAATAGTAATCTGATCTTGATAATCCAGTTATCAATCTTAGTTATAAAGAGTGCGACTCTATTTCAGAATGGAACAACAATGTCTATAGATTCATCAATCGCAAGGAGATATAATCTCTAAGATGAATCCGGTAATACCCATGAATAAGTGTACAACACAGATACTCTATAATTTGAACAGAAACAATATTCTGTAAATACCGGCAATATTATATCAGGACTTAAAGGAACAGTAATACGTTGCAAAGTTAATATAATGGTTATGTCTTCAGAAATGATATTACTCAGTAAATCAAACGTAGCATTGTTGTGATGTAAAATAACAGAACATATCAGATTATCGAATGGAGCTGATAAACAAAACCATGCATAAACCAAAAGTAATAGTACAGGAGCAAGTGTTCCTCCATGGTCGGGCCCTTAGCCTCCAGGGGCACACCGCTTGAAGTTATTCCAGGATTTCGAGATGAAATAGCAACCAAGTTTGTGTTAATGCATAAGACATAATTACAGTGGATCACTTCTCAATGAGAGTCAATGATCAAAGTCTTAACTATAAGAGGAATGACATAAAAAATATATCACACTCCCCGGCTAACAATGCTACCCCTTTTTATAATGGTGAAGGTGGAGATGTCTAGGTGCAAAAATACTTAAAGCAGTGATCCCTCAGGATCAAAGGATCGTGAGGGTTTCGCCGAACCGTTGGGCTATCAGTTATCTCTTTACTTTCTTGCGCCGAGCCGATACCTCCATTTCCTTTCCTGGGCTGATATGCTTTCATTTGGTTTGCCTTGTTCACATGTGGTTCCTTGTCAATAGGACAACGGTTAACCTGGCCTTGTCTTTTCCTTTGGAATGACAATCTTTCTTTTTTCCTTCTTCTGTCATAAGAAAATGCAAATTGTGAGTGTTCTCATTTTTCTCATTAATCTTACAGATTTTATTACAATTCGTTATCATCTACCTAGTTCATGATGCAATAGGTTTGTAATTTTTAATAAAAAGATATTGAAATAATCACCAAAAACATACCTTTTTTAGTACTCCATAGCATCCACCCATGGTATTCATTCATCAATATTATTTACCCACCCATGCAATTTACCGATGGTATTGTAACTAAAAGATACAATAAGTAACTAGTCGCATTTTCTAAAATGACAGATTGTCCACCACAATGTAACTTTTATAGTTATTCTTTATTTTAATAAAATAAATTAAAAGTTGGTTGTTTTGTTTACTATTTGTTCTTAACTTTTTATGGCATTTCATTTTTTTATATCTTGGGGGCTCCCCCCAAAGATCTAGACCAGTGGAATCAAATCAGATTACGACTCCAGAGGAATGAGGGTTTAAAGCACAATGATTGATGAAACACAAACAAACAAACTTCAAAAAGCTTCATGCAAGTTGCATGACCTCCACAGAGAATTTCATAAGGGGAAAATAGATCATTTGAAATTATTTTTTGTTAGCTAAAATGGGTTTTTTATAGATTTCAATTTCATTTCTCGGTTTGAGACATATGAGCAATTGAAGTTACATATGTCCTGACCATTGCATGACTGCACATACCATAAGTTTTAGGAATAATTTTCTCACCCCAAGGATCATAAAAGTTCAAGTATTTTATATGAATTAAAATATCTCCTCAATGTCCCAAGTGGGTCTTTGACGAAATTTGATTTTATCACATGTAGACAATTTTATCAGCAAATTTATAGCAATAGGACTATTGCTAGAAAAAATATTATGTGAAAGAAACCTTTACAACATCTCATTAGATAGGAGAATCTACGAGACAAGCCATCATAGTTTTACCAAGCAGACTCACAAGCATCATTATTATGGGTCACCCACATACCCAAGGTTATGGGTCAACTACACAAAACCATCTTCATCGAAGTCCATTTGTTAGGCTACAAACTGTTAGTATCACAGTTTGTCACAAGCGTTACATGGTTTCTATATCCTTGGATCTTCATTTTTCATGGTGATGGGTCATTCAAAAAGCCACGCTATTAGTATCAAATTTGGTCACAAGCATTACAAGGTATCTCTATCTGCAAATCTTCATTCATCATGGTTATGTGTTATCCACACAAAACCCTTCTATTCAATGGCTCTTCGCATTCAACAAAGGAATCTTAGGAGGGAACTTCATGCAATGGGGACTATTTCTTCTTAAGGAGGGATGGGTGATCTAAATCGAAAGTGGCATCTACCCCTTGTATTCATCCACCGATGGTATTTATTCGCCCATGGTATTATAAGTGGCATCCACCCATGGTATTCACACACCCATAATATTTATCCACCTATGCAATTTACCCATAGTATTGTAAGTGGAATCCACCTATGGTTTTCATTCATCCATGGTATTTACCCACCCATGGAATTTACCTATTATATTGTAACTAAAAGACGTTTTAAGTAACAAGTCACATTTTGTAAAAGGGAAAATTGTCCACTATAATGTAGCTTATACAATTATTCTCTATTTTAATAAACAAAAGTTTCTTGGTGGTTTTATTTACTATGTGTTCTCATTTTTTCCGGCATTTCAAGTTTTTAGATCTTGGGGGCCTCCCCCCAAGATCCAGATAACTCAGCTCGCTTTTTGAGATTATTAGGTTTCCTTTTGGAGATTTCTAGTGCCATCGTGCTATCGATTTGAGATTAAACAATCATTGTCCATTTTCATTAGGGTTAAATGTGAATTTTTTCTTTGTGGAAAGGCAAGTTAAAAAAATTGGGGAGACATCTACAAAGTGAGCTTCTATATATGGTTGTAATTTTCTCCTTTATTTATTAATACAAAAAAAATTATGCTTTCCTATAATTGTGTCATGTTGATGATTATATATCTTAATAAAATGTTCACTCATTGAATAAATATATTAGATTATGTTATGTGGATATTGTGGTTACTTTTCTTGTTTAAGTGATTGTTTCAATATCCATTTATAGCATGTCGAACTAGGATTGAAGATTACAAGCGAAGATTAGATGAGGACTTACTACAGATTCTAGGTAGGTCTCTTTTCCATATTCTAATCTCTCCAAGGAAAACTTAGATCAATTTGTCCTATGTTGTTCTAGATCAAACCACTAGATATAGAGAGTTCACTTTTGTCCGCAGAAGTTAATTGTCCATATAAGACAATCTATTCACTATCAATAAGGTTGGTTAAGCCATGAGTCTAAAGAATTAACTTCATGATGTAACAATGATGAATGATGACATTGTAGCTTCATACTTCATAAGGATTTCATACATTAAAGAACAAATTCAGGAAGTGGGAAAAATTATTTATGAGAATGAAGTTATCGCTACAATATTCAACCTAGATCATGGGATACATTTGCAAGAGGTATAAGAAGCTAGAAGGAAGCTCCTTCATTTGAAAAACTATGGACCTCATTTTCTTAAGAAGGATCAAGGATTATGTTAAAGAGATAAGAAGGAATAAGCTTATCAAGAACTTGCAACTCAATTCGAGAACAAAGGAAATAATAAGTTTGTCTCTCACCCCATGAATTCATGAAAGATATCTCCTCCTCCCCAAAGGTGGAAGGAAATGTTAAGGATTCAATTTTATTTTTGTAAAACATATGGACACCTTAAGAGAGATTTCCCTGAAATGACTAACAAAAGGAAGAGAAAGGGAAAACAACATGCTTCCACAATTGATGTTGAAGATGAACACCCAAATAAGCCCAAACGTGACAAAGACTTCCTTTAGTTTTATGCTCTAATAGGTTCTATTAGAGTTGATGAGGAAATGGAGTCGGTAGATAGCGGTGCAACAAGACATATGATCAAAGATTGTGGCAATATCTCTAGCATGATGGAGAGGAGGCTATTCCAAAAGGGTACATATTGGAGACATCCATAGCTATGCAATCAAAGGAGTTGGAAAGGCATCCATAAAGTTGGAATGTGGTAATAATGTGCATCTTGACAATGTTCTATATGTACCAAATTTCAAAAAGAATCTAGTCTCTACTTCATGTTTAGAAGATGAAGGATATAGAACAATTTTTGTGGATGGGAAAGTACTTGTATCATCCTAGGGGTCTAGTATCGATAATGCTAGGTTTATTTGGATTTGTGAAGGAATATTGTATATACTTGTTTGTCAACCATATCAAGCCCTAGTACATGATGAAATCAATCCAAGTGAGATATGACATAAAGGATATGGTCACCTTCATTATAGACCATTACCTAGATTGAATCAAATAGTTTTAGGTGTACCTCAATTGCAATTTATTTGGACGTAGCTTCAACAATTCATTGAGATGATTTAGCCTATGAGCTTAGAAAAGGAAATAAATGTTTTCAGTTTTTATATTACGTTACCAACTTAAATGCATACATCTGAAATTTTTGAAGATACTCTTCATATGATAGATAATGAATGGATGTGTGGTCAATCAAATTTCTTGATTTTAGGACCAAGTATTGGTTAATAACTGTGCCACCCTATTCTTATCTACTATATCAATTCAAAGTATATTTTTTTATTTTTTTCTCTTCGAAGACTGTGCCCAACTACGAATATTTATTGCAATTTTAAATTTCCATTGCCTTAACTCAACATGGGTTAAATTTTTTGTTTGGATAGCTCGTGGTCAACTTGTTTGTTAGCGAAAACATCACAGCTTTTCTACAAGTTTTGCATAGGAATTTTATCAGTTTCTATTTCCCTTGCTAAACCATGTTAAGTGATTTGACCGACACACATTCTTAACAATAAAAAATAATCCTTTTAAAGCCTTGTTAGAAATCCAAGCCAATCAAATAAAGCATATTTTGACCCAAAAAAAAAATGCATCTTTTGCATATGCGTTATTAAGAAGTAAGATACATGCTAATGTTAGATAGAATGTTATGTCGAGATATGTATTCCCTTAAAGATCTACATCAAGGGGAAGTGACTTATTTTGGGGATATCTATCAGGTCCAATGTGGGCCTTGAAAACTATTTAGAAAACATTCAAGTATATCGAAGTATGTTTAATCACGATATAATATTAATATTCGATATAATATTAATATTTGGGGGGTGATCAGTCAAGGGTAATAAACAATGGTTTTAAAGTCCATTGTTGGGATAAAATTCTAGTCTAGATAGATGGATAATTTAGTTATTCCTTCACTTAATAGAAATCATGGGGGCGTGCTTATGATAGAGGAGTCGAAGAATCTCTTTAAAATATCTAGTGCTATAAATTCCACATTCATTACATTAATCCCCAAAGTTACAAAGGCAAAAAATTTCACGGACGGTAGACCCATTTCAGTATGCAATATGATCTATAATATGATATATAATATTATTTCAACTCGCATTAAAGCTACATTACAAAAATATATTTCGTCTAGGAAATTTAGGTTCCTAGAGTAATGACAGATGAAAGATGCAGTGGAAATAATGTAGGAATGTCTACATTCCATTAAGGTAAAAAAGGAGAATGTAGGAATGTCTACATTCCATTAAGGTAAAAAAGGAGCATGCATTGTTACTGAAGTTACATTTAATCAAGGAATATGACTTTGTGGATTGGGATTTCTTGAGAATGGTGTTAAAAAATATCGACTTATTTGTGATGATCATTTCTTGGATAATGGCATGCATAACATTAGTTAATTTTGTCGTTCTCATTAATGGTGTTCCTTATTGCTTCTTCAAGGAAACACATGGACTTAGACATGGTTGTTGTCTTTCCCCACTCTCATTTTTTTCTAGTGATTAATGGATTGAGTAGGAATATTTCAATGGTACAGACATGTTGTTTATTTTCGGGATATTGGATATCTATTAATATTTCCATAACCCATCATATGTGATCAAGTGATTAGTATTTAGCTCAAAAATAAAAGTTCTCATAATCGCTCGAAATCTAACTTGCCGCATCTAACTCCGCGATATGATCCCAATACAACTTGTTTTACTCAAAATGGACCTCGTATGAGAAAGATATTGTATTTTCTCCACTTTACCAAACAAAGGAATTTTGCAAAAAAAAAAGGTACATTCACTGCACAGTGAGTAGTCCGTACTATTGACGTGGTGGGTGACTATGCAAGTCAATGGTTTGGTTAACCACTAGTGAGCTCATGCCATGTGGTTCTTTTTGAATGGTCAAAATTTCAGGGAAGTTGGCGGTTTTCCCTTGGACGATAGGAGGACCAATGAGAAGAGGACACGTGGAAAGCTTGAAGGCCACCACGTGTCCCTCCCCCAAGGCTAGGTATAATCCGCGTGCAATGCAATGGTAAAATTCTACTGGCAGGTCAGCGGAGTTGAATCCACAACCTCGCCCGAACAAGCACCAAGCCTTACCACTATGGCGCCACCAAGTTTCTTAACAAACAACGGTCACATTTTGTATTTGAAGTTTAATCCATTAGTGGTTGGGGGAGGAGAGGGCCAACTCTATGGTCTAGCACCCTCTTCACATATGAATGATATCATAACCATGAGCTAAGTGCTTATGTTGACCCTGTCATTAAACGCACTAAGTGGGGTTTAATGCTAACTAAGCTATGATTAACCCTTATTTAACCGCGTGAATAAAATGGAGATTAGTCGTAATTAACCTATGTTTATCCACTAATTAAGTGTGATTAACTTGGTGGTAGCTCTCGAAGGTCCGCTAAATATGGAATTGCGCCAAATTTGGCACAATAAATTGGATTTCCTCCACTTTTGGTGGAGTTTTCCTAGGGAAAACTGAGGAGGGCATAACTTTTGAAAATTTTGACCAATTTGGGATCAAAAAAAGTCATACCTAGATTATTTTTTATGTTTAGAGCACACTGCAGCAAGTTTCAGGAGCAATAGAGCATTATAAACAACACTTTTTTCCATTTTGAGCTAATATAGAGGCCGAAGCCATGGAAGTTGGACCAAGTAGATGTAGCCAAGGAGCGGTGAACTCCTTTATCAAAACATTGTGTTAAGTGTTCATTTTGATGTTTTGTTTTATATTTGTTTGTTGGGCAGTGGATCCCCCCATACTGGGTTTTTGGGGCTTGTAGCCCAAGGTCTAGTCAAGATAATTTAAAGACCCCAGAAAATGCAAGCCCAGAGCACGAGAGTCTAGTATTGTTCGCCCTAAAATAATGTAATTTAATGTAGAGTGTGTCAGCCTACCCAGGGTTCGCGAACCATTGGATTGTATAAATAGAGTAAGGCTCTAAGTATAAATTCAGTTTTTCAGTCTTGATCTTAAGTAATATGGGTTGTTGAATAAGGAATCCGCTCTGATTCTGTAAATCTGAGTCGTGGGTTGTAGTAGTAAGGAGGGGCTCTACAGTTGTGTGCGTAGAGGCTTGGTAGAGTGCTCAGCTGTGTGCACGGACCCCTGTAGCTGAGTGCGCAGGGTGGAGTTGGGATTGTACACGAACAAAAGATCAATAATAGATAAGTTGATTCTCAAATACTATGTGTTATTGTTTCTGTAATATTTATGCATTTCTTTACAATTTATGATTGTGCGCACTAGTTATAACTATTAAATTATTAATAAGAATATTGGGCCTACATAATTAAGTTAAGATCTGTAAGAAGGCACATTAAGGATAAAGGATCCAGGCAGCATCTCTTCGTGCCCTTTACAGAGCTACGTGGAACAGTTGCATAAGGCGTGAAGGACAGACGGTGGTGCGGAGTAGCATGAGCACACAAGATGAGTTTGCGAACTTCAAAAACTTCATCAAGACACCCCTAGGGTGCGGAAGCCTAGTTCCAACACCCTCCCATACTACCTCGGGTGAGACATCAGTCCACGCACTACGGATTATTTCTGAAATGTCTCGTAGTACCAGGTTTTCTTAGCTAAACTCACTACTGAACCTGGGTCAGGCCCTAAGTAGACAACAAATGGTTATGTTTCTCGGACCGTAATCTACGTAAATGGATGTCTGATGTCGTGCTATTGGAACCCTACAAAGGAGGAAATTGAAGAGTGGTTAGAAAAGAAGCTTCACGAGTTTGTGACACAAGAAAACATAACTCCACAGATATGCGAGAAGAGGTGGCTGGATCGCTACGTATATACAAAAATCCATGAGGTTTGGTTCACATCCTTCTCTATTGAACTGTATGAGCGGATTGCGAGGTTAGCTGATAGCGAGGGAAGTTATAAGCTCGATCAACTGATAGTGTGGACTCTGGAATTAGTGCTCAAACTAGAGACATCAAAAGAGAAGATCGCATGAGTTGTGGACCATTGTCTCAACCCGACAATAGGGGGATTTATCACTGAGTTTTCAATAAACACGACTGTAAACTATAGCAAACCAGAGTAATGTTTTCTCAAGGGGCTGTGAGGTAGGTACATTAAATCCCTGAATACCTTCATTACGATGTTATTATGTGAAAAGCAAGTGATGCGAATACATTAATGTTTGGAACAATGCGGAGAGGAAGTGTAACATCCCAAAATAAACATATAATTAATTAGATTAATCAAGTAATTTATAATCAACATGCAATTATCAACTAATTAACATCAAAGTTCAAAACTATAAGTAGAGACACTTACTTGTGATTTCAGTTGAATTCTGCTAACTGTAACAAAGTTATGGGGACGACTCTCCACCCAACCGTAGGCTCAATTGCACAAAATCTTGCTACAAGTGGCCACCCTTGAGCCCTCAATCAACGTACTACTGCGAGGGAATCCTTTGTCTTAGAACACTATTCTCCCAAGAGAATGAATGATAGAATCTTGGAATGATGGAATGCATCCCATCTTCCTCACCATCTAAGAAATAGAGAAAACATTGGAAGGGGAACCACATGCACACACTCCATGTATCTACGTGCAACTTTATTGCTTTCTTGTTTTGTTTATTTTTGATAGCTTTACTAATTTTTATATTGCTTTCTTGTTTTATTTCTATTTATATTTATTTAGAGCTTTAGTATGGTTATTTATTTTTTATTACTATTTTTATTTTTATTATTTTTTATTCATTGTTTATTATTTATTTTCTTGTATTTTTTAATATTATTTATTATTTATTATTTATTATTATTATGATTATTATTATTATTATTATTATTTACATTTATTATGAACGGACATTACATACTCTCTCACTTTAAGGAACTTCATCCTGAAGTTAAGTTGAATTATTTAACATATTATTTTGTTATTTATTACTTCATGTTGTTGACGCCCTCTGCTGAACTAGTGTAACCAACAGGCATCGAAATTTTCACAACACCCGGGAAATCCCAAGGAATCTCTATCCCTTTTCCCACTTTCGGAAGTAGGCATAAGCCTCTCTAGTCTATATCCTATTCGAAGCCTAGCCCCAAGGCTCACGCCTAACTCAGACCTCATCTACCCCAAGGAAGGCATCCGAAACCGTACTCAGTGACTCCAGGCGTCTAACAAGGCTGGACCACTCCCTCCACAACTACTAAGGCACATAGCCCTAGGCATCAAAGTCCTTAAACCCCCACCAGACTTCAGAATCCCAATCCAATAATAGGCATCTAGCCTAGAACATTAGGCACTTCACCTCCTCAAGATGGTCCCACAGCCCTTCAAGAGCTATCCATTAAGAGCTATACGAGACAAAGGAACCACTAGCATATGTAGTGTTGATTGAGTTTGTGCCCAGCCCGTATGGTGCTACTTATTCTCCCTCATGTGTATGGGCTAGCACGAGATCATCAAATAAGCGGGCTCTCCCCGCCCATTTGTGGAGTCCTGTCAATCATGACACCTCAACATGCAATCAATACATCAGATATACCATCATGGTATCATAGAAAATAATCCACATGTCAAGTCTTGCATGTCATCATGTAACATTCAGTGTTGTTAACCGCAACATTATGAATAATAACGAACTACATGCTCATGCATGTCAATTTGTACGCAACTATCACATGCTTCACGTCATGAGATACCATCATAAGTTATAACATCAACATATTTGAATCAGAGACATATCATGACTTCACATAATAAATTTACCACATGTCAATAAACCTCATATTATAGCATCATAATTTCTATGTGATGTTATGCATATCATATCCATCATGAGTAAAAAAAAAAGGTACCTAGCATCACATAGTAAATGAATATGTCAATATACCTTGACATAACATCATAATGCCTATGCATATCATCATCATCATAAGGATACATTATCACTATTGTAGCAACTATATAAATATGAACCACATGTGCATGATCACCCTCATACCATCATATCATGAAACATTGACAATATGAGAAACATCTCAATAATTATCAAATAGAATAATACTCTATCATGATTCATTAGAAAAATCAATTTCATTTACTTTACAACCATTCAGCTATGAACTAAGATTATTCAACATCCATCTAGAATCTATGCTATCTCATCAGTGTTATTAGTGTTATGTTTTCATCAAGATACCAATTATTTTTTCAATCATGTACTCAAATAACTTGCAAGCTATGTTTATCTTCCCTTGTTTTGAAAAGAAAGACATGTATGTGTTAAACATATCATTTTTGAAAGAATCTATTCCCCTACATTGTATTCTTCTTCCCTTGAATACCAAGAAGCTAGGATAAGCTTCATAATTGTAGTTCTTTTTTTCTCCGAAATATCTTGTTTAACAACATAATCTGTAGTGCCTCTTGAAATGTAATAAGTGAATGTATTCTCATTGCTATTCTGCCAACCTTCTTTTGCATCAATACCGTTTATATTGCTAAGCGACATATATGAAGAAAATATGATAGAAAACTCTCTTCTGTTAGTCACCTCTTGATTATCCTCATCTGTTGCTGTTCCAACACCTAAATCTTTGGGTGTACTATTTTCAACAATATGATCATTCGTTTGTGTCTTGGTACCAAACATCTGATCAATAGGAAGGAAATTTTCATTTTCTTTCTTCTTGTCTTTTGGCACAAATTGATGAGAATAAAGGCTATCAAAATTATTTTTATTATTTACAAATATTGAAGTTTGGTTTCTTGCTTCCTCTTTCCTAGTTTTCGTTATTTCCTCCATTTCAGCAGTCCATCTAACAATGTTAGGAATAACAGTGCTATCTCCTATGCGTTTCATAAGCTGATGTGCCCAATCTCGTTTGCAAGACTTACGAAGTGCAATCAACAGGGATGTTATTGTTACCATGTCAGGTACCAGGCCTCTAGATTCCATTTCCTCTAACACTCCTAGCAAGTCCTCAACTCTCCCCACCTTGCAGAAATACAAGATCATAATGCTATATGTGACAACATCTACACATTGTTTTTTCTTCTTCAAATCATCAAATAGCTTATAGGCAGCTGCTGCTCTATTTTTTTTACTAGGCCATCAATCATTATATTATAAGAGCAAGAATCTGGTACGATGCCCTTTTCTAGCATTTTTTCAAAAAATTGGCATGCATCCGCTAAGTTCTCAACCTTGAATAGGCCATCAAGAAGAGAATTGTACACAATAAGCTCGAGATTGCAACTGTTATAAGCCATTTTTGTTGAAAATTTTATGGGCTTCACTGATTTTATTAACTTTTCAAAATTCGCGGATTAAAGTTCCATACCTGACTGCATTAGGATTTGGGTCGTCTTCCTTCATTCCTTCAAATATGTTCTTTGCTTCATTCAACCATCTTGCCTTGCATCGAACAACAATCAAACAATTGTATGTGCACAAATCCGGAGCACATCCTCTATCTTTCATTTCTTCAAACAGTTTCTCAGTGACATCCACTTTCCCAACTATCCCAAAAGCATGAATACATATATTATAACTCAAACTATCAGAATCAGAATGCGCAGTTCTCAAATCTTAAAAGGATTTCTTGAATTCCACCATCATATTCGCCTTCCTGAGAGCAACCAAAAGTCGATTCGATGCACTGGTATATGGATGAATATTTGCTTTTAACATGGTATTAAATAAGGATAAGGCCATATGGACTTGGTCATTCTTAAAAAAATCTATAACACATTAATAAGTGGCAGTGATCCATGGACCTACACCTATAACACATTTCTAAGTGGGTTTATTAAGAAAGGCTATTTTGATGAGGCCTTGGATTTTTTTTTTTCAAATGGGTAGGAAGTTGTCTGTGGAAAATATAGCTACATACAATTCAATTATTGATGAGCTTGGAAGACTGGTGAAATAGATATGGTATATGCTGTTCTCGAAGCAATGTTAAGGAAGGGTGGATACCTAGATATTATGATGTAAAATACCTACATACTGAGAGTGGTCTTACTCTAGATGTTGTTACTTATAATACCCTTATAGAAGTCTACAAAAAGGCAGGTAGAGTGAAAGAAGCCTATGGATTCCTGAGAATGATGATAGATGCAAGTGGTTATCCAAACCATGTCACGGACACAATATTTGATTTTCTATAGAAACTGATTGACAAATTAGGATATGAAAAAAGCATTTATCAAAAGGTCTTTATAGAAGTCCAACAAAGTAGTTAGTCTTAAATAAGCTTATGAATTCCCAAGACAAATACTAGATGAAAGTTGCTTTTCTCTGGCTTGCTTTAGGTGTGCTCACGCCGAGTGAGAGCAGTCTGACGTGTGCCATTACTATGAAAAGGAAGAAGTGGAAACCATAGCTAATTTGAAAAGAAAAAAAAAGCAATTAAAGAATGTACTCCAAAATACCTAGAAGGAAACGAGGAGTAGAGGGGAAACATCTGTATATTGTATAAATCAGAGAAAAAGTCATCCACTGGTTATGGAAAGATTTACACTGAACATATCAACCAAAAAAAAAAAAAAAAAAAAAAAAAACATTGATAAACGTGTCGTGCAGATCATAGTAAGCAGTTAATACTTTCTAGATCAAATTCAAACTTGATTAAGGTAGAACAACTGTGTTCTTCTAGCAATGGAAATGGACAACATGCCTTGAATCTCAGAAAATTGCAAGAAGAGATTAGTGGATTGCATATTGTGAACATACTCGGCTCTGAAGGTGTTTTATGTTCCCAAAATGAAGAATGTAAAGAATATCATGAAGATGATGTTGTCGTATTTACTAGTGAAGCACATTTGGCAAATCTGGAAACTTCTAGTGAAGCATATTTGGGAAATCTGGGAACTTCTAGAGAGGGGAACATATTACATGGGGTTTATTCCTCAGAATATGAAGTGGGTTTTACCCAGAAATTTCAACACAGGTGAGATTGACTCTTCCAGAAATTTAAACACAGATGATTTTAATTGCCTATCCATTCCAAACACTAAAACCCCATAGGCCCAAATTAATCAAGCTTCTAGAAATTTTGACTCAGTGAGACTACTTGCTAATCGATATAAAGGGAATTTAAGGACTACCAATACTATTAAGCAATGCAGACTCCACAAAAAACAATTCCATTTACTCCCATAAAATCTCCATAAAGCAAGATATTATACCGATATAGAAGATCAGAGACATGAATGCAACACAGGGAAGGAGTCCCACAAAAGGTTCGAGGAAGTTGAATAATTAGATAGATACAATGCTTCTCCTTTGATTAAGCTCCACGGTAGGTGACTCCACTACCACGGGGTAAATAGAAAAACTTTCAGTGACAAATAGAAATCGACAGGCTACAGAGGAAGCATTGCTAACTGAAATAAGTATATCGATCCTGCTATTGGTGATACTGCTGCGTCATGATTTCATCTAGGAAATTCTTAATATTTTCAACATTTTGTCAATCCCCATTGCATCAAAAACTAAAGTTTTAGAAAATTGCACATCCTTATGTGACTGGTCAATGTCATTAAATATGTCATACCTTGCTTTGTAACTTTAATGTCATGAAAATCTTCCCTTGCTTTATTCTACTAAGCTATGCAATTTTCTAAAGAATAAACCCAAAATGTTGTGCGGAAAGATCAAAATAATTTAACTGTCATTAAACCTAATTGTGGCTATTTTCATTCAATCCTGTTATCGGTAGAAAGAAAAATCACCCAGCATTGCTCTTGGTATTTTTCTTACCAGTAAATAAAAGAAAGCACGGAGCAAGAATTGGATTAAATCAAATGAAATAGAATAAATAAATAAATAAAATTGTCAAAGAAATTTTATTTCATTTTGTTCAGTTCTTGGTATTTTCTTATTGTTGAATAAAAAGATTATAGACAGAGAAAGGCTGGATTCCAAACAAATGAAGGAAAAAAAAATTATTAGATAGAGTAGGACTTGGATTCAAATCAAATGAGTAAATCTTAGGATTCAAAAAAAAACTTAACATACTTCATCCATGATAATATTCAGCATGCCGACCTAATATTTTTGATCGGCCCTCCATAGATATGATGTCCATCTGTTTTTCTCATCTCAAAAAAATAAAGGTAGACAATAAAAAATGCAAGTGTCAAAGAAAAGAAAGGAAAGAGCGCTAAAAGATCCAAAACATATATATAAATACAGAGCTTGGTTGAAAAGCCAATGGCGATGACCAATTGTGTGAATCAACGGTTAGATTTGTATTTATTTCTCTCAAACTAAATTTTCTTCATCATCACAAACAAAATAATTGAAAAAATAATTTCGTATGTTTCTCAAAATTTTTACTTAGAGGTCACACAAAGTTGAAACCCACTCTGATACCATATGTAACAACCCAAAATAAAAATGTAATTAATTAGATTAATCATGTAATTTATAATCAACAGGAAATTATCAACTAATTAACATCAAAGTTCAAAATTATGAGTAGAGACACTTACCTGTGATTTCAATTGAAGTATGATAACTACAACAAGGTTTTGGGGATGACTGTCCACCCAATTGTAGGCTTAATTGTGCAAAATCTTGCTACAACTAGCCACCCCCGAGCCCTAAATCAACGTACTATTGCAAGGGATCCTTTGTCTTAGAACACTATTTTCCGAAGAGAATGGATGATAGAATCTTGGAGTGATGGAATGCCTCCCATCTTCCTCGCTATCTAATAAATAGAGCAAACATTGGAAGGAGAAACGCATGCACACACTCCATGAGTCTACATGCAACTTTATTGTTTTTCTTGTTTTATTTCTTTTTGATAGCTTTACTAATTTTTTTACTCTTTTCTTTTTTTATTTCTATTTATATTTATTTAGAGCTTTAGTATGGTTATTTATTATTTATTACTATTTTTATTTCTATTATTTTTTATTCATTGTTTATTATTTATTATTAAGGGACATTACAGCAAGAATATACAAAGGTAGCGGAGAATTAGGAAACAATCTCTTGATTTCACCTTCATGAGAGAGAGAGGAAGAGCTCACTCGGGTCTCTTCAAGAAGTGCGATCAGTTTGATAAGGCAGCGCATTTCGCAGTTCCTGCCCCCACTTATGCCACCACCCGCTTCACCTCCTTCACCTCCATCTCCACACACTCCACCTCGACCACCCCTGCAGTTTAGCATGGCGAGCGCGATCAAGCTACCCATATTTAGAGGACTAGGAAATGAGGATTTGGATTAGTTCTGGTTTGTAGTAAGAGTGGTGTGGAAATAACGAGGGGTGACGAATGACAAAATTAAGAAGACCACATTCGTGAGCACGTTGCAGGATCGCGTGTTGACATGGCATATCATGCACTCAAATGATCACCCAAATGCAGGAATAACGGAGATCCAAAATGTGCTGAACAGAGAATTTATTCGGCCGAAATCAGAGACGTAGTCAATCATCGGATTTAAAGAGATCACGATGCTTCCAGGTCATACCCCATGGGATCTGGATTAGTGGCTGAAGAGTACGATCCGTGAAGCTAATATGATGCTAACGGATGTGCAGCACCGCACGTGGTTTGTGGCATCTTTGACACTGCACGTGAGGACGGCGCTGCCACAACAGAAGCTTTCAACCTAGGCCGAAGCATTGGAAATGGTGATGATATTAAATGAAACCCTGATACAAGATATGAGGCTAGGTGCTCAACAAATCCACACACAACTATTGAATCTCTACGTGGAAATGCAGAGCTTGATGTAGGATAGGGAATCACGGCTAGAGGCACACAAGTAAGTATGGTGCATAAAACGTAAAGGCTAGGGCCACAACAAGTATCACTGGCCAGTATTCACGAACAACTTGGCAGGAGTGGCGCCAATGGCGTTGCAACCAGAGGCACATGCAGGGCCAACTGCGGCACCCATGCTATGGTGTGCAATCTGTTAGACAGGAGGAAATCACATGATAGATAGCTGCCATTTGTTGCAGAAGTATACACAGACTCTGCAGTAGTTGTTTCGTAATTTCTATAGGTCGGTGGGCCACAACGAGCATACTTGTCGCAGCTATGAGTTAATGATGGAGTGGACTCCAGCATATAGAATGCAAATAGAAATGCAAGGCCTCGACCCAGCCACAGGGATGGAGCACGCTGGATTTCAGGGCCGAGGTTGAGGCTGAGGAGGAATGGGGCTGGGAAGGGGCCTGAATAGTTAATATGTTAAAATTACGGAGGACCAAGGAACTATGCCCATGATTGTACAAACCCGATGAGACTATATTGTTCGTATTGTGCTCAATTCGATCATCAAGTAGTAGATTGCCCTATGTTGATCACACAAATTTGTGAGAAAGGGGTACTTCAACCTACTCTGATGCAGAATATTCAAATGATGAGTTCTGAACCACGCGAAGAAGACCCAAATGTGAATATGGTGCTCAGAAGCAGTGCGACCATAGGGGAAGACAAGAGGAAGTAGCCCGAGGAAGATACATGGCTCTACAAGGCCCTTACAAGGAACCTAAGTTTGATTTAGAACACACAAAGAAGACGTTTATGGAAGTTAAGAAGAGCTTCGTGGAGGACTCAATGGATACTTCTATGCTTACTACCTTTTTAGAGACGTGCATGAAGTTGTTGCACGATAATAGGGTAGTTAAAGGACTACAAGAGCTTATCACTAGGTGCACAAGGTCGGGTGAACTGCGCATAGTACGAAAACTAGGAAAGCATACATTGCACACTGGAAGGGAATTGAGATTAATGGCGCAGATTGGCGAATATGAAATGGATCAAGTAATACTAGACCTAGTTTCGGAGGTGAATGTGTTACCAAATAGGACATGGGAATGCATGGGAAGGCCCACGTTACAGTTTTCCCCTATTCAATTATGGATGGCGAACGAACAAAAGGTCTTGCCCATGTGAGGTTGCAAGGGGTAACAACCGATATCGAAGGCGCGAGCATGCAGACGGACTTTGAAGTAATAGAGATTGTTGACGATAACAATCCTTATCCCACGTTGTTACAGATAGACTAGGCCATTGATATGAATGGCGTCATCAACCTAAAGAAGCGGAAGATGATATTCGAAAAAAACGCGCTGCACATATTAGTTCTGCTAGATTCAAGCGAAGGAACGTACTACAGCGAACCCATGCGGGATGATGAGCTAGATTTCGTTTACCAAATAATAGTGCAAGACCAAGATCGGGTGAACCCAACTGTAGATGGGAGAATTTAGTGGGAACATGACAGTTCCTATACTTTGGATTCAGATGAGGAAGTAAAACACTGGTAGAACCGGTTGCATGAGGTGATGACAATAAATTGAAACATGAGGATTAGATCATTTTGTCGTGTAATGATAGAAGCAAGGCAACCACCAACATATGACAATGTCACACTGGTAGAAGAATTATTGGATGAGGTTGAAAGCATAGTACCCGAATAACAACAATACGCTGCACTAGAAGGGATATTATGCGCAACACCTGTACGGGGAGGGAGTACACGATAAAAGACGATGGTAAGATGACACATAGATAAAAGGCGGATGTGGGTATGGGTGGGAAGCCCCCATCACCAAACAAGAATCAGGCAGCCATGATAGGGAAGTCTACGTGTCCACCTGTGTCAAGGGTTGTAGATGCATGATGTGTGATCACATCCCAAACTAAGGATCGACACTCGGAACCAGTTACAACAGTAGGGATAGCGCTGCCCATCGCAAAAGTTTTGTATAGAAGCATTGAGGGGGCTATGTGGGATCTAGAATAAGGTTCACCGGGCTAGAGGGACTAATTTGGACCAGCATGTACCAGTGGTTCAATGGCCCTCTAGGGCCATGTACAAGAAACTGAGCATGGAAATGATCCTAAAGATGACGAGCAGAGTCAAGGCCATAGGTTTGGGAGGAAGGAATCCTCACATATCTAAGAGTCGTAACGACCCCGACAAAGGAATTATGCCACCGCACGGGGCTAAACATATGCAGATTTACGAAGCCATTCAGCAAGGGCACTTGAAAAGTCACGAACTTGATGAAAATCGAGTACGGCTGAGGAAGAAAACCAGGATCTTGGATGAAGAAATCAACAAACTCGAAACCAAAATTACATTGGCAGGTTGCACCAAGAAACTAAGTCCAACAGAATAAAAGGTAGGCAGCCACACTACCATATTGGAAGGAATTGGGGTTTTGCTGCCATGGTTGTGGCTGCACCTCACTATACAAAGGAATCAAGGGAGTCCACTGTGTAAGGAATAACACGAAGCACTGACTAACATCAGGGTAATTGCGGGGTACCTGCGGGCTAGGATGGAAGGTACAAGGAAGCCTCGCGTGAGTGGAGTAACCTTCTAACTATCCATAGAAATCACAATCTCAGCACTCCAAGCAGTTGGAAGAGAGTGTGGGACTATAAAAGAGTCTGTAAGGAGGCAGTGCAATAGGAGGACTACGTGCAGAAGTAGTCTATCCCAAAGGTTGTGCCCGTGCATGGGATGCCACACTGTCACATAGGTAGACTAGGAAGTGACCATTGGGGTCACTGATGATTATAATATATCCCCTTTAAGACAACAAGGAGCGAGCAACGGATAATGAAGACACAGTTCCAGAACTTGATTTGGAAAGATCTACCACCATTATCACATTAGTGAGCTGAATATGGGGGGAACGGTCAAATTTGAATTCAAAAGGGCATATAAATCATAGGGGGCTCTCCACCGAACAACCCTTAGCATTTTGAGAATTTGGTTGTTGCGTTATCAAGAGGGTATGAACATGGCGAATTTGGAGGTTGTGAGAGGAAGTCTGTGGTTTGAAGCATTGCCGAAGGAGACACAGGATTCCTTGGTCAGAATGATGTCAACAACCAAGGAAGCCGCGTAGAGCCCTATGTCACCGGTGGGGGATGCGCCAAAAATCCCAAAATCACCTCAAACACCGAGGACTGAAAATGATCCACAAGGAATAGGACCGGTGCATATGTCTCCACGCAACCCACAGTTTGGTAAGCTATCCATGGAAGAGAAGGGAAAAATGGATACCATTGAAAGCAATGATGAGGAGGAGGATTTCCAGGCATTAATAGAGGAGATTGAACCAGAGGAAGAAATGGAGGAAGACATCCCGCTCGTATGCGCCACAGTAAAGCTACCGAAGTATATTGCTCCGTGGAAGGGGAGGGTCAAGGTACCTAAAGATATGGATGCCCTTAAAAGCATGGTCAAAACCCTGTTCCTCCCTGAGGGAATTATATTTGAAGGTTCGGCTATGGGCCGCCTACCCACAATGAATTTTTAAGACTAAGACCTCGCGAATAGTGAAAGATTCCCTCATTTAGAAACTATCCAACTGATGAAACAAAGCAAGGAGGGGGCAGTTAAAGCGCTATAACCATAGAAATGGCCGCGCGGGGTGGAGGAGGATGGGCTACTCCACCTCCTGTGCATTCCACACTTTCATCAGGCCCCATTCATGATATATATCATTAGGAAACTGCTTTTCCTAGTGCATGATGGGTACTTGTGGCTAGAAGAACCCATTCCCATCACGATGGAGCTTATACATAGGATTTGTCTGCTTCCATATACAGGAAGGGACCCCACGGAAATAGCTGGCACAAGTGGAGACTTGGCAACTGCAGAGGCAATGAAAAAAAAATATATGTTGGAAAAAAACCAGAGGGGGTACGCTATTACTAACATTCAAAACAGTGGGTTCTGAGTTGCTACCTAGTTGTTGGTAGGAAAAGTGACGAGAAAATGCCATGGAAATGAGGTACCAACAATGGTCATTGTGCTGGCTAAGTAATGCACAAAAAGCTTATGGTTCAACTGGGCACAGTTGCTCTGTGAGGAATTCTTTACAAACTACAGGGAGGCCCAAGAGTAGGGTAAGACCTTCCACTATGTGTGGTTTCTCTTATCCATCTAGCTGGTTGCAAGAGAATTTCCTGAGGATAGTTTGTTTCCTCCCCTTGACCAGGACCTGCTAGATGCAGCAAAATACGTGTCGCTCTGGCCAACAAGGCACACCACACGCATTCGTTAGATCAATATTTTCTCGATACTTATGGAAGCGAGCATACAGATGTGGATCAACAAACAACCATACCTATCCTCCATGATGTATGGAAATTTGCGGAGCTTTGTAGAATTTAAAGTAGATATGCACAATGTTTATATCAGGGTGTGGAAGGATCCGTAGCAGAAATGGACCACGATCCCCTTCATTGCAATTGATGACGTTGTTTTCACAGTGCCTGATTTATGGCCACCAGAATGGCACGCAGCAGATCTGGCAGCACATGATGTGACAATGGTTCAAAAGAAGAAGGAGCTCGCCAGGTTACTAGCACAACAAAAGTGGACCAAGCAGTTAGCTGAAGAATTATGGGCTTCCTGCAAGGCCACGAAGGCCGCTGGGGAAATGACAGCAACAACTCCAACATCTGAGGCAACCACGACGCAAAAAGAAAGAGGACAAGGGAAAAAGGACACAACGGCAGGTGCCGACCCACCCACATCATCAACATAGCTAAAGCGGTTGCACAGTACAGAATGGAAAGGGCCAAGGAAGAAGACTAAGGCTTCCAAATTGGATGGGGAACCCATCACACTAACCGAGGGTGACCTATACGACATCGGCGAGGTCACCAAAGAGGCACTACAGGAATAAATTATGGAATGACACACTATGTTTGGGGCACTTCGGGCACAACTCCAGGAACTTTAGGTGTGGCCCCCACAGCAGGGAATGGGAGCCGTCTATGGGGCTATGGGTACGTCAACAACAGAGTATTTTTTGTGGGCCAGAATGGCTTATACTGTCGCACTATACGAAGGTGCACTGACAATGAACAACATGGAGGATAGAGCCATGGTAGGCCAGCACAGGGGACTGGGCCTAAACTTCGCTACCCTCCCATGCAAGATATTATACAATTTGTAGGATGCAGCGACGACAGAGCTCCGTGCTTGGGAAGGACATGCAATGTAGATGCTCAATGAACAACAAATCAACATCGAGCAACTGAGCCTCCATTGAGATGAAGTGATAGCATGGACTCAGCAGTTGGAGAAAATCATCGAAGAGGAATGTCACCGCGTCCCTGAACTAGAGATTGCAGCAGACTTACCAGTAGGTATACAGATCCACAAATTGGCTTGTGGGTTCCGCGAGGTAGAGGCAACAATGAGGATCCAGCTGGACCTCAACCTGCAGATCGTGGAGCTGTGACTGAAGGCGCAACCTTCTACACCCCCATAAGTCAGAGAGCAGTAACAACATGCCATTCAATCGGTGTTGGAAGAAATAGAGCACACTATATAGGATTGCACAGACTTATTAGATCAGTCACTCGTCACCCTCACATCATTGCAGGAAGACCCAACACTACAACATTTAGAGACAGAAGCGCAAGAGTTGCAACAGGCCTATGACAATGTCTGGGGGACTGTGCAGATGGTCGCCCTTACTCAGCGACTGGCCAAGATGAAGGAAGCCCAGGCTCTAAAGGAGCAGGTGGACACCGCATGTTAGAAGGAAGCAATCCTCAAAGCAGGAATCTAGCCTTCGCTCGAGAAAGCATTCATGGTCACCACCAAGATCGAGGGAAAGTTGGCATAGATGCAGGGCATATATGAACTCAAGCAAGGAATTGCACCTGACAATGATGCATCGGAGATATGCGCACAACTGTTACAGTGGAAGAATGTGCCACGGATGTCAGCGAAGTGAAAAAGTTGTTGGAAAATCTCTGTGCAAAGATTAACACACTAGCAGAGTGACTCGGGACGAGTGGCGATGATTGTGTTGGGGGCCTGTTGGGCAGTGGATCCCCCCATAACGTGTTTTGGGGCTTGTAGCGTGAGGTGTGGTCAATATAATGTAAAGATCCTGCAAAAGGTGGGCGTGGAGCATGAGATTCTAGGGTTGTCTGCCCTAAAATAATGTAATTTAATGTAGAGTGTGTCAGCCTGCCCAGGCTCTGCAAACCAAGGGATTGTATAAATAGAGCAAGGCTCTAAGTGTAAAGTCAGTTTTTCAGTCTTGATCTTAAGTAATATGGGTTATTGAATAAGGAATTTGCTATGAGTTTGTAAGTCTAAGTCTTGGGTTGTAGTAGAAAGGATAGGCTCTGCAGTTGTGTGCATAGAGGGCTGGTAGAGTCTGCAGCTGTGTGCACGGACCCTTGCAGCTGAGTGCGCAGGGAAAAGTTGGGATTATACTGGAACCGAGGATCAATAAAAGATAAGTTGATTCTGGAATACTATGTATTATTATTTTTGTAATATTTATGAATCTCTTTAAATGATTAATAAGAATATTGGGCCCACATAATTAAGTTAAGATATATAATAAGGCACAATAAGGATAAAGGATCTAGGAAACATCTCTTTGCACCCTTTAAAGAGCTACGTGGAACAGTTGCATAAGGCACGAAGGAAAGATGGCTGCGCAGAGCAGCGCGACTGTGCAAGATCGGTTTGCGAACTTCACAGACTTCATCAAGACATCCCTAGGGTGGAGAAACTTGGTTGCAGCACCCTCCCATGCCACCTCAGGTGAGACCTCAGTCCACGCACCATAGACTGTTGCCAAAAGCGCCGGTAGTATCAGGATTTGTTTGGCTAAACTCATTGTCGAACCTGGTTTAGGCCCCAAGTAGCCAACATTGTTTGTTGTTGTTCATACATTATTTACATGTTATTTTTCTCATGAATTTGACATAAAAGTTGATAAATTTAACTATTACATTCACAAACACCATAAGGAAACCTATGCACATAAAGAAAATGATGAGCAATTGTTTTTAATTTTGAATTTGAAATTAGCACGACAAAACTAACATTCAACAACATCTCAAGTTGGTATCAGATCAAAGGTTATTTGCTTGATTGCTTGAGTTATGTGCAAGTAGCATTTTAATGGTTGCAAATTTGTCATGCTTACAAGGTTAAAGTTGTAGAGAGGAGAAGGGAATCTATTTGTTGCAAATCCTAAGGTAATGACGAGAAGAAGATGAGCCACAAGGCCACAATCTCCACCCAAATTTTCAATCCCAGCTGCACTTGAAGCACCTAAAGTTTTAGCTTGAGTTGAGATTGAGGAGGTGCAAGCAGTACTAGAAGCTGAGCTCAAATCCAAAGCCATCATGTCTTGAGGAAGAAAGACTGAAGGTCTTTCATTAGAGGAAGCATTTAAGAAATGCTTCTATGATTTAACTCACATGGTTAGAGTCCTCTATGAAGAGAGGAATACTAGGATGGATGGAGAGAGTTCTAAGTCCCCACATGGAGAGGAAATCTTAGAAGATAAAAAAAAGACAAAAATAAGGATTCAAATGGTAATGGAGGAAATCCTCCTCCATCTCCAGCGTCTGCATCATCCTCCTCATCATCTTCATCATCCTCATCATCACAAACAACATTATCTTCCACTTCCACCACAAAAAATGCTCATACTCATTCAAAAGTCCCCAAAGGAAAAACTCTCTTCCTCAAATTGGACATTAAGTTTGAACTTCCCATGTACAATGGTAAGGTAAATGCAGAGAAGTTAGACAATTATATTTGACAATTGGAGGTTTATTGCAAAATTCAAAACCTTCAAGAAGATGACATAAAAATTGAGTTGGCTTCATTGAGGCTAGAAGGAGTAGCACTAGTTTGGTGGGAAGAAAAGACTCAAGAGAAAATGTGAATTCATGGTAAGATATCCATTTCTTGGGTTGAATTTCTTTCTTAAATTAAAAGAAAGTTTTATCCTTTAGCCTACGTGTGAAAAGCCACTATGAGTTGGCAAAATTTTAGGCAACTCAAGGGCCAAACAGTTCAAGACTATATGCAAGAGTTGATGAAAATGGCTTTTCTATTAGGAGTAAACTTGGCTTTCCAAGATACACTATTGAAATATATTGGCGATTTACATTCCTACTTAAAACACACTACCCTTATGTTCAATCCAAGAAAATTAGATGAGGTATGTGTTCAAGCCACACACCTTGAACCAAGGGGAAAGAATATTTGAGAAGAGGGTAGTAAGAAGAATCCATTGAAGGGTAAAGAGAAGGAGAAGGGTGGAAAATGAAAGGAAAGAAGAAAGCACGTGTAAAGAAATAAGGGGAGAAAATTACATTCAAACATTGTTCCAAAGAGGGGAAGGATGAATCCCACTGCTCGAAATGAACTAAGGCATAAGAAATGAAACAATAAGGGGAAATAAAAGACGATTGCTACCACATAACATGTTATGAAACCAGCTCACAAAAAAATAGAAAAGAGAGATCCACGCCTTAGAATTCAGCCTCTTCGAGGGGGCAACCTCCTTTACATTACATAAATGAACAATTCTTGGATGATACAAATGAAAAGACCTCCTTTCTATATATAGGAGTCTAAGGGGTCATAACATAATCAGAGCCGACATAACAACAATAATGTAAGGGCACAATAATAACAATAGTGGGCTTCTATGGGACACAATAGTAACAATATGGTCACTACATGGGTACATCAATATAATAAGTGGGTTATACTAATAACAATAAGGGGTTACACTAGTAGTATAGGGGCCTAACATGCCCCTCTCCTTCAAAAAGCGTTGTCCTCAACGCTTGAGTAGTTCTTGATGCTTCTGTATAAAATTCTTGTCCTCCCATGTGGAATATTCAGCAGGTAAGTTCTTCCACTTGATGAGATACTCTGAAATTGATCGATTTCGTAGCTGTCGGGTTCTTGTTTCTGTGACTGCTCCAGGTTCCAATATGATTTTTCCTTCCTCTTTAATTTCTGGTAATATTGTTTGAATTAGGATCTTTTGCAACTTTTGAATAAGTGGCCATACTTCTTCGTCCTTCTTCCATTCATCCCTTGCTTCGTTTATCCAATCTGGTTGGATAATATAAATAGCACAAAACAATGCTTCCACATCCTCATCCTTGAAGAGTCTTTCCATTCGGTAAGGTTGCCATTTTTTAAGTGCCTGTTGTTTCGTTTGATTTTGCACCAAAGTGGCGTTATCCTTTAAAAGTTGGAGAACTTGTTGTTGATGCTCGATGTGATCTTTCACTGCTTGAACCTTTTTCTTCTTGATATGTTCTTCTATCTCTAGAGTTTGAGGAGTGGTAATTTCTTCCAATCCTTTACAAGATATGGTTGGATTTATTTCTTGATGCTCGATGTGATCTTTCACTTCTTGAACATTTTTCTTCTTTATATGTCCTTCTATCTTGATAGTTTGAGGAGTGGTAATTTCGAACAATGAATTACAAGATATGGTTGGATTCATTTCTTCTTTCTCGATGTGATGTTTCACTTCTTGCACCTTTTTCTTCTTGATATGTCCTTCTATCTTGAGAGTTTGAGGAGTGGTAATTCTTGCCAATGCTTTACAAGATATGGTCTGATTCATTTCTTCTTTCTCTCGGGTGGGGTCTTGGTGTATATCTTCTTCTTTTGTTGTTTCTTGATCCTTTTCTTCCTCCTCTTCATATTCTATGTAAAATAATTTCTTCTCAGCACACTTATGACCTTTAGTGCATTTGCTATCACAATTGTAACAAAGCCCTTTTTCTCTTTTTTCTTCCAATTGTTGTGGTGTAACCCTTGTAGGTTGTGGAAGGCTAGGAGAAAAAACACTTCCATCTTTATATTTGTGAGGGATACACTTCCTGGTTTCCATAATTTTGCTTTCCACTATGTCACAAAGCCCTTTTTCTCTTTCCGATTGTTGTGGTGTTGCTCTAAAGAAGGTGTTGCTCTTTGTATCCTCATAATGTGCTATCATTTCCTCCGTGAAAATTGACCACGTAACAAGTTGTTTACGAGAACAAAGCCCTTTGTACCATAAAAATTGATCTGGTTCTAAATATGAAGATGCAATACATACCTTTTGTAACAATTTTACACCATGTATATCAAAATATTGCTCCATCTGAAGTATCCAATTTACCGGATCCTTACCATCAAACTTCCTCATCTTGCTTTTTCTTGATTTTAGGAGCTCTAACTTGAAACGACTGTAACTTTGTACTTTCGGATCTTTAAGTTATGAAATTGTGACTTGTAGTAGCCCTCTGTGTCCTCTTTCCAATGCCACAAGTCTGATCCAAATTGGATTCTCCAAGAAAGCGTTATGCACAATCTCCCGCAGTGACCTGATTATAGACTAGTTCAGTAGAGCGAACTTGTATGATGTTCCACGTGTCACTGTTTCAACCTTTGACTCTGAAAAATATATAAACAGAAACTAAAGTCCGTCCTCTTTCTGTACCTTCTTACGAAATTTCAATCCGATGCTCAGAAAGAAAGTTATGACGATTTTCCCCAGGTCACCTGTTTTTAGTGTAATTCAGGAGTTTGCAAAAAGACCAACTTCCGCAGATCATATCTCCGAAAATATTGCACGAAAATATCTGAAATTTGGACCCAAGGTTCAGCGCCAATTCTTCTCAAATGGGTCGTTTTTTCGACTTCTGAAACGTCACAGAAAACATTTTATAGCGAAAATTCCACGATGACCTGTTTGGAGCAGCGAAACCCTAGAATCCAAAGCTTTCATACCAAATGTTATGAAACCAGCTCACAAAAAAATAGAAAAGAGAGATCCACGCCTTAGAATTCAGCCTCTTCGAGGGGGCAACCTCCTTTACATTACATAAATGAACAATTCTTGGATGATACAAATGAAAAGACCTCCTTTCTATAAATAGGAGTCTAAGGGGTCATAACATAATCAGAGCCGACATAACAACAATAATGTAAGGGCACAATAATAACAATAGTGGGCTTCTATGGGGCAAAATAGTAACAATATGGTCACTACATGGGTACATCAATATAATAAGTGGGTTATACTAATAACAATAAGGGGTTACACTAGTAGTATAGGGGCCTAACATAACATGATCTTAGATCTGGTTCTAGTGATGACACCAAGATTTCAGCCATGGCCACGAAGGGAAAAGAAGATATATAAAACACTAGTTCCTCACATAATCACAACAATACTCCAAATGAAGAGTCAAGGATAGAGTTGTTCCATTAACGAAAGGGGTTACCTCCCAAGAGGGGAATTTAGCATGAGATACATCTGCAACAGGATGTTCCACTTCCAAACATTGGAATGTATCCCATGTCGATCATGAAGAGGATGGAAATGAATAATAAAATTCAAGAATTTATGAACAAAGGTATAATATGCCCATCTACTTTGGCATGGGGTTCAACAATTGTCTTGGTTACAAAGAAGGATGGGACTTGGCGCATGTGTGTGAATTTCCATGCGCTGAATAAGATAACAATAAAGAATCATTATCCAATATGAAGAATTGATGATTTTCTTGATAAATTGAGGTATGAAAAGTATTTCACTAAGATAGACTTACGAAGTGGTTGTCATCAAGTTAGAATAGCTAAAGAGGACTTTTTGAAAAATGCATTTAAAACTAAACAAGGATTGTATGACTGGCTTGTTATGCCTTTCTGTCTTACAAATGCTCTAGCTACATTCATGAGAGTTATGAATGATGTATTGAGACCATTTCTAGATGATTTTTTCATTATTTACTTAGATGATGTTCTCATACTGAACAAATCCAGAGATGAACATGTCATGCATGTGAAAAAAGTATTTGATGTCCTACGAAAAGAATAATTATTTTTAAATAAGTAAATGTGTGAATTTGGAAAGGCTTCTTTAGTGTATTTGGGACACATTGTTGGAGGAGGTGAGCTGAAGATAGACCCCTCTAAGGTTGAGGTCATTGTGAATTGGCACAATCCCAATACAGTTACAGAGGTAAGAATATTTCTACGGGCAACACAATATTGGAGGAAATTTATTGCTAATTTTTATTCCATTGTAGCTCCACTACATGCATTGATTAATGTCAAGAAATTCTTCTATTGGGGAGATGTACAACAAAAAAAAAAATGATGCTTCAAACAAAAAGATTAGTACAACACTAGTATTGGCTATTCTAGATCTTAGACAGCCATTTGAGATTCAAATGGATGCTAGTGATTACACCATGGGAGTACTTATCATGCAACATGATAAGCCCATTTCATTTCATTCTGAAATTTGTAATGGTGTTGTGACTTACTATCCCACTAACAAAGAACTTTACGCATTGGTAGAAAGCGTTAAAAAATGGAAACACCACTTGATGGGGAAGGAGACAATTATCCATATCAACCATAAACCATTGCATTACTTACAGTCACAATCAAAGTTGCAGCAATCACAACGCTTCAGATGGATGGGTTTTCTACAACATTTTTATTTGGTTGTCAAGTAAAGAAAGCTAATCTATAATAAGGTAGTTGATATTCTTTCTAGGCCTATTGTAAATTAATCTGTTATACTTAACCTCAATTTTTGTTTTACATGAAAGTTACATTGAGAAATATGCATATGATAATGACTTTCAAGATGTGTATGCAGGCTTGGGGCAAGGAAACCAAATTGAAGAGTTAAATTACCATGTATATAATAGTTTGTTGTATCACTTGGGCAAGTTATGTATTCCACAAGGAGAAATAAACAATGTCATAAGGGAGGTGAACACTTCATTGATTGCTGGACATTTTGGTTTTGGCAAGACAATAGAAAATCCCTAAAGGTATTGTTATTGTCCATGCATGTTCAATAATGTATCTCATTTCATTAGAGGATGTTCTTTGTTTGCAATAAGTAAGCCTAGAAATAGGAAACTAGGATTGTACACTCCACTTTCGATACCTTCACATCCATTGGAGATTATCTCAATGGATTTTATAGGAATTCTTCAATTGTCAAGAAAAGGTCATGATTACTTGTATGTAGTTGTAGATAGGTTCAACAAAATGTGTATTCTAACGCCATGTAAAAGAAAATTATAGTTGAACAAACAACTAATCTTTTCTTTCAAAATATTTGGGTTCATTTTGGTCTTTTCCATTATAAGTGATCGATATTCTGAATTTGTTGGGAATTTTTGGTCAAATTTGTGGGACATGATGGACACTAAGTTGAATAGGAGTACAATATTTCATCTGAAAATGGATGGAAAAACCAAGTTGGTCAATAGGATAGGCATTCATCTTCTTAGAGGATATTGCAACAAACATCCCAAGTTGTCGAATGAACAGTTGCATTACATACATCGTGCATACAATAGGGGAAATCATTCTTCCACAAACACATCGTCATTTGAGGCATGTTTTGGGTACTTGCCAAGATCTCCATTTGAAATCATCTTTCAGAAAGATGTCGCTATGTATGATCATAGCGACATCGATAAGGCAAGGAATTTCATCGAGCAAATTCAGTTGATACATCACACAGTGCAAGAACAACTTGAAAAGAGTCAAAGAAACTACAAGGAAAGGCATGAAAACCACATTTTCGATCGTAAATTTCAAGTTGGAGACCAAGTTTCATTATATATTAGCAAAGAGAGACGTCAAGGGGAAAGTAAAAAGCTGAATCCAATCCGTTATGGTCCTTTAAATATTCTAGAAATGATTGGTAACAAAATCATTTAATCTAGATTTTCTTCCTTATATGAAAATATACTTTGTTGTTAATGTTGATAATTTGAGATTTTTTGAGCCTCCTTTGGTTGATGATCAAGGAGAGCATATTTAGTTGCCATCAATATATGATTTCTCACCAATAAAACTTGATATATCTATAGCAAGATCTTATACTTTATAGAAGAACCAAAACTTCAAAGACAGGGAATGTCGAATACCTTCGAGTGGCACTCAAGGGACAAAATCCTTCTAAGGAAAAATAGATGTAGATTAAGAAGGAAGCGAGATGTGCCCTCACCTACTGAACAATTGATAGTATATTTTGGGGTACAAAAGGCTTCGAGTGGCCCGGGAGGAATGATTAGGTGATCAGTATTTAGCTTAGAAACAAAAGTGTTCAAAATTTCTTAAAGCCTGAATGACTGTGCTCGTCTCGGCAGTAAGATCATAACACAACTTGTTTCACTCACAACGGATATCGTATGAGAAAGATATCACATTTTGTCCACTTTCCCAAACAAAGGAATTTTGCAACAAAAGAAAGTACACTCGGTGCATAGTCAGTAGTCTGTACTTGTGATGTGGTAGGTGACAGTGTAGGTCAAAGGTTTGATCAACAACCAGTGAGTTCACACTGAGTGGCACTTTTTGAATAGTTAACATTTTGGTGAAGTTGGTATTTTTTCATTGGACGAGGGGAGGATGAATGAGAAGACGACATTTGGCAAGCTTGGAGGCCACCACATGTCCCTCTCAAAAGGCCGGCCAGAATCGGTGTGCAGCATAATCGTAAAATTTTATTGGCAGGTTCGTGTAGTTGAATCCGCGAGCTGGCCTGCATAAGCACCAAGCCTTACCACTATGCTCTCACCAAGTTACTTAACAAACAAGGGTCACAATTTGTATTTGAAGTTTAACCCATTGGCCATTGGGGGAGGAGAGGGCTAGCCCCCTCTCCACATATGACCAACATCGTAACTAGGAGACAAGTGATTATGTTAAAAGTTCCATTAAACGTGCTAAGTGGGGTTGAATTCTAATCGAACTATGACTAACCCTTAATTAACCACATGAATTAAATGGATATTAGTGGTAATTAACCCATGTTTATCCACTAATTAAGCGAGATTAACTTAGAGGCAGGTCTGCTAAATCCGGAATTGCACCAAATTTGGCGGGATTAACTAGAGTTCTTACATTTTTGGTGAAGTTTTCCTAGGGAAAATTGAAGAGGCCATAACGTTTTCAAATTTCGACCAATTTGGGCTCAGAAAAAGTTGTTCCTAGACAATTTTTGAGCTCTTGAGCACATTGTAGTAGGTTTCAGGAGCAGTAGATGATTGTAAACATCACATTTTTTCCATTTTGAGCTAATACAGAGCACGAGTCCATGGAAGCTAAACCAAGGAGATGTAGCTTAGGAAGGGTGAACTCCTTTATCAAAAAAAAATGTTAAGTGTTCATTTTGATTATTTGTTGTATATTTGTTTGCTCTTGTTTAACACTTTATTTACATGTGATTTTGCTCATGAATTTGACATAAAAGTTGAAAAGTCTACCTGTTACATTCATGAAAACCATAAGGAAACCTACATCCATAAAGAAAATTATGAGCAATTGTTTTTAAATCTAAAGTTGACACTAGCATAGCAAAACTAACACTGAGCAATATATCAATATGTTGTGGATGATATTATTATCATGGTGGAGATTTATATTATTGAGTCCAATATATTATATTATATCATATAGTCTTTGGGGGATGCATTTGGTATCTACTTGAATACGTCAAAATCGTTATGAATTACAGTGTCCCTACATGGGCCTATTGTTGTGAAAATTGCAAAACGATTTGTGGTTGATGTTACTACAACAGATTGTGGTTTAAAGTATTTGAGTTTCATTCTTAAATCAAATAAATATGTTATAAGGGATTGGAGTTAATTGATGGATATATTTGAGTTGAGGATGTCATTATGGTCACATAAATTCCTCAATTTGGGGGTAGGTTGATACTACTTCAGTAGGTTTTGTCGAGTATCGTGGTCTACTAGATGCATCTTTATATGTTGCCTAAAAATATGCTTGGGAGAATAAATGCATACATTTCCATTTTCATTTGAGTGGGATTTAGGGGTACCAATAAGATCTACCTTGTTCATTTCACGGTATTCGTTGAGGCAGGAAGATGGGGGTTTGTGTTTATTAAATATAGAACATTTTGGCTTTTCTTTCTTAATGAAGAGTTTACTCTCTACACTAAATGGAAAATCAATATGATAGAGGATTATAAAATAAAACTACCTTAACTCACTTTCATTTAGGTCATAGACCAAGGATAGGGTCTAGGTTTCATACTCAACATCACACATCTAGAACACTATGATGAAAGTTAAAAAATGGTTGATTTGGAATTTTAGGTGGGAGATTGGTTCGGGCTATATGGTGGATATTTATTTAAATCCCATTATAAGATATGCAAGGGATAATTATTTGTCTACAAATCTCATACACTATCTTCATAATATGGGAATTTATTTTTTAAATCAACTACATGTTGATCCTTTCCCCAACACAATATATTCCTATAGGTGTGGTTCCAATGATCTTAGTTTATATGGTGTTATGGAAGCTACTAGGGATAGATATGTATATAGCTTATCTATGTCAAGTATAAATTTCAATGGTATGGAGGAAAACCTCACATAGGATGGAATTTCTATAAATAACCAAATCTTTGTAAATGAGGCTTACATATTTATCACTCATGCACAACATTTATTTTAGATTCCAAGGTATTTTCAAAATATATGGAGGCAGAACTACCCACTTAAACTTAAGTGTTTTACTTAGTTGACATCAAGAAATGATATCGTAACATGTGATAACCTATGTAAGAGGGTTTTCAAAGTGCAAGGGAGATGCATTATGCGTGAGTTGGAAGTTGAGGATGTGGAACACCTATTTTAAAATTCCCTTTCACAATATCCCTATGGATTGGGATATTGGATATATAAATATTACTTGAAATATGGAATAATACTTCAATCGATCCTTTTCTTCAAGAATGGTTCATGGGATATAAGGTTTGGTGCACGGTTCCTTTCTACATTTATGGGTGAATTTTCTCATGTGGAAATGCTATAATAGTTTAGAGTGCCTGATGGACATCAAGAGGTCGTGCATAAAGATTGTAGAATATTTTAATGAAATCATACCAATGCAGATAAAGAGGTTTGATGGGCGTAAACCACTCATAATCATTTGGGATAGGTTCCCTATGGGATTCTTTAATGGGGCTACTTGTAATGATATGTGTACTTATTATCATTTTACTTAGAATAACGGGGTGTTCTCAAATACCTGTGTGGAGGCCATTGAACTTTGGGGGGTACTTTTCTTTGAAAAATGGATTTCCATTGACACAATGATGGTATATGGAGAATCAAAAGTGGTTATGGACTCAATACATCAGCATCCTTGTTTTGAACCACACAAGCTGATTAATTGGTTGAAGAAAATCAAACTAACTATGGGAGGCTTCCATGAGTTAACCTTTTCTCATGCGTTCTTGATGCATAATGAAAGGAAGGACTCAAAAAACCACTTGGGGATATTTCTTACAACACCTTTTGTAATGAAAAATGTTATGGTTCGAGGATACCCATATGGCATAGTCACTAATTCTTACATGGATCTTTGAAATATTTTTCCTGTTCTTTTTTCTGAATTTTTTTATTGTGGTGGAACATATTCTGAATTATTTCGGTAGGATACACATGGATATTGATTCCACTGTAATTTGTGAGTCCTTCATTTTTGGAGAAATTTTTATCAAATTTTTCCATAAAAGTATTGTAGAGATAAGAAATGAAAGAAGGAAAAATAAATGGTAAAATATGTCGAAAATCATGAATAGAATAAGAAAACAATAGGTAGAGAGAGAAAGAAGTTACATCAACACTTGTGAAGGCTATGGAAGAAGGATCGGAATACCAATTTTGAGGGAATCAAGTGAAAGTAGACCAAAGCAGTTCTACCTTCTCAAAGGGTTAGGTTGGAACAAATCAAGTGACGATGGAAAATGTATATATATATATTATAGCCACATATATTTAATTGTAGGTGACAATATCGAGATATAGGCCGACATGTTGTCATAATGAGATTTGAAGTCCTTGTATATAATGTGACGTAGCTTAGTTTTTTTTAAATCTTAAAGGATTTCTACACAAATAAACCGCTTTTCATCTTTTTTATGGTCAAGAAGCTATGGTACAGGCTGAGTTTATTGTGCTAAATTTATTTATTACACAAGCCACCAATTTTTTTTATGATGAGTTTTTCATAGAATGTCTATAGGAGTTATTGGAATTGGATGAGGAATGCTTTCTTGAATATTTTCATTAGAGTGTTGAGAAAGAATGACTAAAATCTTGACATGATCGACATATTAAGTCAAAGTCTTCCTTTGTGGGAGATCAAGCGTTGATATATGATAATAATTACCTTAAGTAGCCATTAAAGTTATAGATACATTGGTTCAGTTGTTTCATTGTCAGAAAAATAAGAGAATTAGGAGCCATAAGGCTCACATAACTTAATGGAATCCTTCAACTTGGTTGGGTGAATGGCGCGCACATGAAGCTCAACTATGGTTGCTAAAATTATTTTACTCTCTCTGATCTCTGTGAGATAGAACAAGTTAGGTTTAGGATTGAGTCAGTTGCATCATTGATTTAGGCAGTTTAGTTGCGTCATATGTATGTCTTGTTTATTAGTTGTGTCCCACTGAAACCCTTTGTTGTCAGTGAGGTATATGTTATTTCTTTTGTCATTTATTGATTCACTTAATAAAGGTATTTTTAGTCATCGATTCTTCCCCCTCACAAATTATTTTCGGTGATTTGATTCTCCACTTTAATTCATTTTCATACTTTTAGCCATTTTTTGTCGTTGTGTCACACCCTTTTTAGTCCTTTATATTATTTTTTGGGATGTTTGGTTTAACTCTTTTATTTTCGGAATCACTCTTGAATTTTTCATATTGTCCCATGTAATGTCCAATGGTTGAGTCCATTGTTATAGTATTCCAAATTTTTCTATAAGTTTTGGGTATTGAAGCATTTTCGCCCATTTGTGTTTATATTTTCCTTAGTTTGTCGCCTCGGCTTCCACATCCTAACCCTCTATGGCCATATTTCACCATTGTCCTCCTATATAATTTTTCTACAATTATTGACATTCCACCTGGTTCACCCTATTAAGACAATTGTTCCCTTCAACTTCTATGATGATTACATTGTGCCAACATAGGATATTGGGGGAGTATGAAAATATTGGCATGGTTGATAATAATCTATCTGATCCTAATTTATTTCTACATCTAAGCCTTGAAGTCTATATGAATACTACTATAACTTCATATGAAAATCTTTTTTTAGAAGCTAAACTGAGTTCTAACCATTATAGAATTATACAAGTATGAAATTGTGGGATTTTCTCGTATTTTGCACTACAGAAGAAGTTGCACAATGAACAAAGTTTCTTGTCAGCCATATCCAAGGAGGTTCTCTCTCACTGGAGAAAGAGTACTCTATTCATGTATATGATATGCATAGGCTCACTTTCATTGTCCCTGCATGATGAATATGTTTCTCACATTTCAAAGTACATTGAGGAGAAAAAAAAAACTACCAAGGATAATCTCTATGAGAAATATGACACTAAGCACAAAGGCCACATACCAGTGTTTGAATTGATAAATAATGAGAAATTCCAGTTTACATTTTATACTATTGCAGAAAAGGTCACACGCCATTACAACAAAGGAGAATACACATTACACACTATCTTTGTAGCAAAATTTTGCATGCAAGGAAGTCTACAAGAGGGTAATATACTTTATTTATGGATACTTAGTCATAGTTATTACAATGATGAAGTGGTGTACTCCTCGGGTTCATCCTCCAGCTAAAGTACTATATGGAAAAGATCTCACTGTCGCCTATGTGCCATGCCATGTCCATGATGATGTTGCAAATCAAGCCAAAAACAACAAAGTGTTTGAATACTAGTACAATAATATTACCAATGCCACCACCATCAGTATCAATCTACTTAGGTCCATTCTAGGTAACTGTGCCTACCAAATTTGGTTCAACATTGACCATGGTCACACCTATGTTTGGCAGAAATCTATCAACAAGGACACTTTAAAGATGCGAGCTATTGCATACTATATGTATCCGGATGTGTTTCATCATGAAGTTCTATCCTGTCATGGAGCGTAGAATGTGCAAACCTCTAAAGGCCTTTTCTACTCTCTAGGTGCGATGAAACATCACATTCTATCGTCTAATGTTTTGTTCTCTTCTAAGAAGCCCTTCGTTGCAGCTGGATCTAATTTTCACCCTATGATGAAGTGGCTCGATGATTGTTTGTCTTCTCCTCACGCAACCATATCTGATGTCGGATCCATGGTAAATTCACCTACTACATCGTATTCTATATGTTAAATTGTTCCACTTCAAGGCCAAAATTTCAAAGTCATGTTTCTTTCACACCTGATACCATTCCCAATACTAATCCTGTTATTTCTTTGTGTTTTGACACCTTTCCTTTTGTACAAGAAACATTCACAAAGGTTTTCTCTAAACCATTTACTCATCTTTATATTTCTTCCACCATTACACATATAATGGATGATGACCTTGAAGAGCCCCTTTAGCATACAACTGTCATTGAGGAATGCACTATCCCCTCACCCAGTCCATCTTCACTACATAGTCAAACTTCATCACTTCATACCACCACTCCCTATAAAACCATTTTTGATTTCCCTTATGAATATTCAGAACCTAAATATACCCCTGAGAATGTCACTGATATGGAGATAATTCTTTAGCCAAGGTATATAAAACAATCAGAATAGATTACAAAGATAGTTCTAGCACCACCAGTGTAGCCTTTATGCATATCGCAACGAGAGCCAAGAACTATCATTTATTCAACACAAGAATCTACACTTAGTCAGGACATAAATTATTATTGAGAAGTCTTACATCTATTTTCTCAGTCTCTCAATATTATTCCTTTTCTTCCTTCACAGATTCTCACACAAATTCATGAAAAGTTTCAGCAAGACGTTGCACTCGAGGTCTCATCATAGGAACATTCTGAGAATTCCATTGCATGTGGCCAACCCCTTCAAGTAATATTACCTTCAATGGATAGTCCCTCTCCTTATAATCTTCAATATTGGTCCTCACAACAATTATTTTAGTTAACCAAAACTTCATCAAAACAATTGGAGGATCATGTAGCTACTACTAATTCGAAATACAATGAACTTGTCACTGTGCATGAACTGCAGTAGGAAGAAATTATTACTATTTTTATGGAATGCTATCAATGGCATTTGGAGAAATAAAAAATGACAAAACAAGTTGAGGAGGTCAGCTCCAAACTTCAAAACATGCGGCGAGTTGTTTTAGAGGATGCTTCTAATGTAGCGAGATATTTTTTTTCATGCGAGCCCACACAATGTCTTTAGTTTCTTGAGACTATATATACATATTTAGTTATCACAAATAAGAATTTGTGTAGTACTATTGTTAATTTGCATAAGTACTTCCATGATTGTATAGAGAAATTCCAGCAACAGATCAATCAAGAAATTGAACAAGGATCCGCTTTCCAAGACAGACTCAAGCAACTCACATGAGTTTCCTAGGAGATATTTCATTAAGCATAAAATTGGCCAAAGTTACTTTGTAATCATAACCAACCTTTAGCCTAGTTACATGAACAAAGAAAAAAATTAATGGAGAAACCCCTTACAAAAAAATATCTAAACCAACAACAAAATTTATCTAGTTAGGCTGAAGATATTGATAAGCATATTCATCATGTCTTAGATGAAGAATCACGCAAGGCCACATCTATTTTATGGGATCTTCAACCTTTAAATATGTTGAAATTATGATGTTTTATCTTGTTACACACTTAAATCTATAACTTCTTCATGTTTCAAAATAAGTTAAGTAATTATAGAATAGAACATAAACCATATAATCCATATGCACAATGGAAGACAACCAATATCTCAATGAGACACAAAAAAATTAGGTTGATGACAAGGGCAAAAAAACAACGGGAAAACTCAACCATATTCTTATTTTACTAGAAATCAATTGTTTAAGAGAGATACAAATTACAATGAGAGAATGAGGAAGTTAACCCAAATATGAGGAATATCTCTGATAATAGTAGTTGATGCAAACATTGAATCATTTTGTCTCTCCAAGATCTATTCTAGCTCTTCAATATTCTCTCCCTTTCTCAATGTTCCTATAAATCTCCTTTCACAAGAACTAGTAATTGTATCAAGTGATGATTAGAGGCAGAAATATATAACAAGAGCAAGGAGGTCGAAATCATGATGGAGTAACTAATATGCCTTTAGGCAGAGTTACATATGGAAAAAGAGGAGTGTAACATATGCCATAAGGGGGACGTGTAACTGAAGTGTAACTTATGCATTAATGAGGTTTAAGAGGAATATTTTTATGACGAGCCTTTAAAGTGTGTAAGAGAGTGTAAGAGGAGTGTAACACCATTAAAGAGAGAGATGAATGATTCCATTAAGAGAGAGAGAGAGATTAAGATATGCATTAGTTGACAAGATTTACATATGACATGATTGAGTCTCATGATTGAGAGACTTAAATTTCATTTTAATAATAATAATGATGATGATTAAGTCGAAATTGGACTATTATGATTGATTGATGATAAGAAGGGATTTTCCATCACAATACTTGATTACCAATTGAAACAAGGTGGTTTACTATTTTTTTAATGTCATACTTGAGACTTTCTATTTTTAGAAATTCATCTCTAAACCAATAATTTTCAACAAGGCTAAAGCCCAGTACATACAACTCTGCGAGATTAATCATGATGTCAATACATAGTGGCAAGATTTGATTGCTTCTCTCCTTCAGAAACATATTGGAGAGGATCGAAACCAATTTGTTGACAAAGGTACTACCTTGATCACTACCTAGAAGACTATGGTGGATGGTTACAATAGTTTTAATTCTCAAGCTTTGCATACACTTCTTCAGTTGGGTCCTTCGTTTGAAGGTGAAGCTGCTCTACAGGGGCATGATACATCATCAACAATCGCACAGCTACAAGAATGATAAAGCATGCAAAGAAAGGAATGACTCTCGGGTAATTCAATAGATTGTGGTCGAGGCCTATTGGGTCATTCATTTTTACAGAAATTTTGATCAAGTTTTCCCAAAAGAGTCACAAGATAAGAAATGCAAGAGGGAAAAGTAAATGAGAAAATAAGTCAGAAAGCAGGAACAAAAAGGAGAAAGCAACAAGTCAAGATATAAAGCAGTCACATGAGGACTTGTCGTTGTCATGGAAGAATGATCAAGCTACCAATTTTGAAAGAATCAAGTTAACATGGACCAAAGTATTTGGATCTCATCAAAGGGGTTAATTTGGGCCAAATTAGGTGAGTGCGAATCCAAACACAAGGAAAAATTTATATACAACCACATAGATCAAGGTATAGATAACAACATAGAGAGATAGCTCCACATGTCTTCAGAATAAACTTTGAAGTCCCCGTGTGTAATGTGATGTAGCTTATTTCTGTTTAATCTTGGAGGAGCTCTAAAAGAATTCTACTCAATATCCACAGATCTGCATTATAATGGCTTGATTCTTTGAAGTAATATAAATAAGAATGTTGTGGGGTCTCATTTCTATGTGTCTATGATTAAATGATGATGTTTTGTATACCCCTTTAAAATTTTGAAGACCTTATTGAATTCTCTGCTATATATTTCTTGTAAGGGTTGGCTGAAGGTCTATGAATGATTATAAGGTTTATGTATAATCTATGTATTGGGACAAACCTCTCACACTCTAGATTCCCCACATATCATTGAAAGGCCTCACACACCATGGGTGAGACTTTTCCCCCTTTCACAGGGATGAGAATTCCAACATCATGGTAGAATACAACAAACTATTTTGTTGATACCCCACAATCAAACTTTAGGTATTTACAATAAAACTTTTCACCATCAACAATGCTTGATTATTGGTTAGTGTGTTCATGGAAAATATATAGAACTGCATATATATTGTGTGAAATTCTTAGGATGCTTGACTCGGAAAAAATATGGAGACTATATTGACACTATGATATATGTATGCCATATGTAAGAATTTTATTTTAAATAAAAAGTTGTTATTTTTTTCTCTTTTGAAACAAATAAAAATATACATGTGTTCTCACCCAAAAAAAATGCAATTGAAAGTGTTTCTAGATATCACATGTTCGCGGGAAGAAAGAGAAGAACAGGTAATTTATATATTAATTTATGAAACAATTAAACATAAAAGAATATATAAAATTTAACTATAAAAATAAATTTATATTTTGGTATACATGTTTGACTAATAACTCAACCCTTTTTTATATTGGTAATAAACAATTTTATCATTCTTTTCAATAATGCATTTCATAAAAATTTAATGAAATTTATTTGCGTAAATATTGAAACTTTATTGTAATATATTTTTAATATTCTAACACTACCCATTACATGATTGTATGCAACTTTATATTTTACCATTATATCCGTTAAATCTACCATTCTCGAATTTCTATTTCATATTTTCAAAATCAAATGTGAGTAAATTATAATTATACAATAAATCTTGTTATTTCAATTTTAACTAGTGGATTTTACTTCTAATTCAAATTTGAATTATGATATTTATGGCTTATAATTTCTTTGGGGACAGTATTAAATTTTAAAATTTAATATCGTAAATGTTTATCCGTAAATAATTTTTTATTTTTAATTATTGTATTAAAAATTTATAAAAGTATAAAAAACAAAATTATGTATTAATTACTATACTAGTGTTTAAATTGGAGGTATGGAAACCAAAAATAAATTTCAAAATTATTGATTCCTTACTTTCTAATTATTTTATTTGAAACTATGTAGGGTTGTCTTTTATATGTTGTATGGTTTCCAAATCATATATGGAGAGTAGTAAGAGATATTTTATTTGAAATTATGTAGAGTTGTTTTTTATATGTTTTATGGTTTTTTAATCATTTATAATTGGAGTGGTAATTTGTTGTATTGAATTGGTTTATTATCACTTATATATTATGTTTTTCAAATTTTTTTCAATTTTTTTTATTATATAATTCAATTTTGGGATAAGGTTTAGGTGATATTTTCGGTATATTGTACTTAAGTTTAGTTTTTTTTTTAATTAAATTTTTTTCAATTTTTTGTCATTATTATGATGGCAAAAAAATGTTTCTATTGGAACCACTCAAGAAGTTATCCCTAAAATATGTGGTTGTTGTGGTTGTTGTTGCCTCATTGTGTGTATCAAATATTTGTACCCTAGGTTGTTCGAACTACCTCTACTACAATGAATGAAATTATTAGGTGTCTTAACTTTATAAAGAACATAAGGCCTTATTCTGGCCACATATGAATTTGAGAACAAACTTAGCTTGTAGTATGCATTTTCTTAGAGACTATTAGATGTGTTGCATGGGAAGCATTGATTTGTGGTATAATGTTTTCATTTAGATCTCTTGATTTCATTAACCATTCCTAAAGTAATTGATAGGATTGTGTCTCTCTTGATTGCACTAGAATCCAATAACTATGGGTCCCCACTTATTCAACCCATGTCATAGTGCTTGGATTTTCATATATTAAAGAAAACCGGAACCTCTATACATATTAATAAAAATTCCCAAGATATTTTTTATTTCACCCTTCCCAATACATCTTTCTAATAAAAATAACATTTACTTTTAATAGATACATACTATTTTTTATTAATACCTCATTTTATACTCTCCAATACTTACAAATATTTCATACCCCATATCCCTACCACACTTACAATATATTAATTTTATTTTTCACAATTAGAAAAAACCGGTTTACAAATAAAAATATTAAAATATTAATCAACAAAATAAAACCTCCATATCATTAATATCTAACTCAACACAGCAACATGAAACAATTAATAAACTTTAATTAAAAAAATAAAATAAAAAAAGTACACATAATGCATATGAATATTTTTTGAATGGAAAGAAACATAAGTAAACAATATTAATAATGTGTCAAGTGAAGAATCTAAAAAGCAAGTTCTATGTTGAAATTTAAATAAATTGTATTCATCCTCTTAATCTTTTCAATGTGTGGACTCTATATATTTAACAAAGCTCTTTGTTAAGTTCTTTAGCCTTTTCTTTATCAATACGTATATATATATATATGAGAGATTCATTTTTTTTTAAATGATTAAAAAATATATATATTTTATATAAAAACAGTTAATAATTTTAAATTATTATATTTTTTATTTATTATAATAAAATATTTTGCATTTAATATTTTTTTAAATAGATTATAATTTAGCTATTAATTATGTTTATGGAGGTTTATTTTATAGATATGCTTATTTTGTAATAGGCTTTTATAAGTTCTGTTTAAGTATTAATGATTAATAGATAGATGAGAATATGGTTGTTATATGTTATATTTTTAATTTAATTATTGACAACAAAAAAAATGTATAATAAGAATAGTTCATAGGGTTAGCTCAATTGATAGGTTACAGGTTCAAGTCTCTCAATTTATAGTGAGTTTTTGAGCTGGCACAAAGTGGATCTTCTTCATATAAATATTTTATGGCCTTAAAGATTATAGTAGATATTTAACCTCTAAGAAATATCCACATAATATTTTTAACACTAGTTAAACCATTATAAATCTATCTTAGTCATGGATTTACCAAGGGTGGATACAAATCAAATCTCATTATATATAAATGTGTTTTTATAATTCAAGACTTCAAAAAAGGTTTACGCGCCAAAATATCTAATCCCTTTTAGTGCTTGATAAATCTGTGATCAAGATGGATATATAATGGTTTTTTGTCTCTCTCTATTTATAGACCATGTATACCTTTTCATTATTTAAATTGTATTTATGAATATTTTATTATTAATAATATTTTATATTAAAAATGGAATGAATTACATATTTCCACTTGATCATCTTACATTTAATTACTTTTTGCTTTTGAGCATTGAAATATTTTACTAGGGTAAAATTAAAACACATCAAAATAAATCGAAGAGTGAAAGTGAAATATTTTTATCACAACTTTTTCATAGTGGATTATAATATTAACTAACCTAGATCCATCTCAACTCACCAAGTGTGGAGATCGGTCAAATCTCTTTAAATCACTTTGAAACAGATTTGTAGTTCAAGACATTTGATCCTACTTGCTGCTTGGTAGATCCGGTTGGTTTAGTTATTAATAATTGATAATTATAATTATTAGTTTAATTTAATTTTTATTTTTATGTACTTTTTTTTCCTAAATAAAGTTAATTTATTCACATTAAAAGGGTACAATTACATAATGACTGAAGTCTAAAGCAACTTCCCAGAAGGAGAGGCAGATAGAAACAAAACAAATTGCCCAAGAGAGAGAATTTAGACGAGACCTTGTAATCCAATCCCACATAGGGGAACCTGAGATGACCTTCTGGACGTTACAGAGCTTACCAATATTCCAAAAAGCTTGCATTTGAACCCTAGCTTATCAGCATTAACAAAAATTATCAGGAGTGACAAAAATTTTCCCTCTATAATGGGCCGCATGACTTGAAACAAAGCAGCACAAAAAGTAAGCATCAGGAGGCTCTTCCATGATTCTGCACCAGCCGAAGTCAGGCGGATCCTGAGCAAGAGTAGCATCATTCTCAGACGGACCCTAGGTTGTTGGCTCCATCACCATGTTAATAGCATTGCTCGTTGGAACCTTTGCAGCTTGCACAAAGACCGAACCAGGACCCGCCTGATGAGAGTTGGACTCTCCCATCTCCTGGGATTCCTCGAGAAAAAACATCGAAACATGAGTAGTAATCCTGAGACGATTCAGGGAGCAATTGAACGTGAAAATCGCTGAGCCGAAATAGGGCAAGGACGAGGAGTCTGGAGGACGGGGCTCAGGGTAATGGCTGGGCAGATGAAGATGCCCTCTCCCACTACCAGTGCGATGGTAATGGCCAGAAGTGAAATCACCAGAGAGGGAGGGGGAACTGGAGGTCGGGATAGAGGGTACCCGCCTCTGAGTGTCCCTGCGACATCTCATCCTGTGGCACCGACGGGGAATTACGAAAGCGACAGCGGCACTGTGGGAACAAGACCAAACAATTACAGTAGCAGTACAATAGAAAATCAAATGTTCAACCAGACAAGAGCGTGATGCCTTAGAGAAAAACCACGGAACTGGCGGAGGAAGCACCGCGGGTCTATCAGAGCCAGTATCCACCACGCCATACCCTGACCAACAAGACATAAGAGGCTCTAGAGCGATCCCATGATGGAGGCTAGATTTATTACCTTCATTCCTACCTCGAATTGCACCCGCCATTACTATGGAATTCAAGAGAGCCGAGGTCGAGAGCATAACAGAGTGTGCGGAGGTGAAAATCAAGACGAAGGACAAGTTGGTAATATGAAAGTCACCTACATTGAAGTCGTTAAACATTGTGATACCCAAATGCCAAGGATCATTCATCGTGCGGTTGTAATCTGTGTTGTACAGGGCGGCCAGGTGGCATTCAATATCGCTCCACCCGTGTCCCATCACGTTAATCCTCTAGCGAGTCACCCACATCCGGGGATTTTTATGTACTTAGACCTAGCCAAAATGTTTTAATTAATAATCACAATTGTTAATTTTATTTTAGTTTTAATTGTATTGTTATGTAGTTTGATTGAGTCAAAATATTTTCATAACATAACATAACCAAGTAAGCATGATAAGAATGATATTATTGGCGTTTTATAATGCTTAACGAAATATATATAATCATTTGTGTTTTTATTATGCTCGACCATATTTGTTTTTTTATTTAAAGTATATTTCTTAAAGACACTTGTCAACTTCAAGTTGAGCATGGATGGAATTATACACCACTTTCATACCGGTTTGTAGAATGAAGCTCTCATCTCAATAAACGGTTGGGATATATATCACTAATTGTTATGTTATGTTCTTTTTTCTTTTCAATTGATTAAAAAAATATTATGAAATTAAATTAGAATAAATACAAATTCTACTTACAAATTAAGAATATTCATGGAAAAGTAAGGTTGAATCTCCATGGTTAAGAATATTTTTACGCCGTAAGGCGTTTCCCTCTCGGAAGAACTCCCTTATATGCCACCGTGTCTTATTTTCGACCATTGATCTGATGTGTTAGACGATTAAAAGAGATTGTGCCGTTGGATCAGATCATTATAGTTGGAATTTTAATCAGGGATGGTTAAACTCCCTCTTTATCTCATGTTGAAGAGATTACCCGCTCGAAACCCTTCGCAGACAGTAGTGATGGCTTCGCTGGAGTTTCGATTTCCTTGGCATCTTCTTTTTTAGTGATGTCCTCCCCCGCGGCATGCCAGCTACATCGCCGGAGGGCTGTTGTCACCTATGGTCTGTAATTATGATGTACCAGAGATCTGTGATCTAATGCCCAATTCGGTATGGCGCATTCAATCTCTCAATTAATGCAGCGTTTGCCCCGATATTGAGTCAACATCACTAGAATTTCAGGACCTTCTAATTCACTGCGTTGGGTATTTGTTCTAGGTCTGTAACAATTCTTTGTTTTCTCCCGAGTGTTCACGTGAGCGGTTTGATGCTGCCATACCTGAAGCAAAGAATGGAAGGGCATACAAACCCCAGGAAGCGCTGCAAATTAACGTCATCGTGGGACGTCCTTCCATCACAGTTTCAGGTTAGTTTTCTATTTTCGAATATCTTGATCTGTAACCAGTTTTTTTCTAGATCCACTTGTTAGCATTTAGAGCACTAGGTTTCCACTACCCTAGCATTCAAGCTTTCATGAAATATGTTTAAAGGGTTTTGTATCCTTCTGGGAAATGGAGAAACCGGTTTGCGTGTAGGTCCAGCCAACACTGATATTTACTAGGAAAGATTTTGGTATTAGAAGTACGACAGAGAGCTCCACCTCTGGTTCAGACAATAGTCAGTCTACGCCTTCCAATATAAAGCCCAAGGAAGAGGGCTCTCGCACTGGCTCACCACCATGGCAACAACGAAAAGAATGGGAACTACATGTTCGAACTTGGTGAGAATTTGACGCCTCGATGTAAGAACACATCCTTCATCATGGTTTTGCTCGTTTGTGATGGGATTTTCCTTTTGGAGTCTTAGATCTAAAGGAGGGTTATGTTGCTGATATTAAAATGTAGTTTATAAATAGCCTTTTGACCTGATCTACTCTACTAATCTGGAAAAAATATCTTGTTGTTTTGTTGACAAAATACTTAGTAAAATGGGTGAAGTTAGGCATTTAGGACTCCAGATTTCTTGTTATTATTATATCTCAACATAGGTAACAGTATATAATTCGTGATCAAAATAAAAACAACAAAGTCTCGAAATCTTACCGATTTAACTCAGCCACCAATAAAGTTCCTGGGGTGAGTTCGATTCCCAAGCTCATGTATTGTTCTTGGCTTAATGGCTATCTATAATTTGTAGGAATAGATTGTAATAAATTGATACAATTATTAAAAATATTGATTTAAAATTTGACTGTCATTTGGGGTATGCATCTATACTGTATACTGCTACTAGTTTTATTTTTTCCATACGGCAATATTCAGTAGGAGCCAAGTAGCCTTGGCCCATGTAATTTCACTTGATTTCCTTCCCACGAGATATCATGGCTTATGAAAATAGCTTAAGAAATTTCTCTGGCAGGTTGACTGATAATAGTTCTCCAGGTAACTATTTGACTTTACCCCATGAGGTTGCAGGAGCTCCTCAGTCTCTTATGCCTTCCCAAAGTACAAATTCAACACAGAATGCATTTTCGGGAGGGATTGGGACTCGTAACTCTGTTCTCACCTTTGTTGTAGTTTCATTTGGATAAGAAGTTTTATTAGTATACGAGGTGTTCTGGCCCTAGAAAGTCAACCAACATCTTGCAGTTGGATATGTGGATTCTTGGTACAAGAAATCTAGAACCCATCTCCTCATTTTTTCTCATAGGTTTACCTTGAGAAATGAAAAATCTTGTGCCTGTTAAAGACGTTTTCATTTTTCTTCTACCCTATGAATTTCCCAGTGTAAGAAGTTCATAACCCATGGGCATTAGGCCTATTTGAATGATTTTCCATCCCATCTTGATTTAGTTGACAATTTTTACTTCCTTGGCTGCGAGTTACCATCATTTACCCATTACCCATCTGGGCCATCTCTAACTACGTTTCGTGGTGTGAGAAGTTCATAACAACCTATTGGCATTAAGACTTCTTGAATGATATATTATCCAATTTGCATTTAGACAACTCTTTCACTTCCTTGTCAAGCGAGTTACCATCATCTATTCATGATCATACTCAATAAACCCAATTTTATAGACATGATGGATTGGAGGATTTTGAATTTTTGTAATAATCCAAATATTTTACTGCCTCCTTTATGGGATTTGAGTATGGGATCACAAGAAATATGAACTATACTATTTTTTGAGTGCTTTGTTCATGGGTTTTTACCATTGATTTAGACCTAGAAATTGAGCAGACAATTCCACTAAAATTTGCTGCCCTGTTTTTGGGTTTATTACCGGGAATATGAAATCCACTCACGACATTTCCATCTTTCTGTACCATTAAGAATCGAAGAGCCTATTTGTTTGTTTGTTTTTTTTGGCTTCTTTCTTTTTATGTTTTTACTGTGAAACTCCCCTACTAATCTACTCTAGCGAAGGCCTTTTGTCTGATCCACTTAGACACCCCTTGTATATAAGAGTGCTGAAGGTAGTTAAGGATTAATACATGTGCTTTTTTGTTTCAGATGTCAGTGAATCTCTTCTTTATGAAGAGATATGGCATGCATGTGTTGGTCCACTTGTTACTTTTCCTCGTATTGGGGAGAGAGCTTTTCACTTTCCTCAAGGCCACATAGAGCAGGTATGGTGAAATTAATGGAAATGTTGATATGTGTTTCAGGGCAACAAATCAAATAGCATAGGGTTTTGAAAATCTATTGCCAATGGATCTTTCAAAATATAAACAATCTAATCATATTTATTGATTGTGTACACCATAACAGGTTATCCATTAACAAACCAAGGGGTTGATAAGCATATGCCACTGTATAATTACGCCGTAAGGCGTTTCCCTCTGGGAAGAACTCCCTTATATGCCACCGTGTCCTATTTTCGACCACTGATCTGATGTGTTAGACGATTAAAAGAGATTGTGCCGTTGGATCAGATCATTATAGTTGGAATTTTAATCAGCGCTGGTTGAACTCCCTGTTTATCTCATGCTGTAGAGATTACCCACTCGAAACCCTTCGCAGACAGTAGTGATGGCTTCGCTGGAGTTTCGATTTCCTTGGAATCTTTTGAATTTTCTATAGTTATCTGTAGACAAATTTCTGGCTGCCTGCTCAGTTTGAAAATCCCAATTCAGTGCGGATAGACCGCTTCAATTTTATGTCCGAGTGTAAAGATCTGCGGGCCCTGAGCGGAATTTTGGATTCCCTCAAATCTGAGGGTTTTGTTTTGCCATTCAGTACCCGCAAACAACTTTGCTCTCAGCTGCTTCGCCGAGCCCTTAACGCCAATTCCGTTGTCGAGGCCCAGAGTTTGGTGGATTATGCCAAATGCATTGTAGATTTCAGTTTTCATGCCCTCAGGGAAGCAATGTTCGAATTATGGTTTGGCAAATCCTCGAATGAGAAGATGCTTTATGATGTGGAGGAGAAGATTTGCAGCTCCATTTTCGATCAAGATCGTCTTTTATAGGTATTTAATTTATGTCATTTAAGGTTCAGGATTGAATTTTAAAGTTCAGTAGAGATCAACCACGTTCGTGATTCATATCTTAGAATTTAAACTGCAACGATAGGTTGGGGTTCATGATTTCGGTTTTAAGGATCCATTAACATTGTGTTTAGAGTATAAATGATGTATTTTAAACTGCATATCTCACTTAGGAGTCTAGGGTTTAGACTTGAGAACGCCAACAGCAAACGACTCTGTTCTAGAGTGCAGGTTTTAGATTTTATAATTTGAAGGTAGCCGAGTGTTAACATTTAGGATTTATTATTAAAAATGGGGCTTTAGGGTTTAGCGTTTAACATTTATTTTCAGAAGTTAATGGTTATTTCATTTTGGTGATTTAGTATGTGCTAGAGAAAGAGGCAAAGGAGGAGGAGGAAGCTTTGATGAAGTCTAGACTAGCAATTTATCTGTGAAATGGATTGCAATCTAAAGATTCAGAGACCAGGTTGTTGGCACTTAAATTGGCATGCTCCTGCTGCTTCAATTCCAGACTCATTTTTTTCAGGCCTCTACCTATATTTGAGACGACACTCTATCATGAGGATTCTTCCATGCATGAATACGTGCTGGCATCTCTGATGGATTTGATCTTTATCCACCATTCAACTATTCGTTTACAAACTGTCTTCCATTTTATTTCCCCCTTCCTGTGTGCTCCAACACCTACCCTTCAGCTTGCGGCTGTTATTGGTTGCGGTAAGTTATGTTCATCTGTGTCTAGAATACATTTGTTTTCATGCCACATTTTTGTGCCTCTTTCTTCTACATACTTATTTTGTTTTTTTGGGTTTGATAGCCTATGTATAGGATCTGCTTTGGCATCCTAGTTGTTTTTATACTGATGTGCTTTTAAAGTCTGATTTACCTGCTTTTATGTTCATTGGTTTCAGATTAATAAAATTATTAAATCTTATCTTTTTCCTCACGTTAGAATTTTGGTGAATCTCATTTAATTATAATTTTGATGAAATTGATAGTGTTCATAATATTTCGAGGGTGCCTTCTCCTGTATGATTGCTTCCCAGACGAAACAGAGTGCTTATTGAGTATAATGGTTCAGCGCCATGTTTATAGGCTCCCGGATTACTGTTCCCTGTGAGTATCTCCACTCTTAATTGAGAGCCACGAGAAATTGTTTGTCAACTTTGGATTCCTATCTGAGTTAAACCTGTTATGCATCAGCACAAGTGCTAAGAATGAAGAGTAGACTGACAAAATAGTGAGCCTGCAAGCATGGAACAATTTCAACCAATAGGTTTTTACTATTTCATTCATTTGACAGCTTGAGAATGGGCACCATACTGTAATCGGTAATAGGGCCTTGGAAGGGTATTAAAGGTGACAGATGCCACAACCAAGTATACTGATAAAATCCTTGATGTATCTCGGGGCACTGTGTACATTATCTGTATCTTCATATAGGTACAAAGGATTGCATTTGCACCATTTTCAAATTGTTTTATATTTTAGACCCGGTGCCATCTGAGAAATGGACCAAGTTGAGTATCATGATGTATATTTTGTATAACTACGACACATTTGGTGTGGGACTGGCTCTCTTTCCCAAGGGTAATAATCAAATTGTAAATCTCTCCTTGCAGAAAGTTTAAAGCCCTCGTTGCCCTTGTGTTTCACACAGATAGGGCACTCCTCAGACAATTTAATTACCTGCACCAACATAATTCACAGAAATGGCAGCCTGAATCAGTTATATATGTTCTTTCAAAAATATATGGATTTAATAATGCAAATGAGTGCTTGGTTTATCTCACCTTTGACAGAAATTTGAAACAAAATAAGTGGCTACATGCTAATTGCTTCGGCTCCACAACGACATCTGCACATAGATTTATGGGTAGAAGTTTCAAATTTTGTTGTCTGTTGTTAGAATACAGATAAATCATTGAAATAAAAATGTAAAAAGAATGAATATTCTAAGTACCAAGGCATATAGAACAAGTAAGTTCATTATCGATAGCAGATTTTGATGATGCTTGTGTTAAAACTTTGGAAATAGTGGGCATGTTCCCAATTGTTTTCTCTGTAGTATATAATATTGTTTTAATACCATTGGATCCATTAAGATTTGAAAATGGACTCTCTGGAAGGTTATGTCCATAGCTGTTGCAAGGAAAGAAACTCATTGATCATTACCTTTTTATAATAATCACCAAAACAAAACAAAGTAGCTTCTATTCAACTACTTCCAGGAACCCATTATTAAGAGCTTGTTTTCTAAGTAAATCTTTGTCATGTTCTTTATTTTAAAGAACTGCACACTGTGGATGATGGTCTCTACTTTTCTTGATCATCATTGTCCCGCTTAGGCTTATCTTTGTTATTCTCCAGTACCTCAAGCAGGTACCCAAGATGATCGGTTGAAGGAAACTTGTTGAGATCTACATAAGAGGATGAATGAAATTACTTAAATGCAAAGTGACAGTCTCTAGAGAATAGATTGGAAATTTATCCATATATTAGGAAATTAACAGCTTGACATATCCATCCCCAATAAGATTTTGTATACTCTCGATGGAAATACTGAAGCACTTGTGGCCAGTGGAATGTGTGTCCATGGAGGGTAAGATTTTAGTAATCGTTACCAAACTATTGTGAAATTTATTCCAGAATATCTAGTAAGGATTTGTGAGATTGTCTTTTCTAGTGATGGTCACAAATCATGACCAAAACAATGCAATTCAGTCAGATCTTTGAGGACCAATGTTCACAATCTATGTGAAACACCATCTGTATAAATCAAAAAGAAATGCCCAAAAGGGTTTAAAATGATATATTGAACGATAAATGGATTGCTGCAATGTTTTAATTTTGATGATAAAATATAAAATATTTTAATTTCAATTACATATATATTATATATCATTTAACTTTTTTATAAATTTTTATGGTTAAAATATTTATTTCATTTTATATATACCTTTTTTGACATTCAAAGATACAATTTAAATTATAAAAATCAACACGTTCTATTTTTCACTCTAAAGAAGTTTGCAGGTGAAAAAATTTGAGATCCTTTTCCAGTGAAAAAAATTGATCTTTCTCGTTAGATCGCGTACTTAAAATGGATCTATACAATTTGATTTTTCTTGACTTAGGTTAGATCCGTACTTAAAATAAATCTATGTTAATTTTACACATCAGATATGTTTTTAATAATATAGTAATATTAAAAAAATTCTATCCTCAACTTAATCTAAATCGCTACAGCAAATTAACAATCCACTATCGTAAAAAATGTTAACCACATATTTTCAACCCAACCTAACTCAACTCAACTCAAATTTCAACAGAACGAGCAACTTAGGTTCATGGATGGGCTTTCAGATCTCTCAAATGCAACACATTTCGAGGCTAGGTCAGTTACGGTTCTGAAACCATGAGGAAATTTTTCACGTACTGAAACATGCGAATCTCTAATTGACTCCAAGTCATTCTCCTAAAATTTGAGATTGACCTATTTATACAGAGAAAAAATAATAATATCCGTCGGTCCATGGGAGTCAGAATTTAATGGCCATAATAGGTCGATCGGAGTCAAAAATTTTAATAGGAGCATCACTCTGAATTCCCTCCCTTTTATCTCACAAATAAAAAAAGACTTGTAAATAAAGTATTTAAGTGGTAGCAACCAAGTATACTCATGGATGCCACAACCAAGTATACTGATAAAATCCTTGATGTATCTCGTGGCACTCCTCAGACAATTTAATTACCTGCACCAACAGAATTCACACGAATGGCAACCTGAATCAGTTATATATGTTCTTTCAAAAATATATTGATTTAATAATGAAAATGAGTGCTTGGTTTATCTCACCTTTGGCACACATTTGAAACCAAATAAGTGGCTACACGGTAATTTCTTCGGCTCCACAACGGCATTTGCACATAGATTTATGGGTAGAAGTTTTAGATTTTGTTGTCTGTTGTTAGAATACAGATAAATCATTGAAATAACAATGTAAAAAAAGAGATTATTCTAAGTACCTAGGCATATAGAACAAGTAAGTTCCTTATCGATAGCAGATATTGATGATGCTTGTGTTAAAACTTTGGAAATAGTGGGCATGTTCCCCATTGTTTTCTTTGCAGTATATAATATTGTTTTAATATCATTGGATCCATTAAGATTTGAAAATGGACTTTCTGGAAGGTTATGTCCATAGCTGTTGCAAGGAAAGTAACTCACTGATCATTACCTTTTTATAATAATCAACAAAACAAAACAAAGTAGCTTCTATTCAACTACTTCCGGGAACCCATTATTGACAACTTGTTTTCTAAGTAAAATCTTTGTCATGTTCTTTATTTTAGAGAACTGCAGACTGTGGATGAGGGTCTCTACCTTTCTTGATCATCATTGTCCCGCTTAGGCTCATCTTCGTTATTCTCCAGTACCTCAAGCAGGTACCCAAGATGATCGGTTGAAGGGAGCTTAGTTTCAACCTCGAATGAACAGAGTAATTACTCTTATTCTCATTAGTTGCATATATATGTTCCAGTTTCTGATCTTATGTCAAATTTAGTTTCTTGAAGACATTTCCTTTCCTGTGAGGAGTTAGTGCTAGAATTTTTTTTTCCCATAACGAAGAATGGCACATGAAATATTGAGTTGATATCCTTCTGACATAGAGTAAAGGGTGTTTAGACCTAGTGTTTAGGGTTGTAATCTAAACATTTGTTTAGTAGTTCAATTTTTAAAATCATCACCCTTAAACAGGTTAGCCATAAATGCTGATGGTAGATTATGGAAAAATATTCAAAGACTCAATTGCCAATAATCTATTTTTCCATTAATGAAATATAATATTCTTTGAATATTAGCACAAGAGATTACATCATATCTCAAACCAAAGCTTCAGTATGAAAATTACCCCTCCCTAAATAGGCAAGAAGAGCCAGCATATCTGCTTTTGCTCCAATATCAAGAGAGTATATAGCTTTCCTGAGAATCACTATCCTAGCTGAAATCTGGATTGCAAGATTTGAATTGAAAGCTTTGGTTTCCCCAAATAAAGTGGCTTACCTTTGCATTAAACTGACTTTGTGAAATTTCAAACAATGGATAAATGTTAATATAAGAACGTGAACTTATTCTTCCTCATTGTTTGTCTATAACTTATTATTGCAGACTTTGAAATTACTACGAGGAGAAGGAGATGACCTACCTTATTGGACCGAGAGGTAATTGACAATGTCCATGGAATTAGATGAATTGATTGAGGATGAATCTGGAGAAAACTCTGGGAGCTGTGACATCCAAACTCATCTATCACTTGCAATGCTTGTAGTTGATGATGATTTGGTATCAAACAGTCGTCCAGATCAAAGTGTAAATCTTGTACATGAGAGCAGAACATTGGAAGATTATTTCTATGGACATTATAGCCGTTCAACAAGCTTTGATTGATTTAAATCTACTTCTCTCAGCTTCATAATTTTTCTTACTCCTTACTTCTGTAAAAGCTTAAATATTTTATACTTGGTGTATTACTGTGAGCCAATGCCACTAATTAGCTATGTTCAATTTCAATCACTCTCCATATTGGCTGAAGCTGTGTCTAAAGTTGAGTGGAGTCCATGTAAAGTCCCTTGCCAATTCCTTGTATAAATGTGAAAGCCATTAGTGGTCACTCGTTTTGGTGACCCACTGGTGCTCACTAGAGCTGAAAAATTTTCTTGTCCTTGCCTTTGGAGAAATTGTATGTATGTGGAAGGAAAAGCAATTATGATATTGCTATTGATATGCCAAACCATTTTTATGTACTTTTTTAGGTCTGAAGATGTGTAACTTATGGTTTAGCTTGGTACATTCTCTTGTATACCACTTTACTTTGAATTTGTCAATATCATAAGCCCAATAGCGATTTAAGTGTATGTCTGCATGGAAGAACTGCATTGCGGTTGAACTTTTTCTAAAATTAAGTTGTATTTAAAGAAATATGGTGTCTAAAAATCATAGAACTCCAAACATCAAATCTCTTTGCTCTTGTGGGCTTGAACCAACATCTCTTCTAGAGAAATTCAACAATTCTAATTTAATAATCCTATTGGCCTCTCTTTGTACCTTTTGAGGCAATTGCTAGTTCTAGATGGGACATATAACTCCAATGTGCTTTGTCCTCGTTACAGAGAACACAAAAATATTAATGCAGGGTATAACAACTATACCACTAGCACTACAAATCATTTCTGCTCAAAAAGGCGGATTTAAATCATGCAGCGCCTTAAGAGGGGCAGGGTCCAGTTTCAAAAATAGCCTTACAATTGGACTAATCAAAATAAAATCTGATTCGCTTCATAGGCGTAGAGTAAACAGGTACCAATGAGGTAATGTGCAAGTGGACAATTAAATCATATTCAGCACAAGACCAGCCCTCGGCATACAATGCAATTGAAAGTCTTGTGTTATGAGCTCCGAACAAGATCACAAATGATATATTATTCACCAAATTTTAATCTTCCACAAAGAGACAGATTGATCCTCTCTGATTTGTCAAAAAAATAAAAAAATACCAAAATTATGCATAGAATCATCTTTGAACTATAAACACTACAGTATATAGTAACCTCGGAAAGTGATGAAGCACTCAATACCATACAAAAATAAAATTCCTTAATAGAAGATTCCTTAATAGAAGAAAACACCACTGAAAATTGTGAAAAGCTGCCAAATGAACTTTGCCAATCTTTTAGATTTACAGAAACAAAGTCAAAAAACCTCTTCAAAGCTAAGTGCTTACTACCAGCCACATCCAATAGAAAAGGTTTTATGGGGCCTGATAAGATCAGAACTTGCTTGACCACGGTAAGATAAGCACCGTACCTACCTAATGTATAAAAGAAGACTGATAAGCTGGAGGAGGGGCAGGCAGTCTACTGCCAAAGTGATGGTTGTTGTAATTAGTAGAGGAATTGTAAGAATCGGAACCCAACAATGAAGGCCCCATGTTATCTGATGGATACATATATGGCCTTGAGAGCGAGACTGGAGTCCTATTTCCAACACCATAGCCTGCTCCATATAATCCTTGGTTTGATCTGTCATATGCATTTTGGCCCTGTCGGTTGTAGGATGTAACACCTGGAGCTGCACCACAATATTGTACTCTATCCAAAGACCTATAAAAGCTTCTGTCTGCACCATTGGAAGAAGCATAAAGAGTCGGAGTTCTTTCCTCTGCACTTAACGGAGGCATATATACACCAGCATTTCCTCCATTGGCACGAGGATGCTTAGGTTGAGACTTAATAGCACCTGCAGACCTTTTTCTGTCAGCCTTAGCTTTCTCTAGCTGAGCTACACGCTTTTGAAGAGGATCTGGTGAGAACTGCGATTCAAGTTTGTGCTCCTTAATTGACTTTATAGCAGCTCTGTAAGCAGAAAGCTCTTTTGTATTTACTTCATTCTGTAGCAGCAAATAAAAATATCGGTCAAAAAAGGAACTTCCGATATAACCAACAATACTAAGCTAAAATGATCATCACATAACAAGACATTTTGTATAAGAGTAATACAATCGTACTTGTGCAACAATAGAGTTATTCCCGCTTTTTAAACTTGCCTTAGAAGTTTTCTTAGCATCTTTCAGATATTCCTTCAACAAAGGAACAGGTGCAAACTTCTCTGTCAGCCCAAATGCATGAGCAAAGTTGACTGCCTCAATTTGTTTTCCACTATTGACTAGGGTTTCTACAACATCTGCATGAAATTGTCACAAAATTTTCAGTTAATCTGAATATGTCACAAACATTTGAAATACCAAAAGATAGTTTACTGTGAAAGAAAAAACAATACAGACAACTTCAACGGATTTGTCAATAAAGATAACAGCTATGCCAGCTTGAGACCATTTTCATAAGTAAACAGTTCCCCACTCATGAAAGGCCTTATGACACTTTACCATAGCTGATCATCTTCATGTGCCTTTATTAATATCAACAAAATAACTTACATACAACTTTCTACCTCATAAAAAGATGTCTACCTAGTAGAGGCCACTGAGTATCTGCCTTGCATATGAAATGTTGAGATCTAAAGAAAAGACTACCAACCCCATCAACTTAGAAACCCGTTCACTGGACTAAACAAAAAACGTTGGGAAGGTTTACTATAGCCAGGATTACCAAAATTTATCTTCAACTCAATGAGCCACAACCAAGTATACTGATAAAATCCACCAGTCCCTCAAAAAAACCAAGCTAGCCATGAATGCCAGAAAAACAACAAAAATCCTATCTACCAAAATGGATGGAAATTTTGCCAGCCTAGCCACTGTGGCTAACATTATAGAACACCAGCCAACCAAGCTGGCATTTTTTATTCAAGTCCAAGGGAACGACAAAGTTCAGGTGTCTCCCTGCACCGTGCAAATGCAAGAACAATCTTGCATAAGTCATCTTTATCAAACTCTGACGCAATTCCAAAAGTAGCTAGAAGTTGCAAGAAGGCCCGGGCCTCCAAAAAATTGCCATTGGCAACATCTCCTTCAAGGTTTATCTTCGACTTCCATTCATGTGCAATACTTTTGGCTTGCTCTTTTATATTTAAGGGCAGAACTGGATGTTCAACACCCAAAATAGGATCTGCCAAAACAGGTACAAGGGATTCCAGTAATAATGTACAGGCCTGGCGTAGAGCCGGGAGCCCAAACTCTTTCTTGTCACTTGAATTTTGTTCAAGAGAATAAAACCCCTCCAAGGACTCCAACACTAACCGTGGTAGGTCAGTTGTAGAGTTTAATGCAAAGGGAACCTAATTGCAAAGCCCTATTTCCAATTGCAAAAGTCATTAAGAATGGGATGAAAGGATTTAGGGATTATAATATCTGAAAATTTCTATTTTTAAAGTATTATAAAATAAGTTTATATATTTATATAACAATAACAAGTGGAAATCAGAAAAAGAAAAAGAAAAGAATAGAAATTGATTGGAGATAAACTTTTTATAATTTTGTAAATGTTATTGAGTTCCAATGCTCAAACAAAATATTTATAAAAGGTAATTCACTGGTCTGTGGATGAAGCAAGCATTTGGAGGCTAATTCGTGATGTCTGACAATAAAAGAGGTGAAATTAGAATGAGTAATGATAAGACAGACATCCTTGTATAGAAATTGCAATGAGGTTCTTCTTAAAGGTGACTTAATTGTATCACATTGATTTTGACATGACAACATCAGCAAAATGATATAAAAGTCGCTGCAACTAGTACATCTGTGTTTGGTGCATTAATCACTATATGAGATTGAAGGAATCTGGCGCATTCTCGATCAGAACTATTGCTTGATTGACAACAACATGAGTCTTGTGTTGTACACCAATTGTATAATTGGTGCATTAATCATTGTATGAGATTGAAGGAATCTGGTCGCATTCTCAATCAGAACTATTGACAACAGCATGGGCCTTGTGTTGTACAACAATTGTATAATTTGATTGTGAAGGATTTAAGGAGAAGTAATGTAGTTTTTTCTGATCCTAGAAAGGATTAGCAAATATACTATTTATTGGTCCCTGTGGTATACATTGTTTGGACCTTGTTTTCTCCCTTAATTGTAAGTGCATAAAAATATTAGATTCATAGGACAGGGTACCATTAATCATGTGATCCAATGATCTTGGACATTTTTTATTGAATTCTTCAAAACTTATTTCCATTTTATCTTCCAAAATATGAAGATAGTTTTATTGGTTGGAACAATGCTACAACTTACAAGTTATAATAACAAAGATTCTGTTCTGCATAATGCTTTCCACCTTGCAATCTTTTTGTGGATATGGTTAAGAAATATTCTCTTCGAGTAAAGAATAAATTATTGTCTGTAGAGTCATTGGGTTTACTATAGCAATGATCGTAACATTTTGTAGTCTTTTGTTTGTTGTTATGTGGTTTAGTGGTTGCGATAGTGCATTACCATGTTAATGACCCAAAGTCAAACTTAGAGATCAGAGCCCTCAATTATAAGTTGGTTGAATTTTATGAGATTTATATGCAATATTAATTCAATAATTAAAACAAAATATAGACTTAAGCACCCTAAATAAACTTCAATTTATACATCTTTAGAATCTCATTTATGCTACATATCTGCATCTTATGTACATTTTCCCATTCCCATGTCGGAATTGTTCCTCAATTTATGCCTTATAGCATTTCCTTTGCAACATTTGGTGCAAATGCTAGTCATACACCTTTTTGTTTTTTAAATTTATATGGTTGCCTAAATTATAATAATTGAGTGTTATCTATGAGTTAATTTAATTATTACTGATTGTTATCTCTAAGTTAGTTTAATCATTATTAGTTATTATTGTATAATGAAAACTAACTTGATTATGATTGGTTGTTATCTTTACATGTAAGTGGTTAACCATAATTGATTATTATCTCTGAGTGCAAGTTAATTAATTGTTATATAGAAATGTTATGAGTCTCTCTTGCTTATTATCATCATTAGTTGGCTTATGAAACCTCTTTAATTTTGAGACATGAGATCCCCTTCCATAGAGAAATTTGATTTATAAAGTTTATAGAAGTGCACAAACTCTATTTCTCTCTAATCAGCTAAGAGGAAATACATGCTCTTAATCATTTTTCACTGTTATAAACGCTTAATTTTATAAATGTTTTTACTATGTTTATTTAAAATATCACTATAAAATAAAGAAGAAATTACATTTTTTTTTTTTTTTAATTATTTAAATAAAAAACATAGTAATACTTAGTTTACTGTTGTGAATATAAATAATTTTTAATGCATAAGTGATCATATTTAAATTAAAATAAACGTAAAATCCTATCAAATGAGATCTTTGCAAATGACAAAAATTTACTTCAATATAGCGCTGTGGTCAACCACTTATATCATTGATTTCATACCAAGAGCCTGAAATTATTGAACTCGTTTCTAATTAGATTAAAATAATGTTTCACATAACAAAGATGAATGAAGTTGATCAAAATTTATTTATCTAAAGTTAAAATTTACAAAGTTGTTAATGTAAGTATGTGTGTATGTATGCATATAACTTCTCATATATTAATTCAATATTTATAGGTATTTTTTGAAAATGTAGCATGGAAGGTCTTCTAGCTTGTGCATTAGCTAGAATGCCAACGATTTTTCTTCTTCTTAGCATGAGTGCGAGATCATGAGTTAATCTTAAATTATGAAGAGTTATTTCCAATTTACTTGATCAATCATCAAGATTTCATGCCTAGAGTTGGAAATTTAGTTGAGTATAGGCTTCATTAGTTTGACTATAGAACGAGGTGGGAATTACATTATTAGTTAGAATGTGTTAGTCTTTAGTCTTGATTGAAGGAAGAATGAGTTAATAATCAAAGTGTTTATTGGAGAGAGAATCAGTTAGACTCTGAGTTAACTCGTATAATAACGCAACTTCTAAATTAAGTTGGACCTCCTTGCAGGGATCGAAGTTTACCTATAAAGAGAAGGATGAAGGCACAATTCTACACAAGTTTTATGATATCATTCTTTGTTTATGGGTGCACATTCTTGAGGAGAAAGTATGTGCAAATGTAGGAACAAATTTGTGCTAGGGAATACAAACTAATTTACACAAAGAAATAGGGTCCTGGTGCACTAGAAAATACGATATATGTTGCACAAGGAAATAGGCCAAAGGAAATAATTATTTTTGGTGTACCAAGATCAAGGAGCGGGATCAAGGTTTTTCTAGGTAAGTCGAGGCTAGTTTAGCATTAGAAGAAATGTATTCTCAGAGAGATATATTGCTTTGTAGTAGATGTAATTTCTCAAAAACCATCAAAGTCATTCCACACAAAAGAAAGCAGGCTTTCACATTTATGTTTCCTAGGTAAGCAAGCATTTAAATTTTTGTGATATATTTTTATGTCTAGTGTTTTATTCCACTGCTTATAAGTTATTAATAAAATTTGTACCCGGGTGAAAGTAAATTTGGTTTCAGTATCTAGTTATCTTGTTTTTCAAATAATCATCTAAGTAGTTGTAGATTTTCATAGAAATTCCAAATGGTATAAGAGAACATAACAACATAAATACCAACACGAGTTTGATCAGTTAGTGAAGAGCATAGATCAGGAAGGAAGGTCTGCACTTGAGTTTTGAAGAGAAATTATTTGTATAATAGTATGACATTCGAAGGACTAAGGGAAGATCCATATTTAGAGGGAACCTCTAAAGTCTTCTCATGGAGGGAGTAGATCTTAGTGGTGTTAAAATATACTTAGGTGTTATGATTTGTAAAGAGCCAACTATCTCCACCTCAAGATCCCCGATATTTGATCCAACATAACAAGAATTAAATTAAGGCGAGGAGGATCATTCTTGAGTGGATAAAATATCATATTATTCCTCATCTCCTTCATAACAAGATAGAATATGAGATTTTTAAAGGCATCTTAGATCTATATCATGGTTCTAGTGATGTTGGGAAGCTTTCTCTGAAGGACAAGATAAGGATTATTTGGATGAGCAAAGGTGAGTCCATCATCACGTATATTTCAAAGTTGACTTAAGTTCGAGATGAGTTAGGTGGAATGGGTGTGCTTATAGTAGAAAATTACGTTGTGACTCTTACGCTCTTGGGATAATTTTTAGGATGTAGTCAATGGCAAGGAAAATCTACCAAGATGGGAGAGGATATAGAGTGATTGCGTCTAAAAATAAATCTAGAGGGGGACAATGGTTTGAAGGTCAACAAATACTAAGGATGAGGAAAACATTTCCCTTGCAAGAAAAGGCAAAAAATCCAAGCGAAAAAAGGGCTAAGAGAAGGTTGAGTCGAGTCAGAAGGGAAAGAAGAAGAAGAAAGATCTCCATACTATCAAGCACTTCCATTACCACGAGTTCGAGCATGATTCCACTAAGTGTCCAATTTAGAAGAAGGGGTCCAGTAAGGATCATGTGGCTACATTAGCTAAGGTAGATGGGTTTTCTTCCCATTTCAGTAAATATTTCTCATTAGAATTTTATATGCAAGCTCAATAAGAAACAACATATGATATATTGATTTTCGAGCATCCTTCCACATGACCTAGAACAAGGATTATTTCATCCAACTAAAGGAGAAGGACATATAGTTTCACATTGATGGCATGTACATAACAAGGGGAGTTGTATTGTCAATTTTCGAAGGGAGTTAGGTAATCCTTGTTAGAAAAAAAAAAAGGAAAAATGGTTTCCCCTTATTGATAATTAATTGTGATTATTATTATTTTTCTTATGTTCAAGCAACGACCAAAACCAAAACACAAATATCAAGGACACTAGATGTAGGCGTACAACCAGGAAAGAAAACCCCTATATAGTGGAAAATGTAGTCAAGAAATCTTCCTTCACTAATTCAAATGAGATAGACACGGACCCTAGGCCAACAAACCTTCCGCCTCCACCAACTTATCATTCCAATTAGATAATGCAAGGTTCAATAGCCTCTTCTTTTTCATCGGCTACAACCCAAAATCTTCCGAGAAATTCCATCCCAAGCTTCACCAACAACTTCAGAATTTTGACTTCCCCAGCAATTTTTAGAATTTCGACCCTACTAGTAGCTTCACATCTTCACGCATGTGAGAGAAAGAGAGAGAATTTTGACTTCTTATGCTTGTAAGAGAGCTCCTTCTTATTCAAAACACTTTTTCCTCTTCTTCTCTTGAAATTTGTACGTTTCCTTAGCCCAAAAGTTGTAGATCCAACTTGTTGTTAGATTGTTTCAAATGATGTCAATTTTTTTACTTTATCTAGTGATTCTACTACTAATTTTAGTCTGACTTGTCCATTTTGAGGCTGACTTAGTGGAGGAAGCCTAGTTGACGTATTTTTACTGTAAAATAATTTTATTCTTTGACAAATAAATCCCAATAAGGGTTCTTTACAATATCACATGGACAAGGACACTTGAGATAAACCCTATATGCCTTTAATGGAGGCTTTGACCTATAAACAGTTGATCTAAGCATGAAACCCATGCTTTAATAAGTTAGTTTATTTAATAAGTCAATTTATCTATCTTTATTTTTGATAAATACATTTTATTATGACTCAAGTACAATTATGAAGGCCGACCCTACTTATATTCTTTAAAACTCCCTCTTAAATAGGGAGGTATTCATAATTACATATATATTTATATAGGTACATGGAAGATCTACAAAATCAACTACAAAGAGTTGTATCACACTCATTGTAGTAGACTAGATTCCTAACTAGCGTAATCTATCCATGTGGGACTAAGATGGACTAAATCTTTGAGCCAGTCTAGGTACCATGAGGCTTACTAGCTAACCATGCAACAATGGATCTAGGTGTGTATCCAAGGTCAGAGCTCCAATACCAATCCCACCCTCCCGCTTTGGGATCTATACATCAAATACACATAGGCCAATCAGATGTCCTCCCAATCATCCACCATTATATGGTTCATCTCTTCCTAATAAAATAGATATATCTATTTGTCCAAGCATGTTTCCTAATTGTTCATTCTTCTTCACAGAGAGATTTACCTTTTAAAAAAAAACCTTAACTCACAATTAAATTTCAAATATACATATACATGTAAACAAAAACCTTAGGGGTCCTCAATCATCTTGATGCCACTTATATCAAGCTATTCATATGCAACTAGTCGGAAGATTTTCTTCCTTCATTTCTTCAGTAGAATCAATACATCCTTAATACATTGTAGTACTTTTATTTATTTTTTATTTCTTCTTCAAGGTATCCATCATGGCCATCATAATATGCCCTTCCTCTTAAATCAATAGATGTACTCATTTATTCTAACCAGGATCCATCTTAATTTCGGAAGGTCAACCACTTCTTCTATAACATCATAGAACCTATCATGGCTTCATTTGTTCATATAATATCATGTTTATCATCATAAGTTCATTTATCATGCTCACCAATATTACCAACTAAATTTTACTTATGAATATCTCCAACATCTTGAAGATTATGTACCTACACAAGTTAAACAACAAGTATAACCAAATACAAAAGAATCAATTTAAATATACTATAATCATGTAAATATAATGAAAGAAACTAAAATTTATACATCAAACACCTATTTATGTTCACGAGAAATAATAAACACATACTTCTTTCTCGGGTTATGTCATAAACCCTAGACTTCATACCAAGACTTCAAGTAACTCAATCAAGATATCAGTGTCATTATATCTAGATCCTCAATATTACTTTCAAATATATATGATAGCCCCTTTATGATATATTCCAAAACCTAGAATCCATCTTTGAGACATAACGACTTAAATATCAATCCTACAATGCATTTAAGGGATCTACACTTTTCATAATTTATATGTTGAACTCTAGCAGGGTTTGTTGCAAACCCTAGATTTTACCAAAAAACTAAATCATATTGAAAAATATATAATTATATCTGTAATAGCAATCTTCTACTAAATTTTTGTTACAAACCCCAGAATTCACAAACTACGAGCATGAATAATTAGGTTAGCATACTCACATAATATCTAAGATTTCATAATCATGCACAAGCATATCACAATAATATCTACTAGGTAAACCCATGGCACAAACATCAATATATAAAAATTAGGTATAAAACAAATTCATCACACTAGGGTTTCGATCAAACTAATATAAACCTAGGGTTTGATACCTAGAATCTTATGTACAAAATCTTTGTTCAAAAACCCTAATTAATGAAACCATAAAGATCTATGGTTTCAATACATAGTATAAACATTAACATAAAAACCTAAATGTCTAGAGTTTTTATCATAAGAATTCCAAAACATCAAAGGAATAGGAATTATATCTTCCATCAACAACCCTAAGTAGCTTATGGTTTCATAATCAATATTGACACACCCTTAGGTTAGGGTTTTACACTAAAGCTTTTTAGGGTTCCAAAAGAAAAATAATATAATGAGGGTAGATTCAATCTAACGATTCATCATCGTAACAAGAATATTTATGATTCAAAATGCTAGACATAATGATGTCATTAATGTAAAGAAAAATTAAAAAGAAGAATGATTGTACCTTTTGCAGGATAAGAACTTTATAAAAACCTTATGGTTTAAGACATACCTTGAGTTTTTCCTTAAAAACCTTGTATGAGATCAATTATTGAAGGGCTTCCTTTGAAACATAACTTATTTCATGCTTCAAGTTTATCCTCTAAGTTCTCCTTCATAACTTTTGTGTATTTTGCAGGCTTTCCTAACTAAAGAAAATATAAAGAAAGGGTTATTAGCATAAAATAAAAACACATCTTGATAAATAGGGAAACCAAACATAAAATATAAGAGAAGGAGTCAAATATTTATCTTTATTAAAATTGTGAGATCTCCCTCTTAATCCAACCTTGAGCAATACCTACAACTTTATCAAAATCAAAAGTGCTCTAACAAGACATGTTATACCCATAAACTCTAAATATCAAAACATAAAGGAAAACAATTCAAAAAATAATAAAAGACTAAGAGGGCTATGTGAGTGTTGATGGTGATCGACCGGCCAAGATGTCATTGAATCTCCCTGGTAAGAAGTTTTAATTAGACCACAGACTGCTTGGCGTAGGAGTCCCAACATTGTGTCGTGTGGTAATGTCTCGACCGAAATTTCACATAGAGGCAAGTAAGATAACTCTGTTGGTAGCAAGGGTGTGATTGCTGTAGTGAGCCAAGGAAGGTGCATGAGATGTTCTAACACATGACGGTTGAGATGAGTGTGCCCCTTGGAAACCTGTGATAGCACGAAGTGAAGAAGGGAACACACGATAAAATATGCATCACAACATGGAAGGAAAGTTAGATAGAAATCCAAAGTGATGGTTAAACCAAAAGCACATTTCAAAAATATTCATACATACATACACAGATAGCTATACATGCATGCATAAGAAAACATATGCATATATCATATAGAGTAAACCAGATAGCTGAAATACAATACAAGATATGCATGAAACGTGTTGGATCTTATTATATTAAGAAGTGCAAGTTAAAGTCATACGATACATCCATGTATAACCACTAGTTCAGATAGTGGAACGTTACAACCCAAATCGCCTTCTCCTCTAAAGAGATGTACTAGCTCTGCACAGTGGAGAAGCTAAGGCTTGCTACAAAACTGTCCAAGCTCTCTCCAATATAGTCTCATTAGAAGTTCCGGTGACCAAAAGCCTTCACAATGAGTTATGAGGGACTAGTTATACCAAAGGGTGGGGTGACCCTTCACATTCCCCTTTGTGATAGTTGATATACTGTCATGACTCTTCATCCACTCTATGACTGTTACATCCAACTATCAACACTTGACTTACACTTGACATGATGTTACATTACAATGCACATGTACCCATGTGAGACAAAATGGCTTGAGCAAGCCATGCTAGACATCATTATGACTCAGACAACTATTGAATGACTAACTCTTGGACATCTTCACTATGGTTAATAGTAGCAAACTGATGCCAAGATCAATAGTCCACGATGGTGTCCTTGTGCTTCAAGTTGACATCTTTCTAGAACCTGACTCTTGCCTCCATGGAATTCGGGTACACTTCTTAGGATCCTATGTCCAACTCATCTAAAATCATGCTTATCATTGTCATCAATGTGACTAGACTAGCATCAGACTTGTGCATGATGTCTACACTGATTGGAAACTGTGGGCTAGTGGATATGCACATCAACTCGTCAAAGTATGACTCAAGCTCTAGTCGGACCTGTGCCTTTGTCTTTGCTTAGGTGAGAGTCTTGATGGATAGGATCGCATGTGCGTGAACCACAACATCCATACCCTTAAATAGACATGCATGGGAAGCCTCTAGTCTAGTGATGAACTGCAGTAGCTCTTCATAGATCCGGATCTGACTTTGGATATGTGACTTTAGCTCGACTACTCTAAGCTTCATCATCTTAGGCAAGTGAAGCAGGGCTCCCTTGTATCTCATCGTCCATTTTTGCATGTAATCAACAACAGCATGAACTTTTGACAAGATACGTTCTCTTTTAGCACATCATTGATGTCATCTGTTGAGATGGACGACTGCCTTATGCAGAGTACCAAATTTGGAATACAACGTTCGCATAAATGTGTCAAGGGATAATACTTCACCTATTATTTCCTTTTCCATTTCATCTCGGGTGGATTTTGTAACTGAATCTCCTCCTTACTTGGTCGTCTAAATCTCCTTAGCCATTCGCTCATTCTCAGCTGTCAAAAAGCGAACACTTGAGCTAGTGGCTTCGACATGTTCTCTGGTAGCATCGACCAAGCCTGTTGGATGTTTGTGCATGTCAAACACGATCACTGGTTCCTCAACTTGCGCAAGAGATATATGATCATTAGAAGATAACACTCTGAGAGACTGCACAACTCTATGTTGAGACTGGTCGAATGATATGTTTTTCTTCTCTCCTTCTGGCTGACGTCCAAGGATCTTAGTGTCTCATTGTTCGCTTGGGAATTTCTCCTCTTATGGATGTGGTGAAGCATATAATTCAACCTCTTGGTGATGAGGTATGAGGTTTATGTCTTGCTCTAATTCCTATTGCTCCATATCCATATACAAGTATTTAAGATCTTGCCCTATCTCATGAGCGAAGTCTTGCTCCTGCGATGGTTCACCGTGTCTACCTGATGCCAAATGTTGCGATGATTCCACTACCTATACAGGCGATGCTTCATCCGTCTACACATGTTTTTCCCACTGCTGCACCTATTGTTGTTGGGCTTCCCTCTCCTATTTTCGGAGCACTTGTTCCTTACGGAGTTTCTCCTTGAACTCGTGCAACTCCTTTTTTGTTTCCTCCATTCTCTGCTTATCTCTCTACCTTTGCACAATTCTCTTGTCGTGCTATTTCCTCTTCACCTATATAGCCATATATGCTTTCTCCACAAGTGGATTTTCTCAGAACTTACAATTTTTCTCTTCCTCCATGTGATGGATAATCTTCCTCTTGCCCTTGTCATGCACTGGTATGCTTACCTTTCATGTTGTTGTTGTTGCTTCTTCTAGTGCTCTCTGAGATGCTATTTCATGTTGCTTTTCTAACCACTCCACAGTGAAGTTGACTTTTTCATTGGGTGTAGAGAAACTATGGAAATATGTCCATGGGTCCTCGTCTGCCCAATGAAATTCCATGTGGATAAAGTTGAACTCTACCCTCCCACAGTGATCCTTCAAAAGGCAATGTGGGTCATACGGATTGTAACTTTGGAGGTTGAATGGATAATTCTTCATCTGTTCTACTTCAACATCCACATGCTTCAAGCTTCATGTCTCATATAACCCGATGCATAGTGGAAGAGCGGGCCAAGGTGTCGCCTTCTTCCAGTGCAACCTAGTTATCAATCCTGTCGATATGTGATATGCTACTTCCTGCATGACGAGTACAACCAAGAAAAAAATTGATATAACATACACATGCTTCTCTGCACTATACATCCGTATGGAGGTGTCATACGGTGAGGCTTACCAATCAACTATGTCCATCAGTGCCTCCATTGGTTCCTTTGACATGTACGGTAGATCTTGTTCGAATATCATCTTGTAAACTGGTGTGACAAAATGATCAGAAAACCATGTGATTACTCCTCAAAAGGTACATTTGGGCAAAAAATTACAATAAGTTTCCACAGTAGTATTAGTTGGCGACCATGCCCACTTCAAGCCCGGGAACTCCTCTTGGGCATAGATTGCATCTAAGATGTAGGTGAACATATGTATCTATGCTTTCATTCCTTCGGGTGATTGTCGAACCCTCGTTACCTATTCCATCAGCTGATGAGACAACATGACGGACCAGTTACATGGTTTTCCTTCTCTGGCCAGGTTGTCTAGCGTGATCACCCAACTCTTTGGTAAGGTTTTAGTGATTTCTTGGCCATACAATTGACATGAAAAGATGACCAAGTATTGATATTCCTTCTGCAATATCATCGTCTTTTATATCTGGTTGGGTGTCATCCTGAATCTAGCAGGCTCCTTCACCCAGTTCTTTAGAATGTCTCTGGAGTTGGCATTGTTGCTCGGTATGGTGAAGGAAGTCTTCATGATGACCATAGGCTGTGACATATGATACATCTCATTATAATCCTATGTCTTGAAGGTTGCAATCCTTGTTGCGCTAACACTGCTCAATTTCATTGTCTCTGGATCTGTGTGGGAGATGCTCCAGTGTATCATGTTCGCACATGGGAAGGCGGGGAAAGTGCATGCAATCCAATACAAGCCAGGCTTTTGAATGTTCACATACACCTGGTGGTCTTCGAGGTCTTCCCCAAAATTTCCTGGAAATGCATCATTGACATATTTCCATTTTAGCTTGATGTCCTTATCTAGGAACAACTTGGTATCTTCAGAGATCGGTAGACATGCAGACACTCGCTCAACTACTGCTCTAGTTGCACTTTCATCAGCGTCCTTTGATCGTGCTCTCTTGGAGGCCATTGATCCTCTACTGCTAAGAGTTGGATGAACACATGAAAGATATAGAGACAAAGATACCTGCATGGCAAGAATTTGTAGGCCAAAACTAGAGAAAATTTGGGGAAAAACATAACACATATTGTGGGAATGATAGGCATGGATTACACAATTCCTTCTGGGGGTCTGGGTGACTCACTGACATAACTATGCAAAAGGTAGTCTGGATTGTCTAGGAGGCATGAAAGGCTACTAGATTTTCATAATGCATAATTTAGGCTGACTATTGACTGCTGGAATTGTGCATTGTGCAATTCTAGTTGGAAATTACTGTAGGCTCACTGATAGCATTGCTCATTTTTTTGGGCCAATAGTTACTATCCATCGGGATTGCACCAAGTAGGAATGGTAGATAGTCACAGGGTAGAAATGTGCATTTCTAGAAAGGAAGACACACCCTTCCTTCTCTGGATTGCGTAATGTTGTCTCGGTGAGGTAAAGTCTTGGCCAAGACTGCCCAGACCCATCGATGTGCAACTTAAAGCAAATGTGAAATTGAATACATGGTGACAGTGAGTGAAATCATAAGTGATTTATCATGCATGCGAACATTGGATGAAAGATTCAGAGAAAATAATAACATGCATGTGGGTGAAGCGAGTCGCCAAATCGGTGACCCTTTGTGAAAAATAGTTTCATGCATGTGGTAGTAGTGAGATAGAAACCAAAATTGAAATGGTGCTAGTAAAAGCTAGTATTCATGTAAACAACAATAATCATTCAAATAAAACAAGAAAAATTCGTTGACACAAGAGAAAACATAGAAAGCAACAGAAATGTCGAAAAAGATCAGTTGAGACTACTTACCCATGAATAGCTGAGCTGGATGTATTGAAGATTCCTAGATGTGATGTGGAATGTCAAAGCTCCAATATTGATTTGAATGAATGAGCTATGATGCATCGAATAAATAATTTTGAAGCTCATGATGCACATGCCACAAATCTAGGAAAAAGTGACACTTCAAGGGAATATTCTAAAATGATCTTTGCATGTAACCTTTAGCTGCTAAAAATAGCTCCATGAATCATGGGATTCCTTTTCGATGTTACCTTTTTATATTCCGAGAAAAAGCAAGTGATGCATGCAAGTCAAGTTTCCTTGGTCCCAAATGGAACTAGTCAACCCAACTATACATGCAAGAGCCTGTTCTATTGCTGGGAGAAAATGCACATTTCTGGAAGGGAGATGGGCTGGGTTTCTAGAGGACGTGCACAATTTCTAGGTAGAGCAGCTAACTGTTGCCCACGATTGCACAAATTCTTGGCTGAGCAACCTTGGTGGGAAAAATTGCGCAATTTTCACTGTGAGGGTTGACTGGCAGATTTGAGTAATTCTAGAGCCCAGCAGGCTACTAGAAAAAATTGTGCAGTTTCTAGATGAAAGGCTATTTCCCTTCCAGAATTGGCCAATTTCATGAGGGAGCTACACCGCCTATAGCTAGAGCAAGTTTAGGAAAACATCTTGTGAGGGGAGTCCAGCAAGCTCTGATGAATAATTTGTCTTTCTGCAAGAAAATCATTGAAGCTTGTGTACTTGATGAAGCAAGACATGCTTCTATGAAAGGTTGGTAGCGAGGCACCAAAAAAAAGCTAAGGGAAAATTTTGGACGATGGTTGTAGCCGCTAAAACACTTGGCCACACTGGTTGGAATCCAACTCTCTGAATGAACCTTGTTCATGAAAAGCAAGTCTAACACCTCCAGAAGTATTGTTGAGTCCTCAACTCTTCTTGGCTTCTACACTAGCTTGATTGTAAGATGTAGCATTTTCCAATCTCTTGGTTGATTGACACACATTCCAATCCAACAAAACAAAGTCCTTTAGATTAGAGTTGAGGGGTATATTGATGCACAAGCATTATAGTCGTCAGAGTCTTAGTTTCATCTCTAGTGTTGCTCTGCTGCTAGCAGGCATGGATAGTACCCCGGTGGAGTCACGTAGGAACACAAGCATGTCTCCATTGCCAGCGAGCTTGGTCAGTACACTAGCAGAGTTACTTGCATCACCTATTTGCGTAGGAAGCCTTTCTCTTATATTTCCTTATTCATTTCATATTTTAAATTTATCATTTTCATTTTTCATTTTTTCATGACTGTGTATAGCACTTATTCATTTTAGAGGTGGAAGAGGGATACTGACTTATTGAGAGCTAAAGAGGTTACTCCTGTAGAGAGGTAGTCTATGATACCTCTGACGTGCCTGTAAACGTTTTCACCCTCACCTTACTCTACATGATTGAGGTGACAAGGCTTAACCCAAAAACAACTGACTAGAGTAGGTGACGCTAGTTAGCATGCAAGCATTTTGTTTTCACCAAGGTTCACCTTGAACAGTATGTATTTTCCATCGATGTATAATGGACTAAAAGTAACAAGTTCTTAATACAAAGGAAATATGACAGATAAGCAAGTAGTGATAGTTGTACAAGGCCTCTTGTACTTACTGAGCTTGTTTTAAGAGTCATAGATGGTTTCATGAAAAGCTAACCTACGAACAAAGGAAGCGAACAAAAAAAAACAAATAAAAGCAGAAGAAAAATCAAAAGAAAAAGCAAGGTGAGTAAGAGAACAAGTAAGCAGACAAACAAATAAACAAAGCAAGTAAGAAAAAATGCATGCAAGAAAAAAAAACGAAAAGAAAAAACTACTATTACTCCTAAGCTAACAATGCATGGGCCTGATCACGTGAAGTGATATTTTCAATGCAGCCACTGGCTCATTGGTTGGCCCATGTTGGTGAAGGATTGGTCCACGAGCAACCTGATTGTGTGGACTAGCAAGAAAGAAAGATATGACAATGAATACAAACATATGCATGTTTCAAAGTGGCCAGAGGACATACGTGAGAGTAAGTACATGAAGAGCAGTCTGTGGAAATATCATGGTTTTGTGTGACACTGCATGCAATTGTGAAGCATATGCACATCCTTGACTGTGACATGCAAGAAAATGAAAGAAATAAAGACATCTTGCATCGTGCACGTGTGCTTCAAATGTAATATTCCTCCAATACATGAGCGATAGGATCGTGTAGTTTGAGTGGAGGAAGTATGATCTGTGTGTGAGATTGATATTCAATCCATATAGATGAGTGATTGACAAATTCTTGATCAGTAATGAAACCAACCTCCAGACAACGAGGGCCTAAGATAACCATTAGCCAACCTAAAGTGCCTTGAGAGTCTCGGGTGTTTCAACTTCATCGTCAGATAGGTCATCATAGACCAATGGATTTGAAAAATCAATTGTGATAGAATCATGATCCTGATTGAAAATGGGAATAGATGGATCACGACAACCACGATTAGATAAATCAATGATTCCCCTAATGATGGGCTCACTTGGTAGTCTGAAAAGTTGGGTTCATAAAACTCTACAACAGGTCATTCCTCCTCTTCTAAAACTATCCTCACCTGTATGGATTCATTATTTAACATCCTCATGATCTGATGAATCAAACAGAGGGGTAGATGAAAAGCTAATGAACTCATCCTCTATGTTTTCGGAAAAGGCATATGAAAGATCAAGTGGATTTTAAATGAATAAATTATCCTCTCTGTTTTCAAATGATGGACTAACATCTGGTGTGTCCTGTGAGGGATCAACAATGGTTGAATCTGTAGATGAAGATACACATGAGAAATCATGGATGGCAGGTTCACCAAAGTGATGAGCACCAGTATTGCAGCAAGAATGATGGAACTCCTCAAGCTACCAACTTTACTTTATCATCTCACGGTTCATACAAACTTGGATGTGACAGTGATGTATACACAAGAATATGTGATGGGTTCGCTCTTTGTCACTACTAAGCTGGTGATTGACCACTATGGTTTCTCAAACTAGCCTTGTATATATTCAAAATAAGCTTGAATACTAATGAGGAAAAGTGAAATTTACACTAAATTAAATCTTGTCTACTGTGGTAAGGAAAAACTGAGATCAAATTCTTAAACACACCATTCATCTAACTACTACTAAGAGGATTTTATTTAAAATAATGGCAAGTTAACATGTGTGTAACCCTACTTTCATAGGCATGCAATATGAAATAACAAAACATTCTACTATTGTGCATGTAAATGAACACAATAACTCTTTTTTCCTTTTTGTCCTTTTTTGTGTGAAATTGTGAATGCTAACTTCTCTTCGTGATGTCGTAGGTGGATTAGGGATGATGGTGAATGATCATATGGGTTGAGAGGCAAGTATGGGTCTTCTGCTATCTTCCTAGGTGCTTTTTCCACAATTCAGCCTCAAAATTGGCCACTACAAGTCATCATATAGGTTGTCTTATAGCTTCCCACAAGATGTTCTAATGCTCCTACAGGATCACCTGTACTCCTATAGGATCCAGCCGAGAGCACTAGGGGTGATTTGGAATGTGGTGTAGGGCTTAGGGAAGGTGAATGGTGGGAGAAATGAGGCAAGAGAGTGACTAGGACTCCTACAAAGCTAAAAACAATGTTGTGAGATGGTTGGATGTGCTCAACAAACTTGGAGAAGTGTTCTTGTGAAATTATGAATTTGGTGAGGAACTTGGTGGAAAAAGTGATAATCATGGATGGATGAGGTTAGGATGGGGTTTCTGGTCATAAAACACCCTTGCACTGCTGAAACTTCTGCACTACATCAATCACTAGATTTTATCCATAAATCATGTCAAACAAAGAAACATTCTCAATCAACTAAGAAAAAAGATTTTCATTATCTAGTTTCATATTTCATGCATGGAAAGACTTGCAGATTAATGTGAAACACTATTAGATATAGTACAAGGTTAAAGACATCAGAAATGAAAATTGAATCCTATTCTTGAAAACTGAGGACTAAGTAGCAGAAAACCCTAAATTCCACAAAAAATTAGGATTCTGTCTTTTTGGGGTTGCATAGGAGTTCTTTCATCAAACCATGGTCCCGGAAGGGAGGAGTGAGGCCAAATCTACCTACTATTAGCTTTTTGATATTCCTTTATATTCCTAAGCTATTGTTGAAGCAATGCAAAAATGGAAGCAAACTAATCAAATCCACAACTACTTGCAATGAAATAATGATAAAACCAATTCAACCATTAATCTATGAAATCAACTAAGCATATAAATACAAGAAGAGGAGCCTTTGCTGCTAGCTTTGGGCCCTAACCCAAGAGCTTCAGCCTTCTAAGTCAACTTAGTGTTGGATCAAGTAAATGCCTATTCTCATTATCATATCAGAAAATTACATAACAATGTCTTCCACAAGTATTGAACTCGAAAATGCCTAGTGCTTCTATATCAAAAATATGAATCCTAATGAGGCTCTAGGACTCTTTATTTATACAACTAAAGTCTCCAATGACTTGCTTAAATCTATGGAGGCTCGGCTCCCAAACCCAAGATGAACTAGCTCTTTAACTATCAACAGCTCAGTTGCCTTTTGATCTTCATGACTTGGTTTCTTGAAACTTCGAGCTAGTGTGATTTGATGGAGTAATATTCGAATGAGTGAGGATTAAATGAGGAGGATATATCTCATGCAATTTCTCCTCCTTGTCTCATCCCATTTTATGCCCTTAATTAGCCAAAATTTACATGATTTGCTCTCAAAACCCACAATCAATGCATATTAGTCGAGTAGACATAACATCTCACTTTTTCTCATCCTATTAAGAAAAATATAGTCAAAATATCTAAGTAATTATGAGAAGAGTTTATTTAAATGAGCTTGGAGGTGCATCAAGGTCCATAAAGTTAACCAATGATGAGGCTCATCGTCACCCCGCTACCGAAAGTGTTGCTCATCCTCTAACAAGCTCAATCTATATCCATGCCCTTCATTGCTCTAGTGACCTCCCTAACATCCCATGCTTTTGTTGTAGTTTCTTCCTCTTGTTAATAGAATCCTGCTTTCCTCTCTATCTCTTCCCACTACATTTTTTATCCTGTTCCTTCATTCCTTTCAGCATTCCTAAGAGCACTGTCAGAATGAGTCTCAAGCCAATACAAATGACTTTGAGTCTTTGGAGAGCTTGCTTGTACATGGGTGTTATGTTTAGTGCCTCTCTAATTCTCTGAGGAGAATAGTAATCTTCGATTTTTAGGCCGTAGGGAAAAGCGTTCCATATCATTTGGAAATCTTGCATGGTTTCCTCCCCTAACAACCTAAACATGCCTTCAAAGTGTGATCCAGGTGCATGTTGGTCGCCACCCACCTATCCCATTTGGACCGCCACAACTGTCTCTTTCAGTTTTTAATTTTTCCTAATTCTAGCACAATTTACCATTTTTAGCATTTTTTCTAGTCCTGAACATCTGGAACCGTTTTGAGTCCCTAAACGACATTTTTTGGGAACTCTGGGAGCAACATGGGTCCATGGACCAACGTTTCTCTTCCCAAAGTTGTAGTCATCAGATATATCTTTCTAACGATCTATTGTACACATCAAATAGAGATCGTATGTCAAAGTTATGGCCGTGGGAATTTGATGTACCAATTTACCGAAATGGGGCCCACAGTTTGGCGTTTCATATTCTAGGGTTAGGTTTTTGGATGGTAAGCATTTTTCATTGTTTCTCAAGAATAAATAGGCCTTCAAGCCTCATTGTGATGCAGTTCAGAGGCATGTAGATACCACATCTCTTCTCAGAGATAAGCTACCATCGCCTTAGCTAGTTTATTTCCATTTCTATTTGTAAGCATGTTTCAGTATTTTACATTAATGAAATGAAGTAATATTTCTGCTACATCTCTGTATTTATGGTTATCTCTATAATTTTTGGTGTTCCTATTTAAATCCAGATCAGTGGTATCATAGCAATCTATTTTTCTCTATTTTTCTTTGCATGTCCCTAACGTGGTTAGGATATAAGGAGTTAGGGCTTGAACTAGTCGAACCTTTGCAAGAAAAACCTCGCAAATCCCGACAGCCTCCCATGGCAGATGAAAAGAAAGATGAGGGGCAGGAAATCCTATCAAAATATTACTCGAGGAAGCCCTTGAGTGACAAAGGAATGTGATGATGGACAACTTTTCCCAGATCCTTCAGTGGCTACCGAGTGGCAACATATTGGCTTCCAACAGCTACTCTAGAAACACCACACCCTTTAAGGTACAAGTTAATTTTGAAATCACCATATTTGAGGGTCAAATAGACATAGATAACATAGATAAATGGTTAAATCTTCTAGAAGGTTATTTTTTTGTTCATGATTTCTCTAGTCGGAAAAAGATTATGTTCGCTCTTCTCAAAGAAGCCCCCTATGTGAAGGACTGGTGGGAAACCTACTGTGAGTAGAAGGATGAATGTACAAGCTCACTATTTTCAGTTGAACCCACTTAGAATTCATTCCAGGATGCCATCAAAGAGTAGTACTACCTTGTCAAAAGCGCTAAGGACAAATACATAAAGTGGACCATGCTACGACATGGAAGGGACCAAGATGTGCCAAAGTTTAAAAGCATTTTCCATACCCTTCACACACAGTTGGGTATCAAATATTTTGAGCTGCATTCGGTGCTCAAATATCACGGTTTCCTACACAGGTACATTCAAGAAGAGATGAAGTTCCTGAACATCTCCTCACTTAGCACAACGTACCGATACACTATCAAAATCGAGCAGAAGTTCAAACAAAAGAAGCGAGACTTTGGATCTATGAATCTGAAGCAAGGGAAAGGCTTCCCCAAATCATAAAACCAAGGAAAAATCCAAGATGGGGAAACCCAAGGAAACTTGTTGAAGTCACAAGAAAATAACAACATGAAGAAGTTGAAGAAGGACACAGGAAAGTGGTGCGAGTTCCATAAGAGCCCCACTCACAACACAACTGACTGTTAGACCAAGTAGTCACTGGTGGCCTAGTTGAAGGCTTCGGAATCAGATGCATGTTTCGACCCAGAGTCAAGTCGAAAAGGGAACAAGATCATTGATGTGGACCCTAACGCCACTGTTGCCAGCAAGAAGATCCAAAAGAATGAGCCTGAAGATTGAGAGGAGGGGGAGCATCTTTTCCACTCACACATGTGGTTTAAGGTTCCGTTGTTGTAATTCATTCTTGACAGTGGGAGCCAAAAGAACCTCATTTCAGTAGAGGTCATGAAGCAGTTGGGCCTACCGACTACACCACACCCGCAGTCGTATAGTATCGGGTGGCTTCACAAAGGACGAGATCTTTGAGTTCGCCAATAGTGTCACCTTCCCTATAGCATCGAACCCTTCACAGACGAGGTATTATGTAATGTTGCACCTCTGGATGTTTCTGATGTATTATTAGGCGACCCATACTTGTGGAGGCGCCATGTTGAGTATGAGTCAAGGCCTCGCGCTATTATTATCACTTTTGGCAATTCATTAAACAAGATACTAGAGGTAGCTGCACCTACTGCCACCTCTTTTCTCACTGCTAAGAAAGGTAGCAAGCTCATCTCCCAGACTAGGAAATTCATTTTCTATCTGGTTCACTCCCAAAGTAAGGGGAATATCGTTGCCACATCCATGACCCCTGTGAAGGGTTCCTCAATGCAGCAACAACAACAAAGGGATACGGTCATGATAGAATATAGGAACAACTTCTCCTCAACCAGAGGGGTACCACACAAGTTTCAGGTGGGTGACAAAGTTTGGTTACATCTACAGCAAGAACGCCTTACAAGATCCCATCAGAAGCTTAGACCACTCTGACATGGTCCTTACACTAGTACCAAGACTATGGGGAACAATTTTTTGGAGTGAAGCATTCCCCCATTCCTTCGCTTGCACTGAGTGTTCGATGTGGACCACTCTCTACCATGCTTCCCACCATTACTGGACATATCATAGATTGCAGAACAGCTCACCAATGACCAAGTTCAACAGATGGAGGAACTCAACGCAATGGGGACCATTTCTTCCTAAGGGGGGAGGAATGATCTAGGTGGATGTTGGTGGCCACCCACCTATCCCATTTGGCCCCCACAATTGTCTCTTTCAGTTTTTCAGTTTCCGTAATTGTAGTACACTTTACTATTTTTAGCAGTTTTTCGGGTCTTGAACTTCCGAAGCCGTTTTGAGGCCCTAAACAACGTTTTTTTGGGAAATCTGGGAGCGACATGGGTCCATGGACCAATGTTTCTCTTCCCAAAGTTGTAGTGCTCAGATGTATATTTCTAACGAGATATTGTATGTGTCAAACAGAGATTGTATGCCAAGTTACGACCCCGGGGAGTTGATGTACTAATTTGCCCAAACGAGGCCCACATTTTGGCGTTTCATATTCTAGGGTGAGGTTTTTGGATGTTAAGGGATTTCCATTGTTTCTCAACAATAAATGGGCCTTCAAACCTCAATGTAACACAGTTTAGAGGCATGTAGCCAGCACATCTCTTCTTAGAGATAAGCTAACATCGCCCTAGATGGTTTATTTCCATTTCTATATGTAAGCATATTTTAGTATTTTACATTAATTAAATGAAGTATTATTTCCACTGCATCTCTATATTTATGGTTATCTCTATAATTTGTTGCATTCTTGTTTAAATCCGGATCAAAGTGAGTGATTTCTTACTCTTGGGAAGAAAGGTACCTAGGTGTAAGCTTAGGGTCATTTGCAATCAGGTTGTGGGTGTTGATGACAACCATTGGATTTGATTGCATAGCACTTACCATGAGGGTTTGTGTATCCTCTCTTACCATTACTTTATTCATCTCTACAGCTCATGCATCCCCATGATTCATCCACGATGCTAACGCCATGAATTGCAAGTCTCCTAGTTTTAAATTTGGGTCCCACATATTCAGATCTATCAAGGCCAAGTCGTGTAGGTAAAACTCAAACATTTTAGCTCTATCCTCCAAGGTACTTTGATCACAGACATGAATGACTTTTATATATCCTTCGAAGGGCATAGTGCCTCTTTGTGCTAAAGTATTAATTTGGAATTATAGCCATTTTTCCTTAAGAAACATTGCATAATAATTTGTCGGAATATTACATTGTATTGCCTCTAAGGATAAACTAGCCATGGATGCTAATTGACTTTCTCTCTCTTCTAAATGTCCCCTTAGCCATGCATTCTCTGACTCCAACTGAGATTTCACCATTACCTCTCTAGCCCTTATGTTACTCAATTCTCTGCCCATCTCCTTTGCTTTCTCCTCCATGTGGCCTATATCCTCCACTCCTTTAGATTTTGTAATTTTCATCCACCTATGTGTTCTCGCCCTTTCCTTTTCAAGCTCAAAGAATAAGTGGATGGAAAATATTTTTGGAATGACCCTATCCCATTTAATGAACCTGTAGTAGGAGTCAAGGTTGGGTTAAGGACTAGGTTCCCTCAGTTCTGGATCTTCCTTCTTTGTTTCTTGCTGAGTGAGACCTTCTTGTTCCATTTTATCAGTTTCCTGTAGGTTTAGAAGAGTTTCCTGTAGGATGGCCTCTACTTCTTGTAGGCCCTTATGTGTCTCCTATAGGGGGACTTTTCCCTTTGATGAGGCAAACCTGGTGACATGCCTCCTAACATAAGTGATGGGAGATTTGGGAGAGTCTTGTCCTAATGATCCTTCTCCATTATTTTTCACAAGAGGTGTTATATTTTCTTACTGCTTTGGTGAGTCTTCAATGACAATAGGAATTTTTGTGGGTGTTTGATGTCTTCCTTACTTGATCCTTGTAGTTTTTCTTTACGTAAAGTGAAATGGTGTTTGTCTCTACCTTTTCCCTTTTTTCTTGATAAATGTACATAGGGTAGTAAGAGTAGATGCTACCTCTTTCTGAGTGGGTTCTAGAGATACTCTTGGTGATTCTTCCCCTTCATTTCCTTGAACTGTAGACCTATATTCTTCCTTGCCCTTTGTTTCCTCTTTTCCACTCCCCTTCTCATCCTTGTCTTTCTCTTCTTCTTCTTCCTCCAGTTCTTCACGTTTTTCATTAGTTTCTTCTTTTGGATCTTATTCTCTCTCTTCTTCACTTTCCTCATGTTTTTCTTCCTCTTCTTCCTCATTTGTTTCCTCTTCATCCCTCTCACTAGAACTGGGGATTTTTTCATATTCAAGAGCTTTTATTTCTCCCTCTGCTTGGAGGTATCTAGAAGTTGTCCATGTAATAGGGATTCTTCAGTTTTGGAGGGCATCTTATAGGATAATTTTGATTAACCCATGATTGGCTAGTTGTTGATGTTTTCCTTCTTGCACTTTGATTCTCATATCTATCACTGATTGAAGAAGAAAATAGGGTATGCTTAGTCTGTTTTGAGGAGTTGTGACTGCTACAAATCTCAGTTCTTGGAGAAGCTTGAAATGATATCCATATACCACAATGTATCTTCCTTCACATGATATATATTTAAAGAGGTGGTAGCTAATTTAATTCCAAGGTTATGGCAGGTTTTCTATTCTGACACCATTTTTGTTGTCTGTTGCCCCTTATCCTTCCAAAAATAATTTTCTTTGCAAGTTGGTTGTCACCCTTATCTTCCTTTGTCCAAGGAAACCTGGAAGGAAGTGTGGTGATTTTGCCTATGAATTTAGGGGTGATTTCTACTGAGAGGCATTACACAATAGCAGTGGCATGGATTCCAGTTAGTGGTATGAGTGAGAGAGCAAAGTCTCTGGCCACCTCATCATTTTATCCCTTGATATTCTCAAAGAAACCCATCCAATTGTGTCTTGTGAAGATCTCTACTATAAGAGGGTGTTGATGTAATATCATTGTGTGTCTGTGTTCCCTTTTGTTAAATCTCCCCATCATTTTTCCTTTGATAATTATGGAGGCTTGTGTGGGTCTAATTCCAAATTCTAATGGGTAAGAGATTTGAAATGAAAAAATTTTATATACTTCCCCTAGACTGCAATTTCCTTAACCAAATGGAAGTTTTTTTCTATATATTTTTAACATGGAAATTGTGTGAAGTTGTAGCTCCTAATTCCTGGTTACTGCCTCATGAATCCAACCTTTAATCTTTCCTCTCAAATCCCCATTGTCAATCCTATAGAGGACTACTTTGTATCCTATAGGATCTCCTGTAGGATCATATAGGTTTTCATGTAGGATCCTGTAGGTCATCTGCTACTGAGAACTGCTCATATTTTTTCCTATAGACACTGCTTCAAGAGCCACGAGAAAACTTGCTTCAATGAATCCTCGAGATTGTGAATTCCTCCTTTGCATGGGAATCAATGTTTTATTTCCTCATACCAGTGATTGTGTGGGATGGTGTGCTAGCTATCGAAGTGCGAGCACCCACTTTTGGATCGTTGGTCCCACTAACACTGCATCATTCTTCTTTAGCCCGTATTCATCTACCACTTCAGCCATCCGTAACTTAACCATTTTAGGCCTCATCTCCTTTTTATTCTAATTTGAGTGCTACCACGTGTGTACTGATCTAACTGTATTCTCCTCGTTGATTGGCCAAAGGTGGCCAAGTTATTTGGCCACATTTTCTTATAAATCAAACTCTTACACGAATCATACATTTTTATCATATTATGCTAATGAGAGGGTTTAGGCGAGATTGCATACCTTTGGGTAAGATGCCTTGATGATGCTGCTTGTTGGAGAATGATGTCCCTGCTGTGTATTTGTTGCATATGTTTTTTTAAATTAGCTCGCTTTGATGCTTATTTCCCCTGATGTGAAGGCATTGGAGGGTGATGATGATGATCTGACTACTGCTGCTAAGCCCTGGAGGATCTTCCTTGACAATAGGATCTCTATGCTGAAGATGACTGCAACTTGTGAACTTTCCTTTTTTTGGGATAGGCTACCACAGGATTTCCTACAGGATGGCTTGTAGCTACCTCTCCCCTAAAATCTTATTCTTTTCTTCACTTCTGGAGCATGAGGATTATTTTCATGGATAGAGAAGGGGTCTAGTAATTGGTATGTGAGAGGTTTAGCCTTCAGGTATTGTTCCCTTTTCCTATGTTCTTACCCTCATCTTTTTGTTTCTTCTGAAACATGTAATCATTTTGAAATTGACTTATTGGAGGAATGGAGGGGTAATCATGGTGGAGAAAGCCATGGTGATGAGGTGGTGAAGTAAGTTTTTTTTTTTTTACATAAGCAGGTCATCCCCTTGCTCTAGGGCCACTTTAATTCCTACAGGATCATTGTGTAGCTTTTCAGGGAATCTCGTAGAAAACACATAGCATGTGTAAAATGAGCTGGACGAGTTAATAAATGGAAGGAATGATGGGATGATGAAGAATATTGGACAGAGGAATGAAAGCATGAATTATATAGGTCCTTATGGTCCTCTCTTATTGCTCTGGTACTCCTCCTGTTGACCTATAAACAACATTTTCAAAGTTTTTTCTCCCTTTTTTATATATACAATTTTTGTTTTTTTGTTTTTTAAACAATTAGTCTACCTCGAAGAAGTTTTCATCCTAGCTACTTGCTCTGGGTGTCTCAAAAGAGAATTTCACCCTGAGATCTTTTTATATTTTTCTTTTTCTCATTTTTTTACACTATTAGGCTGCCTCAAGAGGTTTTCAACCCAGCAACGAGACTCAGGTGCCTCATGGAGGTTTTCACCTAAGTCTCTTTGTTGTTATTACTACTACTACTACTACTACTACTACTACTACTACTACTATACTATTATTATTATTTTTTTTTCTTTTTCAGCGACTTGATGGGGTAGAAGTTGAGGCTTTCTCCACCACCATTACTGTCTTGTTGATTCCATTGATGAATTCTTTCTTTGACAAGGGATTCTTGTAGATGTTCAAGGTGTGCCCATTGACAAGAATGGCCTCTGCATCAATGGTTCTTACCTGTACTGAACCATTATCATGAATTTTTTCTATGACATAAGGCCCTAACCATCTACTCCTTAATTTACTTTTAAAATTCTTGTATCTAGAATCATAAAATAGAGCCCAGTGACCTTCGCGAAACTATTTTTCCTTTATGTTCTTTTCATGAAAGATCTTCCTATGAACTTGAGTCACCTTTGTGTGCAGGAGGGCCTGCATTCTAAACTCATCTAATCCATTCAGCTGGAGAAATATCTCTTGCTTTTCCCTGGTGAAATCTAGATCTAGGTGTGCTGCCATTTTTAAGGTGTTTTATTCAAAATTCAGTGGACAATAGGGCCTTCTTCAAATAGACCAAATAATAAGGAGTGTATCTAGTGGTGGTCTTCATGGTAGTATTTCAGGCCCAAGTGGCCACAAGCAATCTATCAACCGAGTCCTTTCTTCTCCTACTAATCACTTTTGTTAGAATGACCTCCAACGCTCTATTGGTCACTTCCACTTGCCCATTAGCTTGTCGCTGGTAAGGAGTGGATGTTTTATGCTTGATCTTGTGTTGGCTTAACAAATTTTCAATAATGTGAGATGTAACATAGTTCTCTTGATCAGTGACTAGTTCTCTAGGGTACCAAAACTTATAAAATACATTTTCCTTTAAGAACTCAACCACTTTCTCCTATGTTGTTTTTTTGATGGCCTTGTCTTCAACCCACCTGGTTAAATAGTCAATGCACACAATGATGTACTACTTTTTCCTGGATGGACGGTCGATGGGTCTAACAAAATCCATGCCCCACTTGTCAAATGGCTCGAAAGTCACTTCAGGCTCTGGAGGCATTTCATCCCTTGGGGTACCTTTTCCCATCCTTTATCACTGATCACACTATCTAGTATACCTCCTCAAATCTTGGTGAAGAGTGGACCAAGAATAACCAGCTTGTAGCACCTTGAATGATGTCGTCTTGGCTGCAAAGTGACCTCCAAAAGGCCCATAATTACAGGTTAGAAGGATGTCAAAGACTTCCACCTCCCTGAAAAGTCTTCTCATAATTTTATCCAGGCATAATTTCAAGAGGTTTCACCCAATCCAATTGAATGGGGTGCTCTTCCTCACAATCTTAGTTTTCTCTTTGGATGACAAGTTCGGTGGAATATTTGCAGACACCATGTAATTTTCTATGTTAGGAAACCATGGAGAGAGAACTAAAATGGCGAATAAGTGTTCATCTGGTAACTGATCATCAAGCATTGCTTCCTCCCCTAGAGGAAAAGTTAATCTGGATAAAAAATCTGCAACAATATTCTCCATGTCAGGCTTATCAATAATAGTCCAATCAAACTATTGTAATAAAAGTAACCATATAATAATCTGGGAATTTACATCAAGTTTTTTCATCAAGTATTTAGTTGCAACATGGTCACTATGTACAAATGTTTGGTAACCTATAATGTAATGCCTAAATTTTCTCAATGAATGCACATTAGCTAGGATCTCCTTTTCCATCAATATGTAGTTCAGTTAGTCTTTTCATAGATTCCTACTGATGAATTAAATGGCATAAGGTAGCTTGTCATTTGTCTGGAATAGATCTGCTCCTATGGCTTTGTGAGAAGAATCAACATGTATATGGAAAGGAAAGGCCCAATTTGGGCATCGAAGAATAGGTGCAGTGGTCAACTTTTCCTTCAGGGTGTTTATGGCTTCTTGACAACTTTTTGACCATAAAAACTTATACTCCTTTGCCAATAACTCAAATAAACGAGAATCTAACTTGCTAAATTATTTTATAAATATTCGATAGTATTCAGCTAAACCAAGGAAACTTCTGACATCCTTTTTCTTTTGCAGAGCTAGGACCCTTTGGATGATAGCTATCTTATTTGGGTCCACCTAAAGTCCTTTTTGGGATATTGAATGGCATAGAATAGTCCCTACAGTCATAAAGAACTCACATTTTTTGGGACTAAGAGACAAGTTCATTTCAATGCATTCTTTTAGAACCTTACCAAGTTGGAGAAAGCCTCCTCAAATCACACCCATAGGGTTTAAAATTTTCCACATAAATTTCTATTGCATCATGGACTAACTTAGAAAAGATACTCATGATTGCTCTTTGGAAGGTGGCAGGGGCATTGCATAGGCCAAAAGGAAGGATCCTATATGCAAAAGTACCCTAGGGACAGGTGAAGTTCGTTTTATCCTAGTCTTCTAGGCTAATCTAGATTTGTTTATACCCACTAAACCCATCTAGGAAAGAGAAAAACTTTTTCCCTACCAGGCCATCTAGCACTTGATCATTTAAAGGTAGAGGGAAATGGTCCTTCTTTGTTAGTTTTTTTAACTCTCTATAATTGACACAAATCCTCCACTTCCAATTTTTCTTTGGTACCAACACCAAAGGAGAAACCCACTCACTATCTGAGATAGGGTAAATGAATCCCGCATCTAGCATATTTTGCAATTCTTCTTTGACTCTATCCTTGAGAGGTGGATTCATTCTCCTTTGGGGTTTTCAGACTGGTTTGCAACCTTCTCTGATATAAATGTGGTGAGTACACATCAAGGGGTGCACTCCCTTCATTTCCTTGTAACTCCAAGCAAAGGCATCAAGGAGTTCCTTTAGAATGTTGCACAACTTTTCCTCTTGGTGTATTGAAAGAGAGGGATTGACTTTCAAAGTTATTTCTGGGCCGAATTCTATTATTTTGACATGGATAGGGTTTGAATCATCTAAGCATAGATAAATTATATGGTTTCTCTTGGTTTCCTTTACTACTTCCTCAGAGGACAAGGTGTTGGGAGTTGGACTTTCGAGTATGTGTTAAATCAAATCATCTTCATATGGTTGTCCTCCTCCCATGGTTGTTTCTAAGGTATAGAGCTTGGCTGATCAGATATTATCTTCTTCCTCCTCTTCTAGTTGCAAAGGTAAGTCATGTTCTAGAGATGGCTGAGTAAGAGGGTACAAGACTAACTACCTGGATAGAGGCCCATTTTTTATAGTCATATTTCTAGCCCTGCAGCTGATGTAGCTATCAACAATGGCTAACAACCCTTGTCAAGAATGAGAGGATAACCAGTAAGCTTAGCCTTAGTCTGTATAACTATGAAGTCTGCAGGGTACTCCCAAGAGTCAATGGAAACCATCACATCCTCAATAATCTCGTTTGGGGTTACTATGGAATGGTCTGCAAGTTGCAAGATTGTTGTGGTATTTCTTAATGAACCTTGGAGATTTAGCTTGAGCATGGTTTCCTTGGTAATTACATTAATGGTAGCCCCAAGATCAATCAAAGTGTGTGGGACGATGGTGCCATTGATGTGCACATCTACTACAAGGCTTCCAGGGTCCAAATATTTTGGGCAAATTACTTGCCCCAACACTAAGTCGAACAGTTATCAAATGACATTAATGGTAGGGGTGTCTCTTTTTCACCTCCCTAGATGTTTGAAACAATTCTCTTTAATTAACTTGTTGTAAATAGGTATATCCTTGATACCTTAGAGAAGTGGAATTTTGACACAGATTTTTCAATTCACCCAGAATTTCATTCTCTTCTGGGGTAGGCTGGATCTATTTAGTTAATATGTCACGAAATGGTGGTGGATTCATTCTAGGCATGATTTCCTCTCTTTCCTCCTCACTCTCCCTAGGTAGAGGTGGAGGTTGGTTTTCTGGGAGTACTCTCCCAGATCTCAAGTTTATTTCTTGAATCTCCACAGCATAAGCAAGGTTGGATGTCTCTCCACTGTATACTTGTTGTGCCTCTCTATTGTTCGAGTTTAGATTTGGTTGGGCAGACATATGAGGTTGTTTACGTGGAGCAGGGTGTAAAAGTTGTGGTTGAGTAGACGGTGAAGGAAATAAAGATGAAGCATTGCTATATGGGGGCCTCCACCGCTAGGGTGGTGCATTCCACTAAGGCTGCGGTGGATTATATGGATGAAATGAATGGCGTAGCGACTAGGAATGGTATTGAGGTGAAAAACACCAAGGAGGGGGTGTAGACCAGGAGGGATGAGCCGGGAGTCCCCAAGATGGAATGGATGTATTCTTCTTAGGGTTTTAATATGCATGGGATGACCCTTGCATGCCCTGCTACTATAGCCAAAGCCCGTGATGTCTCCTTTTATTTATGTAGCAAAATTGTTCAATCACCCCTTCAGTTCCCTGATACACAACTTTTAGTCCAGGTAGAAAAGGGAACTTGTCTATGGAGTGGTTTTCTTCACAAACCAAGAAGATTTCAATAAGATTTAATGGACATTCATTCCTAGGGTGCCTCCTTATGTATCTAGGGAAAAAAATGGCTAATGCTCTCTTTGCCTGTTATAGACATATTTTTGCACTGCAACCCCAATCACATATGTCCATAAACCAAGCACTTCTAAACCGATAAAAGTGTTGTTTCATACCCTAAAGGAACAAGGTCAGCTGATTACAGCATCTCCAAGAATTTCTCCATGAAAAACTACTCAGAACGGGTCAAAATAGGACCATACAGACTTCTCCATGCATAGGGTGCGAGATAGGGTAAATGAATCCTGCATCTAGCATATTTTTCAGTTCTTCTTTGACACTATCCTTGAGAGGTGGATTCATTATCCTTTGGGGTTTTTGAACTGGTTTGCAACCTTCTCTGATATAAATGTGGTGAGTATACATCAACGGGTGCACTCCCTTCATTTCCTTGTAACTCCAATCAAAGACATCAAGGTGTTCCTTTAGAATGTTGCACAACCTTTCCTCTTGGTGTATTGAAAGAGAGGGATTGATTTTCAAAGTTATTTCAGGGCTGAATTCTATTATTTTGACATGGATAGGGTTTGAATCATCTAAGCATAGATAAATTTGATGGTTTCTCTTGGTTTCCTTTACTACTTCCTCGGAGGACAAGGTGTTGGGAGTTGGACTTTCGAGTATGTGTTCAATCAAATCATCTTCATATCGTTGTCCTCCTCCCATGGTTGTTTCTAAGTTATAGAGCTAGGTTGAGTAGATATTATCTTCTTCCTCCTCTTCTAGCTGCAAAGGTAAGTCACGTTCTAGAGATGGATGAGTAAGAGGGTACAAGAATAACTACCTGGATAGAGGGCCATTTTTTATAGTCATATTTCTAGCCCTGCAGCTGATGTAAGAATCAAAAGTGGCTAATAGCCCTTGTCAAGAATGAAAGGATAACCAGTAAGCTTAGCCTTACTCTGTAGAACTAGGAAGTCTATAGGGTACTCCCAAGAGTCAATGGAAACCATCACATCCTCAATAATACCGTTAGGGGTTACTATGGAATGGTCTGCAAGTTACAATATTGTTGTGGTATTTAAGTCTTGTAGCAGCTGAGGGTTTTCATCTTGAACAGTTAGATGTAAAGACAACCTTTCTCCATGGGGATTTGGAGGAAGAGATATATATGCCGCAACCACAAGGATATGAGGTGAAAGGGAAGGAGAAAATAGTGTGCAGGTTGATGAAGAGCTTGTATGGCTTAAAACAGGCTCCAAGGTAGTGGTATCTAAAATTTGACAAGTTTATGTCTGAACAAGGTTATACTAGATGTCACTCTGATCATTGTGTTTATTTGAAAAAGCAAAATGATGGCAGCTATATTATATTGTTATTGTATGTAGATGACATGCTTGTTGCAAGATATAACATGCAGGAAATAAATTTGCTCAAAAGAAAATTGGCAAATTCATTTGCAATGAAGGATTTGGGAGCTGCAAAACAAATCCTTGGTATGAGAATAACTAGACACAGGAAAAACTGTAAATTAACACTCTCTCAAAATGAGTACGTACAAAAGGTGTTGAAAAGCTTTAACATGCACAATGCAAAACCAGTTAGTACACCTTTTGCTAGCCATTTCAAACTTAGCAAGGAAATGTGCCCAAAGACCCAAGAAGACATGGATTATATGTCTAAAGTTCGATATGCATCAGCAGTTGGAAGCTTAATGTATGCAATGGTCTGCACAAGGCCTGATATTGCACATGCAATGGGAGTTGTAAGCAGGTACATGAAAAATCCAAGAAAGGAACATTGGATGGCAGTGAAATGGATTCTCATATATTTGAAAGGTACCACAAATAAGGAATTATGCTTTGGTGGTTCAAACGTCTCCCTACAAGGATATGTTGATGCAGATATGGCAGGTGACAGAGATAATATGAGGAGCACTACAGGATATGTATTTACTGTTGGAGGAATAGTTGTGAGTTGGGTTTCAAAAATCCAAAGTGTTGTTGCACTTTCAACAACAGAAGGAGAGTATGTTGCTGCTACAGAGGCTAGTAAAGAAATGATTTGGTTACAAAGGTTTATTCGTGAATTAGGTAAGGAGCATGATATGAGCACTTTATACAATGATAATCAAAGTGCCATTCATCTTGCAAAGAACTCAGCATTTCATTCTAGGACTAAACACATACAACTCAAGTACCATTTCATACGATCAATGTTGGAAGATGGAGAGTTGAAGCTGGAAAAGATACACACTAGCTAGAATCCTGCAGCTATGCCAACAAAAGTTGTAACCAGGGAGAAACTAAGAATATGCTCAGTTTCAGTTGGTCTTCAAGGATGACGATGAAGATGAGAAACAGCGAGGTCCAAAGAGGAGTCATTGTCCAACAAATGGAGCAGCGGTGGAGTTACTACAATTAGTCTCCAAGTGGGAGATTATTTTGTGTGGAGCCTGATTATCTTCTATATTCAAAGGTATTGCCACATAGGACCCCAGTTCGAAATGGGAGCGGCAATGCCACCCGTTAAATATTCACTGTAGGGGGGGTCTAGGGGGGGCAGCGCCCCCGAAGCTAAAAACAGCTGTAAAATTGCCTTGTAAAAGAATAGTAATTGCTATTCAATTTGGACCGCTCATTAGGAAGATGATCTGATGGTAGAACTTATGTTTATTTTAGGGTTTTTTTACCCTAGAAGGCAACCCCTCTCTTTGTATGAGGGTATTGTATTTGAGGCTGTGTGATAGATGTGTATTCTGTGAGCGAGAAACAGAGAGGTGAGACTGTGAGAGAAAACAGAGGATATTACAGTGGATTTGTTGTAGGTTGTGTCTCTTCATTTTTCTGGATAATAGAAAGGAAGGACTGGCTATTCGGGGTGGACGGAGCCCAAACTGGGTGAACCACGTATATCTGTGTCTCTCTTGTTTTGTGCGTTTTCTGTGTTTATATTTCGGCAATATTTTATGTGTTCCATTGCTCCGTAATATATACTTTTCTAACAGGGGGTGCGACGCATACTGGAAATCCCTTATGTAGGGTGCAATGAGTGAGAGCAGACAAATGGCAGAAGTAGTGTGCTAGGTGGAAACCCAGAGAATCTTCTAGAAACTACTCATATGACACTTGCCTCTCTGAATTCTCCCAAGGATGAGTAAGAGATCTGAAATCTCCAAGTGGAACCAAGAACTATCAGTGAAAAGACACTAATCAAAATCCCAGAAGCTGACTCACTCTTCTGAAAACATCTATATATGGATCCTTCATCCAAGAGATCCAGGGACTGGAATTTTGTAATTTGCAAGGAAGTGTTGTTGGTTTCTCTTTGAAGACATTGTTGGCTGATCTTTCTTTGTATGAGGTGAAGAGGGCTTTCATGTTGGGAGGATGATACTGGATCAGACAGCCTGGTTGTAATCCTCTCTTCTACTACTTCTATCAATATAGCTATTTGAGTTTTCCTCCATATCCTTGTATATCTCTGAATCTTGTTTATGTATGCATTTTTATGGTTTTTTTTTTCTTAGTAAGACTACTCTAGGAAATTATATTATATACAAAGTAAAATTACATGCAGTGAAACTAGTTTCCCAAGGCCAGCAATGGCGCTGTGGGTTTGCAGCTGGCATTAGCTTACATTTGTGTTCAAGCTGCCTCAAAACCACATCAAAATTCATCATTTAACTTTGACAATGCCCTCGCAGGGGCTGTAACTAAAAAAACTACCCTCGCAGGGGCAACCTTGGACATTTGCAAACTCCCAGAAGAAACTTAGTGACAGAATCAAAAACAGAGAAAGACCTACAGACAAATTACCAGACCCATTCAAAAGCATACATTTTATCCCATGCATAGTAAGCGACCGAGATAGTAGACCACAAAACAGGACCTGAATAGAAGATGGATGGTTGGGCTACTCCTCTGGTTCCATCTCCTCCGGCGCCATCTCCACGATCGGGACCCATCCATAGCCATCCTGGGGGTCTGCCTGAACTTCTCCCGCTCTGGACGTTGACGCCTCCTGCGTCTGAGTTTGGACGGGCGCCTTTCCTTTTGCATCGGTCGCTTGTCCCTCAGTCTTGTCCGTCTGGTTCGCAGAGGGCAATTCTCTGCTACTTGCCCCAGCATGGTCCTCCTCTGTGTTCCTGACGAAGAGGACTGAAATATGGGCATTAAGATTTTCCAAATTGAATACGGCGGTGCCAAATGGTGGAAGCGCTGGCAGTCCTGGTGGTCCCTCATTCGAATTGCACGAGTCCAAGAACGGAGATGCTTGCAGGTGGAGAGTTCCAAGTTGGCGATAACAGTAACAGCAACAATAATGGTGGTGTGTCTCTGCTTTTGGAGGGCGAGAAGATCTCCCACGACTAGGTCCTCGTCTACATGGTTTCCGTTCTCTTGTTCTGGCCATATTGACGCAGGAACTGGCTGCTCGAAACAGAGCTTCCACTTCACTGTTCCAATTCCCAGCACCGGCAGGTGGTGCCTTGCTATCTCTCCCTTGCAATGCGGGTGGTTTAGAGTCCCCAGAGTCTGCCAGAAGGCAGAGAATGTTCCAGCACGTCTGCACAGCGAGCTGGTCTTGCTGAGAATGGCGCTGCACCAACCTTGCTCCCACCTTAATTCCCATGGCGTGCTCTTGAAACCTGAGCGCCATGAATGCGCTCTGCTCTCACCGCCTACCACCATAAATGTTATTACGGAATGGAGCAGGAGCTCCTTCATTTATTCCTCCTGCGTCATGTCTTTCATTCCTCCACGGGCTGGCTCGTGGCAGCTCTCGCTGGCCATGTGGCCTTGCCATAACACTTGTACCATCACCCGCATCCGGGTAGTATGCATTTTTATGGTTAATGTACATCTGATCCTACATTATTTATCGTTATAGATCTCTATGCTTTGATGGTATTTTGTTGCCTTGACTCTACAGGTGTTCTTTGAAGTGGGACAAGCGAGAAAGGAGTGGGAAAAGATTTATCAAAGGAGAGAGGAAACAAGCAAGGAGACTAGCGAAAGACTGAGGTTGGTGCTCTCTACTTCTCTCTCATCTATCTCTCATAAAGAAAAACAAAAGTAACTTTAATCCGTTTGTTTCTAAGATAGCTACCCGTATTAGTGGGACTAGCAGCTCTGAATGGACAATAACTCTTTTGGTAAACAAAATGGTGACTCTGCTGGGGAACGAATAGTTTGTTTGTTTTGTTACTATTGTGTTCTTTATAAACCATAGACAGAGCTTGAATTCAAGCCAGCTAGCCTTCAAACTGCTTTTGCTATGCAACTGCAAAGTAGATCAATGCTGCTTCAGTCAATGTCCAGGCTGGTTTATGAACTGAACGTCTAGCTTGCAAACGTCCTAAGTTCCCTGGTGGTAGCTCAAATAACCTTATTAGATCAGCCCCTATACTTTCTGTTTACTGACAGTCATTAGCTCAACCCAAATCCATGAACTTAGCTGCAAACTGTGAGTAAAAACCAAGCTCAGTCTCATCTGTGCACCATCGCACTGTCTCTTCTTGGTAGTCTGGATGCATCACACCTCTCAGGTGTTGTAGGTGAGATGTATCCCTATTTCCCTGTGTTACAGGTGCGATGATCAGATGAGACTGTTTCTGCCTCCGGATTTTGGTTTTTTCTTCATTGTCTTCAGCTTTATTCAGTAGTTTTGTTGTCTATGAGTAGTATATCTCTGTTGAAACCATCTTCCTTTGCATTATTTAGCCTCCATCAAGAAAGAATTGTGAATTTGTTTTTATGTATTTTTCATCATTTACAGTTCTCTTGTGCAAACAGTAGCTTAATCGAATTGTCATCTTCTGATTTGAAAGTGTGGCAAGTGTCGTTTTCAGTCAAGAAAAACAGTATTACAAAGCATTCCACTTTTACATAGTTGATTTAATTTTTTCCATTGTATTTGATTTGGATCATTAGTATTTCAAGTGTCGAAAGTAGTTTAAATTCAAAATCGCAAAGTGTCATCTTGACCCTACTTTCGTTTTTTGAAAAGAAAATTGTTAGTACTGTCGCTTTGAAAGGGAATAGTTTAGATCTATACTTTGTTTTCTTTTTGTCATTCTCACATTAAGGAAACTGAAAAACCATATATGCATGTGCATTTGCATTAAGACTACATGCTAAAGTTGATTTAGGAAAAGTGCATCTAGTGTGTGCTCTCTGCTCTATGTTGAAAGAATTTCATTTCTCTTTCCTTAGTAGCTAGGATTTTCATTGCAAAAAGAAAATAAACGATTGTTTATCATCTTAGATTTCATATTTAGGAATTGTATATCTACATAATGTGGTGAACCTTAAAGGAAAACTTCTTAAGAAATATCAACTGTAAAATAAACTTCAATGAACATAAAAAATGCTTTGGAACCTAATGCACAACATTTAGAAGTCTCGGCTAGAGACGTATTCCGGCATCATAAAGCCAGGTAACTATTTCATTCATCATAGGTTGGGTGATTACTCCTCTTTGAGATGACATGTGCCAGTACAGACTTGTGCTCCCACGTACCATCGAGTATATATTGGGATACCACAATAGGATACATCCTTTATCCTTAGGAAGCCATGCCTGTTGCCCTATCGATCACAATGCACTGAATAAAACATTTGGGAAGATTGATTGTCACACCATAAAAAGTATTCTACAATTTTGCGATTGGTTTGGTAATCCCTCTGTCTAGATTTTGAGAGCAATCACTTTCGTTCCTTTTCAGACTCCTTAAAAGAAAAGGTCCATATGAGCACTTGTCACTTCAGGCTCATTAAAAATTGAAGGCGACTAGAGTCATCATTAGCTTTTTCTTGACTCTTAAAAATTGAAAAAACAAGTTGCGTCAAAGCATCATAAAATTTATTTTAATCGGAATAATGTCATTGTTCCCTCATTGGTATTTAGGTTGAGAAATGGAGTCTACCAATCAAGGATTTCCCCATTGGGGAAATCCTAGTCCCTTTTCCTCTTGGGGGAATGTTGGTGCTCCACACATGGCCACATTATCCCTTCCCGGACTCACAATTGGCCTACTAGTATGGATTTTCTCGACCTATGTCATTCAAAACACCGCGATTCCTCAATAATCAAATTAGCAACTAGATGAAGTTGCTCCTCCACCTTCTACTTTGTTTGTTTCTCCCTCCCCTTCTTCCTCTTCGCTTGGTGAAGCTAGTAACACTAAAAACCATGTAACTAAGAAGAAGAAGAAAGGGAAGGAGAAGAAGAGGAAGAACCCAATAGCAAAAGGGGGCAATTGTACATCATCTGGCAAAAATCCACACACTACACCTTCCAAAACTCAATCTCCATGTGTCATTTGCAAGCGAGACCACTATCATCGAGATTGTCCCTGCATCCCACAGATCTTGAGGGACTGGTCTCCCCACTTGCACAATCTAGTGTCTTCAACCGTTGCTAATCATGTTGAAAGTACATCGTCAACTAGTGAAAACGATGTCAATGGACAACAACGAAGATCCAAATTTCCTTGTAGACTATGTGAAGGTGATCATGCCCTGCACCATTGTCCCTTAATAGAAGAAGCTAAAAGAGTCTTGGATAACCATCCTACATCACCGCATTGACTTCCTCTTGGATACAAGAAACTCTTGCTGAGTCGATCACTAGTTGAAAATCCGACTGAAACACCATTGTTGTTAGTTAAAGCACCTATCATTAAAGATAAACCCTCTGAGTCCACATCAGACCAAATTCAACAGGTCAAGATGGCAGTCGACCCAATCTTGTCTTCAGATGATCCACCTTCAGATGATACTATCACCAAGGAGAATGAGAATGACACCATTCAAATTCTCTTCGTAAACATAGACTCCGATGAAAATGGGGAAAATATACCCATTCCTTTACTGCAGGAAGGAATTTCATCAGAGATTTATCTGGCTGTCTATTCAGTCCCACCTCCAAGTAATCTAGTCATTTCCTTCAATTGGAATCTACTAGGCAGACCCCGCTTAGCATCTAATGTACCGTTCTGGACCATAGTACAAGCTTATACAATGATCATGGTTGGTACTATCATAGATGAAGGGGCTTTTGTGAGTATCCTTTGCTCAACTGCTTGGAAAGCACTTGTTTCGCCGTCACTTCTGCCTAAGATTCGAAATCTGATAGGCTTCAACAAAGGAACTAGACGACCGTTAGGGATCCTTCCAAATTTTCCTATAAATTTGAGAAGGGAAATCGTTCATCTAAATGTGATGGTAGTCCAAGGACCTCTAGATTACAATAGACTCCTTGGGCGTGACTACATTTATAGCATGGGAGCTATCATTTCCTCACTCTTCTGAGTGATTTGTTTTCCACATGAAGGTAGAGTGGTCCACCTAGTTGACCAGCTTTCATTCCCTGGTTCAGACACAGCTATTAGTCAAATTCCATCCCTAATTGGTATTTTTTCACAAGGAATGTCTCATCAATCTCTAGTCCATCCACCTGATGATCGCGAGTGATTCGATGATTGTGACTGAAACCCAGGAGGCATGCGCCCTAGTCTGCTTCGGCAGAAAAACCCTAGATATAAGATAGGTTTCCGCATAGGAATATGACTAGTCTGACAATCCTGTCCATTTAGGATAGTGGATCAGTCTGGAAAAGGATTCCTCTGTCAAACACCTTCATCCATTTCGATGGACAGATCTAAGGAAGTGTTTTTTCTGCACATCTGGATGAAACAATCTTGCTAATTTAAGAACTTCCGTATGGTAACGTGGAAACTCTATTTCATTATAACTAGGGGCATGCAAACCTTTTTGCATGCAAGTGAAAAGCAACCATTTATTTTCTTAGTTTGTAGGCTCTCAACCCTTTAGACTCGTAGGTTGGTCATTCCTAGCTTGCATAACAAAAAGATCAGGAGAAAAGTTTTGAATGGGGCAAGCTCCCTAAAAGATGAACCTATCGATGAGACATCCTTATTATACGACTCGCACGAGCCGTTTTACGCAAAGTTCAAGCTAGCTAAAAATAAACCTCGCCATGAGTAGTTTTACGCGAAGTTCAAGCTTGTAAAAAAATAAACCTAGCAATGAGCAAGTTTTCCATAGAGTTCAAGCTCATTAAAAAAATAACCCCACCCCCGATAAGTAACCATTTCGATTGCGTGATTATGAGCTTTTGAACATTGGTCATGTTCTTACCATCACCTCCACTCTTTTTTAGCCGATCATATGCCTCCATTTGATTGTTTACCCTTTTGAGGAACAGCTATGACGAGTGATTCTATTAGCCACCCTCTTTCCACTACCGTGATTGGAATGTTCCAAACCTTACCTGGAACTAGTTGCTATCCAAAACATCACTCGTTCCTCAAAAAATGAGTCTCCTTTAAGCTCTTCTCATCTGACTCGTAAAATATGGAAAGATTGCCAAGAAATTGGCCTCTCCAGCTTGTTAAAGTGACCGGAAGTGCTATCCATCCTCTAGATTTTAATCTTTTTGGAGGTGAGGGATTATTACACAAAAATATCGTGCGCTTGTCTTGTTTGGCTCGTTAAAACTATCAAAAAGTCATCCCCTTCGTATTATATTACACTTTTTTGGACTTTAGGGATTACATTATGAAAAAGGACAACTAGAGTTTCCTTTACGTCCCTTTTTAGACTCTCTAAAATTGAAAAGGACCGAGTTATATTTTTTGTTAAACTGGTTAAAACAATAGCGACAAACTTTTCCATGCAGACAAGAGTGAGTTTCACTATCGCTAGGCTCATTAAAACATAGCGACGGGTTTGCCCGAAGGACAAATTATAGAAGAAGCTTATGTTATCCTCCTCAAGCTTGACAAAAATAAAGAGGTACTGGTCAACAATGACTGGGAAAAAGGGAAGAAAACTTGAATACCTTCATTGGTAGTAGGTCGCTCTTGAACATGACACTTTCACTCCGTCACCATGATTGAGTCAGGTTGGGTTATTCCGTTCACTAGTCAAATCACCATTGGTCCACCGTACCATCCACCTTGGGGTGAACGCTACCAATCCATCTCAGTGTCGCTGATATGTTCAATAGAATTTGTTCAGAGAATTCACCAACCTAGCTAACGTCTCATCCGTTGCAATACCTTCACTCTACCTTTTTCGTGACCACCACCCTGAAACTTGTATCATCATATCGTTTTCACCCCCAAAAAATCATTTGCTCTATTCTGTGTCATAGATGTGGGATTCATTAAGGTTTACATCAATGGCCTTCAACCGAAATATTTGACATGGTGTTTGACATCAACTCATTTATTCACACCACGTGAATTATATTGTAGTACCTTGAGGGTTATCATCATTGTCGGTGATTCCTCGCGCACCTATTAACATCTTACATCATTGGCTAGTAATCAAACGATGCCTTTCCATGTTTGACATCAGAACATCTTTGCACATGGATCGACTTGTACTTCGGGTGAAGATTAAATGAGTTTGAAGATCGTAGATCTAGTTTCATCCATCCAAGCTGCGATATATTCAGGAAAATAAAGACATCAAATGTACATCATTGTTGCACAAATAATCATCCAAACTAAAGGATGACGGCTCTACCAAATCATCAGTCTGCCGCACAAACGATTGTCTGTCTTATCTACATGAATATGAATTTATAAAGCTGAGCATGGGAATACCCACCTCAGCTAGATCATGAAAATATTATGAAGATAATGTATTGTATTGTATCTTATTACAGGTCACCTTCCAGTTCAAAAAACCTTGGATCCTCATTATAAAGCATTTCACCCAACATCAAAAGGATTTATGACCTCATGCTTTAGGGGGAAATTGTTATAGACATAGTTGGGCCCTACAACCCATTCACATATGTCCATAAACCAAGGGATTCTAAACCCCTAAAAGTCTTGTTTCATACCCTAAAGGAACAAGGTCAGTTGATTACATCATCTCCCAGTAGTTCTCCATGAACTACTCAGAACTGGTCAAAACAAGACCATACAGACTGCTCCATGCATAGGGTGCGATGCATATCACCTATTACAGATGGGGGGTGTGATCTATACTGGAAATCGCTTCGATAGGGTGCAATGAGCGAGAGTAGACAAATGGCAGAAGCAGTGTGCTAGGTGGAAACCTAGAGAATCTTCTAGAAACTGCTCATATGACACTTGCCTCTCTAAATTCGCCCAGGGATGAGTAAGAGATATGAAATCTCCAAGTGGAACCAAGAACTATCAGTGAAATGACACTAATCAAAATCCCAAAAGCTAACTTACTCTCCTAAAAGCATTTATATATGGCTCCCTCATCCAAGAGATCCAGGGGTTGGAATTTTGTAATTTGCAAGGAAGTGTTGCTGGTTTCTCTTTGAAGACATTATTGGGTGATATTTCTTTATATGAGGTGAATAGGGATTTCATGCTAGAAGGATGATGTTGGATCAGATAGCCTGGCTGTAATCCTCTCTTCTACTACTTCTATCAATAAAGCTATTTGAGTTTTCCTCCATATGCTTGTGTATCTCTAAATCTTGTTTATGTATGCATTTATATGGTTAATGTGCATCTGATGCTACATTATTTATGGTTATAGATATATATGCTTTGATGGTATTTTTTTGCCTTGACTCTACAGTGTTCTTTGAAGCGGGACAAGTGAGAAAGGAGTGGCAAAAGCTTTATCAAAGGAGAGAGGAAACAAGCAAGGAGACTAGTGAAACACTGAGCTTGGTTCCCTCAGCTTCTCTCTCATCTATCTCTCATAAAGGAAAATGCAAGTAACTTTAATTTGTTTGTTTGTGAGATAGCTACCCATCTTAGTGGGACTAGCAGCTCTAAATGGACATTAGTTTTCCCAATAACATTGCCTCCTCCTACTTTCTCTTCATGTGCATAGTGTCCATTTGTAGGGCAAAGGTTTGCAGCATTTCACTCTTGTAATCTTCTAGCATATTTCCAATTTCACATTTTATGGACGTGTTGGAAGAGGATGGGTTGGCAATTGGTTGACTACCCCTACCCTTTTTCCTAGCTTCCCTAGAATGATTCCTAAAGACAATATTCATATCTTCATAGGGTAGTTGGTAGATGTCCCCTCCTTCTAGTAGGTTTAGGATATCCAGAACATATTCCCTTACCCCACGGAGTAGGACTACTTTAGTGACTTAGGATCAAGTGTGCACCTGGCCCTTTTGTAAATAAGATTGAATCTTTCTTCATAATTTTCTAGGGATTCATCATTCCCTAAGGTCATCCTAAAAATTTAATCTCTAATTTCTTTGGACATGCAGTAGTCTCGATACTTGTTACTGAAGGCTTGATGCACCTAATCCCAGGTTGTGATGTTATTCGCAGGAAAATCCATGAACCAATGAAGAGCTACATACTTGAGAGTGGAGGGGAATAGTTTCCACTTATGCTCATTAGTGGAGTAATCATAAGTTTTGCATATGACAACAAACTCAAACAAGAAAGTTTCTGGATCTTTCGAGGTCACTCCATGGAAGTGATGATAAGTAGAGGGGCTTATGTTTTTCATCTTGGTATACCCATTCGTCTCTCTGATGCGAAAGGTACCCGCCATTCTTTCTCTATCTCTTCTGTCATTTATATTTTTAGCCATTAGGTCAGTTGGAATGGGTTCTCTTTCTTCTTCTGCCCTTGTAGACTCTTCAAATATCTTGGTTTGTTCACCTAAGGGGTCCTCCAATTCGTAGCCACTAAATAAGACGGATGGTTGGCTATTTGAAGTGGTGGGGGTATTTGGTAGAAACTTTCCTAAGTTATCCCTATTCCTATGAGGCATGAAAGAAGTGTTCTTGTATTTTTTTTTGTTTTCTCAAGCTTTGAGACTAATTGCAAAATTGAAATGACAAACTAAATGGTAACTAACTACTCGAATGAAATCTCACTTGCAAAATGGAAAAGAAAGAAAACTAACTTACAATTACTTTTTCATAAATGAAGCTAATAGCAAAATTTCAAAGGTAAGAAATGGAAGAAAGAAAGAGGAAATCACTTCTTACTCAAACACCTCCCTGGCAATGGTGCCAAAAAGTGATGAGCATCAGTATTGTAGCAAGAATGCTGCAACTCCTAGAACTGCCAACTTTACTTTATCAACCCGGGGTTTGTACAAAATTGTACATGACTGTGTTGTATACACAAGTAGATGTGATGGGTCCTCTCTTTGTAACTGCTAGGCTGGCAATAGACCACTATGGTTTCTCAAACCAGCCTTCTATTGATTATGAAGTAGCTTGATTACCAATGAGGAAAAGTGAAATTTACACTAAATGAAATCTTGTCTACTGTGGTAAGGAAAAACTAAGATCATATGCTTAAATACACCATTCATATAACTACTTCTAAGGGGTTTCACTTTAAAATAATGCTAAGTTAACATGTGTGTAACCCTACTATCCTAGTCATGCAATCTAAAATAACCAAACATTCTACTACTATGCATGTAAATGAACACAATAACTCTTTTTTCCTTTTTTTCATTTTTGTATGAAAGTGTGAATGCCAACTTCTCTTAGCGATGTGGCAGGTGCATTAGGGATGATGGTGAATGGTCAGATGGCTTGGGATGCAAGTATTGGTCTTCTCCTATATTCCTAGGTGCTTTTTCCACAATTCAACCTCGAAAAGAGGCCACTACAGGTCTTCCTACAGGATGTCATAATGCCTCCTACAGGATGTCCTATTGCTCTTAGAGGATCCCCTCTATTCCTACAGGATCCGGCTGAGATAAATAGGGGTGATTTGGAGGGTGGTGTTGGGCTTAGGGAAGGTGAATGGTGGGAGAAATGTGGCAAGGGAGTGGCTAGGAATCCTTCAGAGCACAAAATAGAGTTGTGAGATGGTTTGATTTGCTCAACAAACTTGGAAACATGTTCTTATGAAATGATGAGTTTGGTGAGGGAAATAGTGAAAAAAGTGATAATCATCGATGGATGAGGTTAGGATGAGGTTAACGGTGATGAAATCCCCATGCACTACTGAAACTCCTGCACTGCATCAATCACTGGCATTTATCCATGAATCATGTCAAGAAAGAAATATTCTCAATCAACTAAGAAAACATATTTTCATTATCTAGTTGCCTATTTCATGCATGGAAAAACTTGTAGAATAATGTGAAACACTAAGGTATATAATACAAGGCTCAAGACATCATAAATGAAAATTGAATATTATTCTTGAAAATTGATAAAATGCTGGCCTAAGTAGCAGAAAAGCCTAAATTCCATAACAAATCAAAATTCCATCTTTTTGGGGATGCGTAGGAGTTCTTTCCTCAAACCATGGTTCCATAAGGGAGGAGTGAGGCCAAGCTAACTACTATCATCTTTTTGATATTTCTTTATCTTCCTAAGCTACTACTGAGGCAATGCACAAATGGAAGGAAACTAATCAAATCCATAACTACTTGCAATGAAATAATTATGAAACCAATTCAACCATTAATATTTGAAATCAAATAAGCATATAAATACGAGAAGAGGATCCTTTTATGCTAGCATTGGGCCCTAACTGAGGTTCTTCAACCCTCTGAGTCAACTTAGTGTTGGATCAAGGAAATGCTCATTCTCATTATCATATCAAAAAATTACATAACAATGTCTTCCACAAGTCTTGAACTCAAAAATGCCTAGTGCTTTTACATCAAAAATCAGAATCCATATGAGCCTCTAGGCCTCTTTATTTATACAACTAAGGTCTCCAACAACTTCCTTAAATCTAGAAAGCTCAAGATGAACTGGCTCTTTAACTGTCACTAGCTCAATTTCCTTTTGATCTTCATGAATCGGGTGCTTGCAACACCAATATAGAGTGATTTGGTGGAGGGATATTTGAATGAGTGACAATTAAATGACGAGGATCTATCTCCTACAATGTCTCCTCCTTGTCTCATTTGCGTTTCTACCCTTAAGTAGCCAAAATTGCCATCATTTGATCTCAAAACCTGAAACCAATGCACATTAGTCCACTAGACATAACATCTCCCTTTTACTCATCTCATTCAACAAAATATAATTGAAATCTATAAGGAATTATGAGAAGTGTTGATTTAAATCAGGTTCAAGTTGTATCAACGTCCATAAAGTTACCCAATGATGATGCTTATCACAAAGATGTAAGGAAAGAATTTAGGAGGCTTAGATGGAAGGGAGTCATCCTTCATCAAGTGTTGATACTCGATCTCCCACTCATACTCTTCATGAATGAAAATGCATGTTGGTTGTGCAACACCAACTTCGTCAGTGGATTCATCCTCATTCAAAACAAGTGTAGAGTCTGGGATGGAAGAATGTAGGAAACTATCATCTGGAGGATTAGCCAAGTATGAAGATGGAGGTTGTGATACAAAATGCATATGACAACGCGATGGACTCAGAACCAAATCTATGTGAAAATTAAGAAAAGTGATGTTGGGAGGATGTGATAGCTCAACTCATGTTTGAACATGATCTCCCACATCACTTTGTAGTGGTGGAGTTGTTCGTTGAGGCAATGGAGGAAAGTCATTTGTGATAGTGACCGTCTCTGTCTGAGACTGTGTAGATCCATCACTGAAGAATTTTGAGTGAGGCTTGATTTCAAACTTCTCCTTGGGACGAACAGATTCCTCAATGCAATACTCGAATGAATCCCAAAAATAGAAAAATTTATGCTTTCTCTTTGGAGCTTGAAACTGCAAATCATGCAAGTGCTGCCAAAATTCCATAGTCGATTCATGTGGAACCCTTCGTCATTGTAACATTTTTGGTCAAAATGTTCTGGATCAATCACTGATGTGGAGATTTGTGAAGTGTGTATACAAGCAGAAAACTGGCTTGTTTGACAGAAAATGCATCTTCCTCATGAAGAATGGAAAGAAAGTCATGTAAGAACTCAGGCCAGGCCACTTTGCCTTCACCATCATATGTGTAAGTGGACAAGTGATTGAAAAACTCTCCCATTATGGTGACATCCTCGGGATTTGAGAAACATCGTGGAGGGAGAAGAGTGCAAGACTCCATGATAGATATGCAAAGGTTCAAACTAGAATGAGAGGACACATCTTGCCATTTGGCCCTCCTTCTAGTGCCATAAATGTCGACGGTATTGGACCTACCACCATGTAAGGGGATCTCTCAAGTAAGAAGTTCCAATTAGACCTCAGACTATTTGGTGTAGAAGTCCCAGTAGTGGGCCATATGGTAATGCCTTGACCATGATTTCACATAGAGGAAGGTAAGATAACTCTATTGGTAGAAAGGGTGTGACAGTTGTAATGAGCCAATGAAGGTGCATGAGAGGTTCTAACACATGGAGGCTGAGATGAGTGCACCCCTCAGAAACCTATGATAGCACAGAGTTAAGAAGGAAACACACAAGAAAAGATGCATCAAAACATGGAAGGCAAGTTAGCTAGCAATCCAAAGTGATGTTTAAACCAATATCACATTTTAGAAAGATCCATACATACATACACAAATAGATAAACATGCATGTGTAAGAAAACAACTACATATATCATTTAGAGTAAACCAGATAGAGGAAATACAATACAATATATGCATGAAATGTGATGGCTCTTATTATAGTAAGAAGTGTAATTTCCACTCATAGAATACATCCATGTTTAACCACTAGTTCTGACAGTGGAGAAGACCAAGCTCATTAGAATACTATCCAAGCTCTCTCCAAGGTAGTATTATGAGAATCATGGATGACCAAAAGCCTTTACAATGAGTTGCGCGGGACTATTTATAGCAAAGGGTGGGCTGACCATTGACATTCCCCTTTATGATAGTTCACCTACCCTCATGACTCTTAATCTACTCTATAATTGTTACATCCAACTATCGACACTTGACTTACACTTAACATGACGTTACATTAAAATGCACATGTACCCATGTGAGACAAAATGGCTTGAGCAAGCCATGATAGACATCACTATGACTCAGACAAGTGTTGAAAGATCAACTCTTCGAAATCTTCATTGTTGTTGACAATAACAAATTGATGCCAAGATCGATAGTCCGCGATGGTTTCCTTATGCTCTAAGATGACATATTTCTGGAACTTGACTCTTGCCTCCATAGCATCCGGGTAAACTACTTAGGATCCTCTTTCCAACACTTCTGAAAGCATGTGCATCATTATCTTCAATGCAACCGAACCAACAACGTACTTGTGCATGATGTCTGCGTTGACTGGCAATTCTAGGTTGGTGGCTATGTGCATCAACTCATGAAAGTATGAGTCAAGCTCTAGTCCAACATGTGTCTTTGTCTTCACCTGGGTGAGAGTTCCAATAGATGGGATCGCATGTGTGTTATAGACATTTTTTTGCCTTACAGCTATAAGCATGAAATATCCATAATCTAAGGGATCCAAAGTCCCTAAACATGTTGCTCCTACCCCTAGAGGAACAAGGCTAACAAACCACAGCAATTCACAGAAGTTCTCCACCAGAAACTGCTCAAAAAAAAGTCAATTCAGGATCAATTCAGAGGCTCCACTAGTTGTCTGCGCTAAAATGCAAAGTATGAACTGGCTACCTGCACTGCGATGCAGGTAGAAGCACTACCAGGGTGTGCTGAGCGAGAGTTGACAAATGGCAAGTTCATTCAACAAGGTGTCAAGACCCAGGAAGCTTCCAGAATCTTCCTCAATGACACTTGCCTCAGTGAATTCGACTAGTGATGAGTAAGAGGTTCTCAATCTCCAAGTGGAAGTAAGAACCTCCAAGTGGAAACAAGAACTGACAGAGGGAGAGGACACTAGATAGATCTCAAGCTGACTCATCCTCTCTCCAAACATCTATATATGGATCTCTCCTCCATGAGATCTAGAGGCTGGAATTTTGTTATTGCAAAGAATTGTTGTTGGTTTGAGATTGGAATCATTGGGTGCTTAATGATTTGAAGGGAGGGGAAGATAGGAATTCTATTTGCTGGGAAGGAGATGCTGGATTGGAGCCTTCTTGGTTGTATCTCTTCCTGAACCTTGTTATTCATCAATAAAGATATCTTGGTTTCTCCTATATATTGATGTATCTTTGATGTATGATTGCATTAGTATGTTTAGTTTATTTCTAATCCTGAACTATTTATGAATATGAATCTATGTCTTTGTGTAGTGTTCTGTTCTTGTGATCTTGCAGAGACCTGTTGAAGTTGGGCGAGCGAGAAGGCAAGTAGCTGGGAACTCTCAAAGAGAAGAGCAACCAGATCGAGGGACAAACGGAAGACACCAGTTAGTCCATCCATCTCTCTTCATTCTTAATTCATAAAGGAAGAATACTAGAATAGTTGTCTCTGTTTGTTGCTAAGGCATTGTCACACCTTAGGTGGATAGGATCGTCCTGCATAGGAATTTTCCCCCACAACAAATTGGCGACTCCACTAGGGAGATCTGTTTAGTCATTTCATTTGTGTCTCTATCATTGTTAGTTTCATAGACTCAACAGCAACAATCGAACTGCATCTGCTATTCTCAGATGCAAAGTAGACAGCTGCTGCTTTGATCCAATCACTGGATTTGTCTATGATCTGAACAATGGACTCACAAATGATTTGATTATCCTTTCTGATAGATCTTAGTCCTCCCTCAAAGCATCCCTTTGACTGTACCTTGCTTTTTTCTTTTATTTGGCCTGAAACCGTAGATTAATCAGTAAACTATGACCCAGAACCTAGTGAGAAACTGTCATTTCTCCTTCAGCGCAGACCCTGTGAAGAGGTTCTGCATTTCAACACAGGTCCCGTGAAGGCTACCTGCGCTGAATGTCAAAACCCCTATGTTGAGGGTGTGTTGATCCAGTTAGGCCTTGTGCAGATGGGGTTCTCTGCTCTGTTTTGCCTTGTTTTGATCTCTGATTTTTGCAGCCTGTAACCAGTATAGGTACCAGTCTGATAACTCCTTTTCTCTTCTTAAATTCCGCCTCCTTTTGTACAAAAATACTGTGAGTGTTTTTATGTGTTTGTGGCATCATTTACAGTTTTCCTTTGCAAGTGTGAAATAATCATCCTGTAGCCCTTGATTCAGATCTGTTGATTGTGATCTTAGGAGAGAGTTCATTGGCTGTTTGCAGTTGATTATACATTTACTTTTTCTTTTGGTTTGAGTTTTTCTCTTTTAAGTGTCGAAAGTCGTAAAGTGTTGTATTCTCTTCTACCCTTTCTGATTTCGAAAAAGTAAACTTGTTTGTATTTGTCATTTAAAAGAAAATTCAAAGTTGTACAAAAAGCTTTCTTTTTAGGCATCAATATTAAGAAAGCGGAAAACAAACACCTGCATTATGCATTTGCATCTTGATAGTTTGCATGCTTGATTTAGGGAAAGTGCATTAGAGTGTGCTGATTGGTCTTTGAGAAAATATGGTGTCTTTCTTTTCCCTTTGTAGCTAGGATTTTCATAGTTGAAAAGATATAAAGCTTGCTTATCATCTTTAGACTGCATTTAGGAATTGTATCATACATCTCGTGGTGATCCAGAAAGGCAAACTTCTAAAAAGATCAACCTAAAATAAATCGAATGAACTTAACAATGATTTGCAACATAACGCACAACATAGAGGTCTAGGCTAGAGACGTGTTCCGGCGTCGTAAAACCTGGTCACTGGTCGTCTCACTGATGGTTGGGTGATTCCTCCTGAGGGACGATTAGTACCAGTACGGATTGTGCTCCCATGTACCATCGCGTATATATTAGGAGACCCCTATAGGAATATAACCTTTGTCCCTAGGAAGCCATGTCAGCCGCCCTACTAATCGCAATGCACTGAACACAGCATTAAGGAAGATTGACCGCCCGTACCTTAAAAAGTATTCTGCGGTTTTGCGAAAAGTTTGGCACACCCTCTGCCTAGAACTCCAGAGCAGTTTCTTTTGGCCTTTTTGAGACTCTATAACATAAAAACTCCATCGGAGCATTTGTCACTTCGGGCTCGTTAAAACATCGAAGGAGACTAGAGTCATCTTTAGCTTTTTCTCAACTCTTTAAAAGTGAAAAAGGAAGTTGTGTCTAAGCGTCATTAAAAATTTATTTTAAACGGAACAATAACCCTTTATTCCTGCGTTGATCTTTAGGTTGAAAAAATGAAGCCCACCAACCAAGGAATTCCCCTTGGCAGAAATCCTAGTCCCTTATCCTCTTGGGGAGATGTTGTTGCACCCCATATGGCCACATTCTCGTTTGTGGGACTGAAAATTGGCTTGCCAGTCTGGCTCTTTTCAACCAGTGTCGTTCAGAACACCACTATTCCTGAACGTCAAATCAACAGTTAGACCAGACCAGAGTTACCCACCAGCCTTCCACTTCATCTAATTCTTCCTCTCCTCCTTCCTCTTCGCTTGACGGAACTGGTAAAACAAAAAACCAAGTTCCTAAGGAGAAGAAGGAAAAGAAGAAGAAAGAGAAGAAGAATAAGGAGCCAAAAGCGACTGGGGGCAAACAAGTGTCGTCTGACAAAAATCCACACACAACACTGACTAGGCCTAAATCGCCATGTGTCATATGCAAGGGAGACCACTTCCACAGAGATTGTCCCTACATCCCTCGGATACTAAGGGACTGGTCTCCCCATTTGAAAAATTCGGTGGCGTCAACCTCTGATAGCCATGTTGACAGCACACCATCAACTAGTGAAAGTAAAGCCACAGAACAGAGAGGGAAAGCTAGATTTCTCTGAAAGTTGTGTGAAGGCAACCATGCCATCCACCGTTGTCCCTTCTTAGATGAGGCTAAAATAGTTTTGGAAGATCGCCCGATTTTACGAGCACAACTTCCTCCTGGATATCAAAAACTCCTGCCAAGTCCTTCACTAGTTGAGAACCCGGCTGGCCCGCTCAGGTGGTCAGCCTAAGCACCTATCATTGAAGATGAACCGTCTGAATCCATACCTGACGAAAGTCAAAAGGTTGAGGTGGTAGTTGACCCGGTTTTGCCTTCAGAGGCTCTATCTTCGAATGATACCATCACAAAAGAGAATAAAGATGACACCGTCCAAATTCTCTTCATCAACACAGACTCCGACGAACAAGGGGGCAATTTGCCCATTCCTTTATCGCAGGAAGGAAATTTGTCAGAGTCATACCCGGTCGTCTATTCGGTCCCACCACCAAGCAACCTAGTTGTATCCTTCGACTGGAACCAACTAGGCAGACCCCGGTTGCCAGCAAGTATACCATTCAGAATTATCGTCCAAATATACATAATGGTAATGGCTGACACAATCATTGATGAGGGGGCATCTGTGAGTATCCTTTCCTCTATTTCTTGGAAAGCGCTTGGTTCGCCAGCGCTTTTGCCTAAGATGAGAAATCTATCAGGCTTTGATAAAGGAACCAGTTGACCTTTAGGGATCCTCCCCAATGTGCCTATCACATTGAAAGGGAAGACCATTCAAATGAACGTCATGGTCGTTCAAGGACCCTTGGATTATAACCTACTCCTTGGATGAGACTATATATATTGCATGGGAGCCATCGTCTCCTCACTCTTTAGAGTAATGTGTTTTCCGCACGAAGGAAGAGTGGTCAAGCTCGTGGACCAACTTCCATTTCCCGGATCACGCATCGCAAATAGTCATGTACCATCCCTAAATGGTCTCTTCACGCAAGAAGTGTCTCAACCCACGGTTCATCCTCCTGATGAGCGCGAGTAATCCGGGAGGATATGACTGGAACCTAGGGGGCATGCATCCTGGTCTGCTTCGACAGGAAAACTTTGGGTATAGAGTAGGTTTCCGCAGGAGAATATGACTAGTTTGTACCCCGTCCGTCTAGGAAGAGGGGTTATTCTAGAATAAGATTCTTTTGTCAAAGTTATGTGAGTTGGCGGGCTTCGTCACTCACCTTTGTCTATTTCGGTAGACATTGCCGAAGAAGTGTTTTGTTTGAAAGATTAATAGAACAATCTTTGGGTAACCTGAAAGAGGTAGGCCTCTCTCGGTAAAACAAATGTTTTGGCGAAAAGGAAGTAGGGGTAACCTTGAAATCGTACTTTATGCCTGGGGGCATGCAAACCTTTTTGAGTGCAAGCAAGGGGCGGCTATTTATATTTTAAATTTTTAGGACCTCTAACCCTTTAAACTCGTAGGATTAGTCGTTTCCGAACTTGCATAACGAAAGGATCTGGAGCAAAGCTTTGTGAGATGAAGCTCCATAAAAAATAGAATCTTAATGAGACATTCTTATCATATGACTGGGTTAATCGAGCAATTTTAGTCCATAGTTCATGCTCATTAAAAAATAAACAGATTCGAGCAGTTTTGGTCCATAGTTCATGCTCGTTAAAAAATAAACAGATCCGAGCAGTTTTAGTCCATAGTTCATGCTCGTTAAAAAATAAACAGATCCGATGAAATGTTTCAACCCGCGTTTAATCTCGTTAAAAAATGAACTATCCCAGTAAATAACCACTGCGAACATAAATTATCAGCCATTAAAGCCTTGGTCGTGTTTGCACCGTCACCTCCACTTTTCCATTGGCCGATCGTTCACCTCCATATGATTGTTTACCCATTTTGAGGAACAGCTGCGAAGAGTGATTTCACTAGAAATCCTTGTGACACTGCCGTGATTGGAAAATTCCAAGATGTACGTGGAATCAGCTGCTAACCCATTTTATCACTCGTTCCTCAAAAGACGAGTCTTCTTTAAGCTCTTTTCATCTGACTCGTAAAATATGAAAAGATTGTCGAGTTTTGGCCTTCCAGCTCGTTAAAGCGACCAGAAGTGCTATCCCTCCTCTAGATTTTAATCTTTTTGGACCTGAGGGATTATTGCACAAAAAGATCGAGCGCTTGTTTTGTTCGGCTCGTTAAAACTATAGAAAACTCATCCCTTCTGTATTGTTTTATACTTTTTTAGACCTAAGGGATTAGATGACGAAAAATGACTTTCGGAGTTGACTTTACGTAGCTTTTCAGACTCTCTAAAAATGAAAAGGACCGAGTTATCTTTGTCGTTAGACTCGTTAAAATCATTAAATAGGGACAAACTTGTCTTTAGACGAGAACGGGTTTCACTATCGATAGGCTCGTTAAAACATAGCGATGGGCTTGCCCGAAGGGCAAATTATAGAACAAGCATAAGTTATCCTCCTCAAGCTTGACAAAAATAAAGAGGTACTGGTTAGCAATGACTAGGGAAAAATTGGGAGAAACTCAAGAAAACTTTGATGGTAGCAAGTCGCTCTTGAACATGACACATTTCCTCCGTACCACAATTGGGTTGGGTTGTTTCATTCATCGGTGACATCACCATGGTCTCGCCATACCATCCATATTTGGGGTAATGCTACCGATCCATCGCATAAGTGTCGCCATATGTTCAAGATAAGTCATTCAGAGAAGTCAACCGTGTCCCATCCACTGCCGTACATTATCCTTCATCCTTTCATGACCGCCACCCTGAATCATATGTCACAGATCGTTTTCACCTCCATCAAAATCATTAGCTCCGTTCCGTGTCATTGATGTGGGATTCATTAAGGCCCTCCTTTGACGGATCGCTTCCTGTCGACATCAGCTCATTATCCAAGAAGTTGATCTAGGAACAACCCCTTCAGTACTTTGAATCTTGCATGCCTCAATGGCAAGCTTCTCACTTCCGGCGATAGGTATACATCAATGACCTTCGACTGAAATATTTTACGTGGTGTTCGACGCCAAGTCCTTTATTCGCACCACGTGAATTGTACTGCAGTTCCTTGAGGGTCATTATCATTATCGGTGATTCCTCTCGCGCTTGTTAACGGTTTACCTCATTGACCAGTAATCAAGCGATTTCTTTCCATGTTCGACTTCAGAACATTTCTCACATGGATCAACTTGTACTTAGAGTGAAGATCGAACAAGTTTGAAGACCCCAGATCTAGTTTCATCCATCCGGGCTGCGATATATATTCAGGAAAGATAAAGACATTGACATGTACATCATTACAACAGATAATCATCCTACCCAAAGGATGATAATTTCATAAAAAATTATCAGTCTACCATCAAACGATTGTCTGTTCTATGTACAGAAAAATGAATTTATAAAGCTGAGCATGGGAATGCCCATCTCAGCTAGATCATGAAAGCAGTATGAAAAATAATGTATTGTATTGTATCTTATTATAGGTCTCCTCCCAGCATTGGATGAACTTCGGATCCTCCTGATAAAGCATTTCACCCGATAAATGACCTCATACTTTAGGGGGCAACTGTTATAGACATTTTTGTGCCTTACATCTATAAGCATGAAATATCCATAATCTAAGGGATCCAAAGTCCCTAAACATGTTGTTCCTACCCCTAGAGGAACAAGGCTAACAAACCATAGCAATTCACAGAAGTTCTCCACCAGAAACCGCTCAAAAACAAGTCAATTCAGGATCAATTCAGAGGCTCCACTAGCTGTCTGCGCTGAAATGCAAAGTCTGAACTGGCTACCTGCACTGCAACGCAGGTAGAAGCACTACCAGGGTGCGCTGAGCGAGAGTTGGCAAATGTCAAGTTCATTCAACAAGGTGTCAAGACCCAGGAAGCTTCCAGAATCTTCCGCAATGACACTTGCCTCAGTGAATTCGACTAGTGATGAGTAAGAGGTTCTCAATCTCCAAGTGGAAGCAAGAACCTCCAAGTGGAGACAAGAACTGACAGAGGGAGAGGACACTAGTCAGATCTCAAGCGACTCATCCTCTCTCCAAACATCTATATATGGATCTCTCCTCCATGAGATCTAGAGGCTGGAATTTTGTTATTGCAAAGAATTGTTGTTGGTTTGAGATTGGAATCATTGGGTGCTTAATGCTTTGAAGGGAGGTGAAGATAGGAATTCTATTTGCTGGGAAGGAGATGTTGGATTGGAGCCTTCTTGGTTGTATCTCTTCCTGAACCTTGTTATTCATCAATAAAGCTATCTCGGTTTCTCCTATATACTGATGTATCTTTGATGTATGATTGCATTAGTATGTTTATTTTATTTCTAATCCTGAACTAGTTATGAATATGAATCTATGTCTTTGTGTAGTGTTCTCTCCTTGTGATCTTGCAGAGACCTGTTGAAGCTGGGCGAGCGAGAAGGCAAGTAGCTGGGAACTCTCAAAGAGAAGAGAAACCGGATCGAGGGACAAATGGAAGACACCGGTTAGTCCATCCATCTCTCTTCATTTTTAATTCATAAAGGAATAATACTAGAATAGCTATCTCTGTTTGTTGCTAAGGCACTGTCACACCTTAGGTGGATAGGATCGTCCTGCATAGGCATTTTTCCCCACAACAATGTGCGCACACCACAATGTCTAGACTCTTAAATACACCTGCATGGGAAGCTTGTAGACTAGTGATGAGTTGTAGGAGCTCTTTAGAGTTCTAGATTTGACTTCGAATATGTGCCTTCATCTTGACCACTCTAGGCTTCAAAATCTTAAGCAAGTGAAGCGGGGCTCCCTTGTATCTCATCATCCATGTTTTCATGTAATCAACAAGAACATGCACATTTGAGAAGATACGTGCTCTTCTAGCACATCACTGCTACCATTCATTGAGATGGACGACTGCCTTATGAACAGTACCAAATTTGGAATACAATGCTCGCATAAATGTGTCAAGGGGCAATACTTCATCTAGTATTTCCTTTTTCATTTCATATCGGGTGTATGTTGTAAGCCAATATCCTCCTTGCTTGGCCATTTGAATCTCCTTAGCCATTCGCTACTTCTCAACTATTAGAAAGGGAACACTTGAGCTAATGGCTTTGACACATGCTCTGGTAGGATCAGCTAAGGCTGTTTGATTTTTGCACATGTCAGACATGATCAATTATTCCTGAAATTGTGCAGGAGATATATGATCATCTAGAGTTGACACTCTGCGATATTGCACAACTTTATGTTGAGACTTTTCGAATGATATGTTGTTCATCTCTCCTTCGGGTGGACTGCCAAGGATCACAATGTCTCCTTGGTCGCTCGCAACTTGCTCCTCTTCTGGATGTCGTGAAGCGAGTAAGTTGACCTCTTGGTGATGAGGCATGAGGTCGATGTATTTGTTGGAAATAATAGTGAGACGGGGGGGTGAATTAGTATTATGTGATCAATAATTTAATTTTCAAATCTGAATTGTATACGCTACTTCAACTCATTGAACTAGCGTGTCTACACAACTGTACTTAATGCAACCAACCTATATGGAGAGATCTTTTAATTTACCAAAATTACCATGCATTGAACTTTAACCAGTATATCATGAATTCATTAGAGAGTGCAGTAAAAGAAGAATAAAGCATCACACATAAGCAACACACATGAACCCCAAGATATAAGGTGGAAACCCAATGTGGGTGAAAACCACTTGCTATTTTCATCTCTATCTTCTTTTAGTAATAAGAAAATTATGTTGAAAATTTTTGTACTGGTGCAGTCTTATACCAGTATGCAAGCTTCTACCTACAAAAGGCTACAACGTTCTCTTGTTCTCCAGCTTCTACTGGAAGGGAGCTACAAACCCCTAGCTATTGTACTAGCCAATATGTTTACTAGTACATAGGTGCCACCCTACATAAGGCTACGACCTTCTTTCTTCCTCTCGGGACCACGTTTCATAAATTTTCAGACTAGATCCATCAACAAAATTATAACTAACATTCAATCATCAAATATATCTGCATCACCCAATCACCTTTTGAACCAATCACAACTAAATCAATCAATCACTTTGACAACCCATCAATCTGATCATTCAGAGTACTAACACCAGATTACAGTAACAAAAAACCCAAACCAGTACCCAGAACTTTGCAACAACAATGAGAAACAACTGAAACATACTTTATAAGGTATACGCTACTTCCATGTGTTGAACCTGCGTGTGTACGTTCCTTTACCACTGTGAAAAAGTGTACAGATCCGCAATTCAAATTTATGATGTATACATTGCTTTGGTATGCAGAACCAATGTGTATACACTCCTTTCCTAAAGTGAACCTGCGTACAGATTTGTAAATTATGATTTAAACATTACAACTATTCTAGACTTCAGTCATACCTAGATCATCATATTTATAGACTACGACATGCGCCAGTTATTCAGATACATGATCAAAGAACATAAAGATAAATTATTTCAAGCCTTAAGATATTGATACATCATTAGATCTTATCCTTCATCAAATGCTAAGGTTCATCCTTGGGTCAGATCAAGCACAACACCATAAGCCGATGACTTGCATATTAGATCTCACACTTCATCAGATATTTGATACTTGCACATCTTGGCCTAATGATCTTCTCCTCCTTTCATAGTTTTAGGCCTTTCTCAATACCATGGACAAAACACACTTAGGACCAATACCTTGGACAATATACCTGGGGTCAATACCTCAAACCAGATACCTTGGAACAATGCCAAGGATCAAAATACCATGGACCAAATACTTCAAACCAAAATTTAGTTTTCCAAGGTATACACACTTTTCCTTCAGTGAAAGTGTGTGTGTACATATACATGAGTTGTATACAATGAAATTACGTGTATACATAGCTAGGGCAATGGTTAACTAGCATATACCTCTCTTTCTTAATGATGTGAAGATTGATCTATCATTCTTTGCTATTTACCTACTATACTTTGATTCCTTGAAGTTGTCCTGCATTGCATTGTGTCACATTTGATATCTATTCTGTAGATTCATCTAGTTACCATATACAAGTGAGTTTTTCTGCTACAAGTGGGTTTCCATAAAGTACAACACATACATCATAATGCCAACAATACCCCGATTTAGACTTGATGGAAACAACAACCACACCAAGTCACTCTCCCCCTTTCACATCAAGGGAAAAGAGTCATGCTCCCCATGAGTGCATGCTGAATTTTATGATATGTTGAAGTGTGCTGATTGATCTCTCATGATTGAGTCCATGCTCCCTCTAAGCATAATCACGGTCTGCAAAAATAGGTTCTAAGATAAGAACATGAATCTATACATACATCACAAATGACCTTCCTATCACCAAAGACTCATACATACATCCATCTACCAACCAAGTGGGGATATACCAAATTTTACTCATCCACCTAATTAAGTGGGGATATATCAATTGTTTATACGTGTTAGAAAAAAGAAACATTACATCATCCATCCCATCCATAGTGGGATTACAAGTTAGGTACTTTCATCACCTTTACAAACAGAGACCAATTTCTTTTTAAACAAGACCATGACAGTCATCAACAACTATCATATGATCTGCACCATCAGCAACATCATTTAGACCAACAACCTGTATATGTCCATCATTAATTCTCAAAATATCATCAACCATGTTCTCCCCCTGAACTTGTTCCACTTGTTCACCCTTTTTCTTGAGTCTGTCCCATTGCTTTTCTTCAAACCAACATATACACGTATATGCCCACAGAAACCTGCGTATGTACGTGACTACACTTTATGAAACTCACATATAACCACCTTTCTCTAAATAAAATAGGATTTAATAGAAGAATGATGCGGCAACTACTCCAAACATTTTCCTAAGATATTCAAATGTCTCTTGGGGCAATGGTTTAGTGAATATATCAACTAGCTATTCTTTGGAGGGAACATACTCCAATTTGACCTTTTGTTCAAGCACTTGTTCACGCAAAAAATGATATTTGATGGGTATGTGCTTGGTCTTGGAGTGCATGAATGGATTCATTGAAATACTGATGGCACTTGTATTATCACATAGAATGGAGATGGGTGGAGTACATGTGATTTGAATGTCTTGCAAGGTTTGCATCATCCAAAGTAGTTGTGTGCAGCAAGATGTAGCAGCTACATATTCTACTTCAGCTATAGATAATGCAATTGGACTTTATTTCTTGCAGAACCAAGACACTAACCTAGAACCCATATAGAATGCACCACCACTAGTGCTTTTTCTATCATCAACACTTCCTGCCCAATCTGCATCTGTATACGCATGAAGTGTAAGATTTGTATATCTAGGATACCATAAACCAAAGTTTTGTGTTCCTTGAAGATATTTGAAAACCCTTTTGACTGCATGAAGGTGTGATTCCTTTGGATTTACTTGGAATCGTCCAACTATTCCAACTACATGCATGATGTTCGGTCGAGACTTGTTAGATAAAGCAGACTGCCAATCATGGATCTGTAAGCTGGATGATGTACTATTGTTGATTCATCATTTGAGCTAAGACTACATCTTGTTACCATTGGGGTACATACTGGTTTAGAATCTTCCATGTCATACTTTTTCAAGATCTGTTTGAGATATTTTGTTTGTGAGAGAAAAATACCATATTTATTTTGTTGAACTTGTAGACCAAGAAAATAGGTAAGCTCACCAAGAAAGGACATTTCAAAATATTGCTACATTACTAAAGAAAATTTCTGACTCATGGATTCTTCATCGCTACCAGAAATGATATCATCAACATACACAACAATTATTAGCAATTTATTAGTGTCCATCTTTATATATAGATTGTTATCTACTAACCCATTTGAGAAAACCTGTTGGTGGAGATATTTTTCAAGACGGTAATACTAGGCACTTGGAGCCTATTTCAGACCATAGAGATCCTTTCTAAGTTTGCATACAAGTTTTGCATAATTTCCAAGAATGAAGCCTTCTGGTTGTTCAATATAGACTTCTTCTTCTAAGTCTCCATTAAGAAAGGGAGATTTTACATCCATTTGGTATACTTTGAATTTATGAAAACTAGAAAGAGCAAGAAACGTGCTTATGGCTTCAAGTCTAGAAATAGGTGCAAAATTTTCTTCAAAATATATACCTTTTTGTTGATCATATCCTTTGCAAACGAGTTTTTCCTTGTCTCTCATAACTTCTCGACTTTCGTTCAGTTTTTTTTTGAATATCCATTTGGTTCCTATGATATTCTTATTAGGAGGTCTAGGAACTAATTCCCAAGTATTATTCTTTTCAATATGCTCAAGTTCTTCATTAATGGCATTGACCTGACATTCGTCTTTTCATGCTTCATTTACATTTTGAGGTTCAGTGGAAGATAATAATGCTAGATAGCTTGAGGCTTCGACAATAGTTCTTCTTGTCTGCACACCTGGCCCTTTTTCCACTAAAATTTGAGTTTTTGGATGATTTTTCTGGACATACCTAGACCAAGTCTTTTCGTCTATCGTTATTTATTCTTCTAGTGCTTCATTGGTTTCTTCTTCAGAATTGGTGTGATTTGATGTGGGAAAATGATCCTCATCTTCTTCATTGTCATAATCTTCGTTTTTTATCTGTTTTGGATTTTTTCATGCTACATCAACCACAACATCAATACTTTCAATAATTTTCCCAAGTCTTTTATTATAACAGTTATATCCTCTACTTCGGGAAGAGTAGCCAAGAAGAATACCTTCATTTGCTTTGGGTTCAAACTTGCCCAATTTTTCATCAGTCCTTTTGATGTAAAATTTGCTTCAAAAAACTTTGAAGTATTTTACACTAGGAGTCTTACCATACCAATGTTCATGTGGAGTTTGAGTGTTGTTTACCCGAACATTTGCTTGCTTGAGAATAGAGATGGCGATGAATGCAGCCTCACCCCAGAAGGTTGCAGAAGTTCCAGATTCATCTAGCATAGCACAAGATATTTGTTGAATAGTTTTGTTCATCCTTTCTACCACTACATTTTGCTGAGGATTCCTTGCAGTGGAGAACTACCTTTTTATTCCATGTTGTTAACAAAAGTCAAAGAATTCATCCGAGGTAAATTCCCCTCCTCGATCAGATCTGAGGCATTTGATTTTCCGATCTAATTCATTTTCAACCAAAGCTTTGAAGGCTTTGAACTTTTCAAATGCTTCATATTTATGCTTTATAAGACCTATCCATCACATTCTAGGAAAATCATCAATGAACAATATAAAGTATTCTTCTATACGAGGTGACATTTTCCTTGATGATCCACATAAATCAGTATGAACAAGTTCAAGAGGCTTACTAGCTGACCCTTTTTGATAAAGTGAGGTCTAGTTTTCTTAACAAATTGACATGATTTTCATATATTATTTTTAGGAATTTTGATTTCTCGAAGATCAAGAACAACCTGGAATCTGCATGCTTTTCTTATTTGAGAAAAGCTTAGATGTCCCAATCTTCTATGCCATAGTCAGTTTTCATCATTTTTTGCTTAGATAGCTATCTTGTTGCCCTCCCTTGAGTATGTATAGGTTCTTTGAAGTTCTTTTACCTTTGATTGTTGTTTATCCTCTATCAATATTATGAACAACACATCCATTTGATCGAAACACTACTTAACTTCCTTGATCACACATTTGACTCACATTCAGCAGGTTACGCTTTAAACTATCAACATACATAACATTCCCAGCTTCAATTTTTTCTTTCATTAAAATAGAGCCTTTACCTTTTATGACAACACGAGTGTCATTTCCAAACGAGACATTCTTTTTTGTTTCTAAGGCATTATATGAGTGTAGTTTTTCTTTGTCACCTGTCATGTGCTTTGAGCATCCATTGTCGATGTACCACTAGTTTTCTTATCCTTCTTCATACAAGGCTATATGACATCTTTCTGTTTGCAGTTCCTTATTTCTCCATATTTTGGGATTTAATGGAGTTTTCTCCTTTTGAAATATTTGCCGAAATTTACTCCTGCATTCAGATTCTTCATGGCCAAAGTTTTTATAGATTGAGCATTCTGTTTCATTTTCAAGAAGAGAAAATTTATTTTAGGAACTTTTCTTGATCCCTGTCACATTCCTTTGACTTTTTTCTTCTCTAGTCATGATGGTTTTGTAAGCAATGCATTGAGAAGCTTTTTGTCCAAAATTATGACATGAGAAACATTGACCATTAAAGAAGTTCCTACAATTACCGAATATACTAACCTGGTGATTGTAGTTTCTATTGATATTCATCATTGAAGCAAATTGGGTATGATTTACTAGAGCTTGGTTGTGGCTTCTGTTCATCCTTGAAGGAAACTAAGACTGATTTTCTTGGTGATCTGCGTTATGCCTCTGCTGATGATTCTCAAACTATTCACTGCTCTTTACTGCATCAAGATAGCTTTTAGTGGAGGTTGACGACTTCTATGATTGAGATGCTTCTTCTGTATATCTAATACCTATATTTATCAAAGGAGAATGCTACACTTTGATAATTTCATTTAAGGTTTCTAATCCTCTAGAAAATCTAAGATTGAGAGCTTTTGTTTTCTCAAGATCCTTTCTTAGACCCACAATTTCACATTGTAGTTTTTCATTGTGTTTTTCTCTTTCAGCAAGTTGGTATGTTAAGGTGTCTATCACCATATTCTTTTTTCCTAAACATATTTTGAGTTTAGATATTTCTTCATAAAGGTCATCTTCATCTAAAGCATCCAAAAACTCATCATCTTCCCAATCCATCAGAAGTCTATAGTCATTATCATTTTCAACTTCATCACTATTTGATAAACCATTGCTATCTTCATGAGTATAGTATCTCTTTTTACTTGCACTTTGTTTTCTATTCCATTTTGCAGATTCCTTCCATTTATCATATTTATTTTTGTGAGGACATTTGGCAGCATAATGACTAACTCTACCATAGGCAAAACATTTGAAAGGTAGTTTACCTCTGAATCTTCGGGAACCCCATTGAAGCTTCTTAACAAATTTTTCTTCCTCTTCTTCTTCTGAAATATGTACTGATTCATTCAGTTCTTCTTTTGCTTTTACTGAAGATATAAATGTGTCTTCTCTCATATCTGATGGAACTCCTTTGCTCATTTCGAAGGCAGTTAGGATTCCATGAAGTTGTGTCATTGTAATAGTCTGTAGATCCTGGTTTTCTTCTATGGCAGATACTTTTGATTCAAATTTAGCAGACAAGGATCTTAAAACTTTTTCAAATAAGGTAACTTCCTTTATCTCTTCACCTAGATTCTACATGCAATTAGCAACCTCATCTATACGTAAGAAGTAAATAGCTATACTTTCATCATTGTGCATCTTGAGAGTTTCACATTGAATAGAGTTTGCAGTTTAGCACGTTTTACCTGAGAGTCTCCTTCATAGCTTAGAATGATTTTGTAAAATATTTCTTTGGCTGATTTGAGCTACATAACTTTGACAAACTCTAATTGTGACAGAATTCCCAATAAAGTATTGAAAACTTTAGCATTCGTTTCTTATTTCTTTTTACTTTCCGTATCTGTAGGAATTGCTGATGGAAATGTATACCCTCCTTCCATGATTTCCCAGACATATGTTCCAAGTGATTGAAGGTAGGTTGTGCTTCTTACATTCCAGTAAAGAAACTTGCTCCCATAAAATATTGGTGATTTGATGGATCCCCCACTTTCTTTATTACTCATGATGATGGATCTTCCTTCAAGCAAACAAGCTTATTCTTAAGGACCTCATCTGATATCAATTGTTGGAAATAATACTGAGAGCGGGGTGTGAATCAATATTATTTGATCAATAATTTAATTTTCAAATCTAAATTTTATACGCTACTTCATCTCAGTGAACTACCATGTATATGCATTTACTTAATGTAACCAACGTATATGCAGAGATCTTTTGATTTACCTAAATTATCATGCATTGAAATTTAACCAGTATATCAAGAATTCATTAGAGAGTGCAGTAAAATAAGAATAAAGAATCACACTTAAGAAACACACATGAACACCAAGATATAAGGTGGAAACCCAATGTGGGTTAAAACCGCCTGCTCTTGTCGTCTTTATCTTCTTTTAATAATAAAAAAATTATATTTACAATTTTGGTACTGGTGTAGTCTTATACTAGTACACAAGCTTCTACCTGTAGAAGGCTATAACCTTCTCTCATTGTCCTGCTTCTACTGTCAGGGAGATAGAAACCCCTAGCTCTTGTACTAGCTAATATGTTTATTAATACATAGGTTCCGACCTATAGAAGTCTACGACCTTCTTTCTTCCTCTGGGGACCACGCTTCATAAATTTTCAGACTAGATCCATCAACAACTTTATAACTAACATTCAATCATCAAATATATCTGTATAACCCAATCACCTTTTCAACCAATCGCAACTGAACCAATCAATCACTTTAACAACCCATCAATCTGATCATTCAAAGTACTGTCACCAGACTACAGTAACCAAAAACCCAAACCAGAACCCAAAACTTTGCAACAACAACCGAAAACAATTGAAACATACTTTATAAGCTATACGCTACTTCCATGTGTTGAAATTGTGTGTGTATGCACTTTTACCACAGTGAAACAATGTACAGATCTGCAAATCAAATTTATGATGTATACAGTGCTTTGATATGTAGAACCAACATGTATACGCTCCTTTCCTAAAGTGATCTTGCGTACACATCTGTAAATGATTATTTAAACATTACAACTATTCTAAACTTCAGTCATACCCAGATCATCATATTTATAGACTACAACATTGTTACAGGGAAAAGTGGCTATATAGAACTGCTCTATCCCACTAAGTTGTGACAACTGCCTTAGAAACAAACAGAGAAAAGCTACTTTAGTGTTTCCTTTATGAATTATAGATAGAGAGGAATAGAAAGACCAACCTCTGTCTTGCGCTAATCTCCCGATTTCATCCCTCTCTTCTTTGATAGTCCTTCAACTACTTGCTTCCTTGCATGCGCAGCTTCAAAAAGTACCTATAAGATCACAGAAGCATAGCACTATACAAAGACATGGATCTATAATGATAAAAAATCTAGGATCAGATGTAAATTGACCACACAAATGTAGCAAGCATCAATGATACAAAAGCATGGAGGAAAACTCAAATAGCTTTTATTGATAAACAAGAAAAGAGCCAGGAGTAGTTACAACCACTTGTTCTGACCCAACATCAACCTCCCAGCAAAGAAGCCCCTCTTCACCTCAAATAAAGCTTATATCACCCAACAATCTGATGTTTGTCTCAAGAAACCAACAACAATTCCTTACAATATGAAGAATTACAGCCTCTGGATCTCTGGGATGAGGGATCCATATATAGATATCTATAAGGGGGATGAGTCAGCTTATGATTTGATTAGTGTCTTCTCTCTGATAGTTCTTGCTTCCACTTGGAGACTGATGGCCTCTTACTCATCCTTGGTCGAATTTAGTGAGGCAAGTGTCACAGGAGAAGATTCTGGAAGCTTCCATTGCCTCTCCACCTCGCGGAATGACACTGCCATTTGTCATTTCTCGCCCATCGCACCCCACAGAAGGGATTTTTGAAATGCAACGCACCCACACAGTGAATTTAGGTGAGATGCAACACACCTAGCCAGTGGAGCAACTGAAATGATCCTGTTTTGACCAATTCTAAACAGTTTTTCATTGAGAACTTCTGGGAGAAGCTGTAATATGTTGACCTTGTTCCTTTAGGGGTTAGAACAACACTTTTATAGACTTAGGAGCCCTTGGTTTATGGAAATTTCATGCTTGTGGTTGTAGGTCCCAAAAATGTCTATAACAAACATGTGCCAGTTATTCGGATACATGATCAAACCACATAAAGGTACATCATTTCAAGCCTTAAGATATTGATACATCATTAGATATTATCCTTCGTCAAACGCTAAGGTTCATCCTTGGTTCAGATCAAGCACAACAACATAAGCCAATGACCTACATATTAGATCTCACAATTCATCAGATATTTGATACTTGCACACCTTGGCCTGATGATCTTCTCCTCATTTTATAATTTTAGGCATTTCAAAATACCATGGACCAAAACAACTTAGGACCAATACCTTGGACCTAATACCTGGGGTCAATAGCTCGGACCAGATACCATGGACCAATACCATGGATCAAAATACCATGGACCAAATACTTCGAACCAAAAATTTAGTTTTGCAAGGTATATGCACTTTTCCTTCAGTGAAAGTGCATGTTTACATATACGCGACTTGTATACAGTGAACCTGCGTGTATACGCAACTTGGTCGACGGTGAACCTGCATATACCTCTCCTTAATCATTTTGTGAAGATTGGTCTATAATTCTTTGTTGCTTACCTACTATACTCTGATTCCTTGAAGCTGTCTTTTATTTCATTATGTCACATCTGATATCTCTTATGTAGATTCATCTAGTTACCATATACAAGTGAGTTATTCTGCTACAAGTGGGTTTCCATCAAGTACAACACATACATCATAATGCCAACAATATTGCTCTAATTCGTGTTGCTCCAGATCTATATCCAACTATTCAAGGGCTTGCTCTATCTCACAAGCAAAGTCCTTCTCCTGTGATGGTTCAGCATGTTTGCCTGATGCTAGTTGTTCTGACGAGTCCACTACCTATACGGGCACTGTTCCATCTATTTGCACATGTTGCACCCCCTGCTGGACATGTCGTTGCTATGATTCTCTCTCCTATTTTCCCATCAAATGTTGTTCCTTCCATAGTTTCTGCTTCAACTCATGCAAATCCTTCTTTGTTTCCTCCATTCTTTTCTTATCTCTTTTCCCTTGCGTGATTCGCATTTTGTGTCTTTGCCTCTTTGCCTGTATAGCCATAACTGCTTTCTCCATAAGTGGATCCTCTCAGAACTTGCATATTTTCTCTTTCTCCATGCGATTGACAATCTTCCTCTTTCCCTTGTCGTGAACTCATATGCTTACATATGTCGTTGCTAATGTTGCCACTTCTGTTGCTCTTCGGGATGCTTCTTTTGTTGGTCTCCAGGATGTTTCTTCATGTTGCTTGGCTAACCACTCCATAGAGAAGCCGACCTATTCATTAGGTTTGGAGTAACTGTGGCAATATCTCCATGGGTCCTCCTCTGCCCAATGAAATTCCCTGTGGATCCAGTTGAACTGTACTCTCATGCAATGATCTTTCACGAGGCAATGCGGGTCATATGGATTGTAACTCCCGAGGTTGAATGGATACTTCTTCATTTGTTTAGCTTCGACATCCGCACGCTTCAAACTCTGTATCTTGTATAACCCAATGTGCAACGGAAGAGAGGTCCAAGGTGCCTTCTTCTTTCGGTGTAGCCTAGCTGTCAATCCTGATGAGATGTGATATGCTACTTCCTGCACAACAGGTACGTCCAAGGAAAAATTTTGTAGAACATACAAAGGCTTATCTGCACTATACATCCGTATGAAGGTGCTATATAGGGAGGCATACCAATCAGATATGTCCATATTTTCATCCATTTCTCCCTTCAACATGTAGGGTGGATATTGTTTGACTATCATATTGTAAACTGCAATGAAAAATGACTGAACAGTTGTGCGATAACTACTCTGAAACTACATTTAAACAACAACTTACAATAAGTGTTCACCATAGTCTCTGTCGGTGACCATGCCCACTTCAAGCCCACGAACTCCTCTTTGGCATAGATTGCATCCAATATGTAGGCGGACATGTAGATCTTTGTTTTCATACCTTTGCATGACTCTCGAGCCCTTGTTACCTGTTCCTTTAGCTAATGAGGCAACATGTCAGACCAGTTACATGGTTTTCCTTCTCTTACCAGTTGGTCTAGCACGAACACCTAGCTCTGTGGGAGGGTTTCCGTGATTTCTTGGCCATACAGTTGACATGAAAAGACGATCAAGTATTGATACGCCTTCTGCAGTATCTTCGTATTGTAGATCTAGTTGGGTGTCATCATTAATCTATCCATTTCCTTCAACCAATTCTTCATAATGTCTCTGGAGTTGGCATCACTTCTGGTTATGCTGAATGGAGTCTTCATGATGACCATGGGCTCTGAAATCTGATACATCTCATCATAATCCTATGCCCTGAAGGTTGCAATTTTCATCCCGCTGACACTACTCAATATCATTGTCTCTGGATCTGTGTGCGAGACGATCCATTGTATCATGACTGCGCATGGGAACACAGGGTATCTGCAAGAAATATGGTACAATCCAGAGTTGTGAAAGTTCACATACACCTTGTGATCTTTGAGGTCTTTCCCAAACATGCATGCAAATGCATCATTGACCTCTTGCCATTTCTGCTTGACTTCCATGTCTAGAAACAACTTGGTATCTTCATAGATTGGTAGACATGTAGACACCATCTTAACTACTACTCTAATTGCACTTCCGTCAATTTCCTTTGATCCTGTTCTCTTGGAGGACATTGAACATGTACTACTAAGAGTCAAATGAACACCTGAAAGATCTGGAGACAAAGCAACATTCATGGTAAGAAATCTGTTAACAAAAACCAAAGCACATTCAGGGAACAACATAACACATAGCTTTGGAATGATAGGCATGGATTGCACAATTCCTTCTAGGAGGCTGGGTGACTAGCTACCAAAATTGTGCAAAACGCAGTGTGGGTTGTCTCGAAGGCATGACAAGCTATCAGATGTTCCCAATGCACAATCCAAGCCAACTGTTGACTACTGGAATTGCGCAATGTGCAATTCTAACTCCCAATGACTATAGGCTCAATGACTAAATTGCATAATTTTATGGGCCAGCAGTCACTCTCCCTTAGGATTGCACAAATTTGGCCTAGGAGAAAATCACTAGGTAGAAATGTGAGTTTCTAGAGAGGAAAAAAGAGCCTTCCTTCTCCGGATTTCGCAATGTTGCCTTGGTGAGGGAGAGTCTAGGCCAAGCCTACCTAGACCTGTTGATGGGTAACTGAAAGCAAATGTGAAAGTGAATGCATGGATACACTGAGTGAAATCATCAGTTATTTTCTGTGCATGCAAACATTGGATGAAAGATTTAGAAAACAGAATAAGATGCATGTGGGTGAAGTGAGTCGCCAAATCAACAACCGTTCGTGCAAACCCGTTTCATGCATGCCACAATAGTGAGATAGCAATGAAGACTGAAATGGTGCTAGTATAGGCTAGTATGCATCTAAAAGAGAATAATAATTCTAAGAAATCAAGTAAAACCCACTCACACAAGAGAAAACACAAAAAGAAACACAAATTCTGAAAAGGACAAGTTGAGACTACTTACCTGTGAATAGCTGTGTCAAATGTGTCGAAGATTCCTGGATGTGCTAGGGATTTTAGAGCTCCAAGATCAATGTGAATGAATGAGCTCTGATGCATCAAATAAATAAGTTTGAATCTCATGATGCATATGCCACAAATATAGGAAAAGATGACACTTGGAGGAAATATTCTAAAATGATCTTTGCATGTAACCTCTGACTGCTAAAAATAGCTCCCTGAATCATGGGATGCCTTTTGCATGTTTCCTTTTGGTATTTTGGGAAAAAGCAAGTAATGCATGCAAGTCAAGTTTCCTTGGTCCCAGGTGGAACTGTTCAACCCAATTGCACATGCAAGAGCCCACTAAACTGTTAGGAGAAAATGCGCATTTATGGAAGGGAGATGGGCTGGTTGCCCAGAGGATTTCCACAATAACTGGGAAGAGCACTTGATAGCTGCCTAAGATTGCACAAATTCTAGGGTAATTAGCCCTACTGGGAAAAATTACACAATTTTAACTATGACAGTTGACTCACATATTTGCACATTTTGGAGCCAAGTAGGGTTCTAGACAAACTTGCACAATTTACGGAGGGAAGGTTGGTTTCCCTACATAATTGCATAATTATTTGAGGGAGATTCTCAGCCTACAGCTTGACCAAGTCTAGGAGAATACCTTTAAGGGGAGTCCAACAAGCTTTTATGAATAGGTTGTCTTTCTGCAAGAAAATCACTGAACCTTTTGTATTTGACGAAGCAAGACATGCTAATACGAAAGGTTGGTAGGGAGGCTCCAAAACGAAGCTAAAGAAAATTTTTGGAGGGTGGTTGTAGCCACTACAATAGTGGGAGAGAGAGGAATTAGGAGTATAATTCCTCGACTTATTATTGATTTCTCTTATTCTTCTTAGGTGGATATTCATCAACAAAATTCATGTATTCCCTCTCTCTTCTTACCTCTTGGATTTCCTAGACAATGACTTTTATAGTGACCGATCTTGTGACAATTGTAACACTCGATATTGGATAGGTCCACTTTCTTATTTTCTCCTTTGTGTTGGGTGTGGAGCCTAATTATCTTCTTTATTCAGAAGTATCTTTGTGTTAGATGATAGTTCATAAATGGATGGAAGCACTACCCATTTGATCACCATCAGAGGGCTCCAGGAGGGGGCGACGACGAGTTTATGAGTACCCCACTGGTGGCATTCCAGGAATGGTGCCCCCGAACCTAAAAATATATGTTATATTGCCTTGTAAAATATTGTAACTTTGTAGTCAAATTGAGTCGTTCATTAGGTGGATGATATGATGGTAGAAGTTATGTTTAATTTAGGGTTTTTTCCCTAGAAGAAAACCTCTCACTATATATTAGGGATTTCTATTGTGGCTATGTATATGTGTATTTTTAGTGAGAAAGGAAGAGGAGATTATGTGAGAGCAAAGAGGAACTTACGAAAAAAAATTTGTGGGTTGTATCTCTTCATTTTTCTGGATAATATAAAGGAAGGATTGGTTGTTTCTCTCTGGAGGTAGCCCAATTTATGTGAACCATGTATATATGTGTCTCTCTTGTTTTATGTGTTTTCTTTGTTTGTATTTCTACAATATTTTATGTGTTCAATTACTCGGTAATATATAATTTTCTAACAATTGATGTCAAAGCCAAAGGCCTATTTGGCTGTTAAACTCGCAGGAGAGAAGGGTTCTTGGTTCGAGTAGGAGAAATGGGAGAATATGGTAGGTTTAGGGTCGAGAAATTTAATGACTAAAACTACCAGTTGTGGAATATGAAAATGGAAGATTATATGTATTAGAAAAATATGTACCTCTCATTGAGTGGAAATGCAAAGAAGCCTATGAGTATGATAGACAAAAAAATTGGATCTTATCGAGAGAAAGGCACTTGGAATAGTACAATTGTGTTTTACAGCATCAATGGCATCCAAGATTTCAAAGGAAATGACAAAAAAGGGTTTAATGAAGGCATTAGGCAAAATATATGAAAAACCATCGGCCTCAAACAAGGTATTTATTTGGAAAATAATCTTCCAGAATAATCTTGTTTAATATGAAGATGCTAGTTGGATCTCTTGATGATCATTTAAATGAATTTAATATTGTTACCAATCAGTTAAGTTCTCCAAAGGTTAATTTGGTGATGAGGTTAGGGATTTTTTGTTTTTGTGCTCATTGCGAGAAAGATGGAATGGTTTATTTATGGCCATTAGTAAATATGTGTTTGGATATAGTATTTAAAGTTCGATGGTGTTGTCCATGAAATCCTTAGCTAGGAAATGTGACGGAAAAGCTCTAGTGAGACATCAGGTAATGCTTTAACTATAGAGACTAGGTGAAGAAAAATGGAAAGAGAAAAAAACCCAAGATATCACAGTAAATCAAGGAAAGGTATATCCAATTCAAGATTAGGGATAGTGTGGTGGAAATTTAGGAAAAAATGATACCTGAAGAAATATTGTAAGTCTCGAATGGGAAAAGAAGGAGACGCACAACAAGAAATCACACATGAAGCGAATCTGACAGGTGATATTATGTAATATGATTTGATTATTTCATTAGAAAATATTATTGATACCTAGGTGATATATTAAGGGTCCTCCTTCCATGCCATACCTAATAGGAAACAATTTCATGATTATATTCAAGGAGATTTTGGACAAGTTTGTTTGGGTGATGATAAATCCTGTAAACCCATTGGAATGAGTAAAATTTTCATAAAATAGTGGAATGGAAACCAATGGATATTGAAAAAGGTAAGGCATGTTCCGTATTTGAAGAAAATTATAATTTCAATAGGGCAATTGGGAGGTGAAGGTTGTGTAACTACTTTTACAGATAAAACCTAAAAGGTCACTAAAGGAGCCTTGGTAATAGAAAAATGAGAAAATGTTGGTACATTGTATTTATTTAATGATATTTATAATTATGTTAGTGCTTTAAACTCCATATGAGATTAGACAACATTGTGGCACCATATGCTCAGGCACATGAATGAAAAGGGGATGCAGATTCTTCACTCAGGAAATTTGTTTCTAGGTTTCAAGCATGTTGATTTTGATTTCTGTGAGAATTGTGTTTATGGAAAATAGAAGAGAGTTAGATTGCTTAGATTTGGGAAAAAACAGAAGAGAAAAAAAATAGAGCTTGTGGATACAGATTTATGAGGACCCACTCAGGTATTATCTCTCACTGACTTTGGTTATTATGTTACTTTTATTGATGATGCAACCATAAAAACTTGGATTTACTGTATTCGACATAAATCTAATGTATTTGATACTTTAAATAAATGGAAGTATTTGGTTGAGAATGAGAGAGGAAAGAAGTTGATGTCTCCCATATTAGATAATGCAGGTGAATATTGCAGCAAAGGGTTTGATAAGTATTGTTCAAAGTATGGAATTCATAGAGAGACGATTGTTAAAGGAACACCACAAGAAAATGTTGTGTTAGAAAGTATGAACATGACAATCATGGAGCATGAAAGGTTTCCTTTACAATTTTGGGCAGATGTTGAAGATACTATTTTTTATCTAATAAACAGAGGGCCTTCAAGTTCCTTGGGTGGTGGTGTTATCACTTAGGTTGTCCCCTAGGAAAATTCTAAGGAGGGTATACGGCCGAGGTAACCACTAACTAGTCTTTAGCTGCAGATTAGAGCCAATCTGCAACCAGAGAGGGCTCTCTCTTTATGATTTAGCTTTGTTTTGCTATATGTTAGGCTAGTTATGAGGCTCAAGTTTTTGTTTGATGTTTAGAAGGTGACATTTAATAGAAAAGGGTTGCAAACTAAGAGAATTTCAGACCATTGGGTTAATGGAGTCAATGAAAATGAATTTTTGAGTATGGTTTCTTAGGCAAAAGGAGGAACTACAGAGCAAGATAGTTAAACACAGAACAATTTTCAAGCTGTAATAAGATGAAATGAAGTCGGGGAATGAAAGGAAATTAAGAATCTTTCATTATGCTAAAAGAGGGAATATGAGTAAATACTATCATGGACTAGTTAAGAGTTCTGTAATTGTATTCATGGTGCAATAACCAGGGAGACAGGAGCAGTCAAGAATTTCTGCCTATGCTAGTCCTGTAGAAAACATAAAAAATGATAGGAATTGAACATAGAGTAAAACAAAGTAAATTCCGGGTTATTCTTTTTTCCTGCAATTTAGAACATGATATTTAGATGATATATAAAACACAGATACAGTAAAACAAGAGTAAAGAAGACTTATTGGTCCATGAGGTAACACGAGAATTCTGTAACATATTATTTTGCCATTAATTCCATAACCAACAAATTCACAAGCAAAGCATTCCAGCAATCTTTATTTTAGAAGAGTTCTCAAAGTTTACAATGTAGGTCCAGATTGATGTTCACCAGCCAACAACAATACATCTCTAAGGGAGGTATTTATAAAAGAAAAGTTACAAAATATCTCACAGAGAAAATATCCGGCAATCAATTTATCCATCTACTTCTTCAAAGGCAATAAATGACATTGAAAATAGAGCACAATCAATGCAGAAGTAACTTGTGTTGTGATGGTTGTCTTAGGTGGTCTGATATATTTGACTTTTGGACTCAGCCAATCGGCTGGTAGTTGTCTCTTTATCCCACATTCCTACGTTGTTGTCCTGGCCGTTCCATCTGTGCTTGATTCCTCTTTAATGTGTTTTGGCATGAACTCTTTCCTTGTTGCTTTCATATTTATGATATGTGGCACATGCATTAAATTTGATTAAATGCAAACAATAAAAAAGGAATTAGCGCCAACACTACCTTGGTAAAACCTCCAACATGCCATGCCACGATTGATCTGTTGGCAACTGGTGTATTTGTAGTTTTATTAATGTTTCATCAACTTCAGTATACTTGTAGTAATTGGGTTGAACTTCAAAAAGATGTGTCATCTCATGTTCAATGTAGAACAAATTTTCCAATTTTTCATATAAGCTCTGCCCAGAGGGAGGTACTGTGTCTTTTGAGGTCCTTGATGATGCTGTAATTTGGTTGGTAACATGGGTATTTATCCTTTGAGCATACTGTTCATGTGTCAATAGTCTCTGATTGCTGGTCAATAAGCTGGATAACTCTTTGTTATGCAAGACTGTGAACTTTTCCGTAAAGGAATTTATTTCTGTCTGCATTTCTTGGCACTTTCTTTCTAGATTTTGTACAAAATTCCTCATGGTTAGCACCTTTTTCATTGTCAAAATGGTGCCTATCCTATCCTTGATATCTGGAGGTGCTATTTGTTCTCTGGTATGAGTATTCAAAACTGAATGAGCCTAGTGGCTTGTTCGGGCTTGTTTGCTAATAATGCTCTGGCCTTTTTGGTCTCAACTTGAGCTATTTCTATCATTTCAATCTGGTCATGAATAGTCTGTATTGATGTCCATTGATCACTGATGGACTGGCCAATCTTAGTCCACAAAATTGTTTTGATTTCTGCCAGAGTTTTGTGAAGAGTAAGGTCCTTCTCCAAGGATTTTACATTATTTTCCAGGGCCTTTACTTCTCTTGTTTTCTTAGCCATAGTTATTTTTGATTTATCATGGCTCACCTCGAGCTTGGCCAATTTTTCTTTGCCTTCCTTTAGCTCTGCCACTTTGAGTTGTAAAGCCTTTATTTCCTTCATCACCTCTTCCATGCTCAGGCTGGCATCTGGTAATGTTTTTCTTGCTATTGTAGTTGTTGCTGAAGTTGAGGTACCTCCTATTGATTCTGGGACAATGGGAGGGACTACTGCTATAGTTGTTGGGGGAGCTGTTGTGAAAATTGGGGCCGTTTGAGATGGATGAGAGGCCAACTCTCCCTGTTTTTCTTGTAGTTATTCCTCCAATGCTTTCTTTGTTTCTGCCAGTCTCTCATTCATCCTCATTAGCAAACTCACCACGTCCTCCTCTTTTTTCTATTGTGCAACTTCTGTGGTTTGAGGGTGCATTGTGATTGGCAGCTTGAGCTGTTTCCTGAGGGCTGCAATATCTTCTTCTTTCTTTTTTATTAAGGCATGTATTCCCTTGGGATCCTTGGGATCATGTCCCATATCAATGATAATTTCCTCCAAGGATTTAATCCTACTATCCTTGGCTAATGAGGAGGCCTTCTCCAATTTTAATTGGGTAGAGGTATTATGCAATGAATTCTGCAGTCTGGGAGCTAATAATTCCTTGTCTGCCAAGGTGGAGTACACCATTTCGTTGGTTTGTTTATGTAATTCAATTTGGTCCATTGGATGGATGTCTTTAGAGAGGACTTCCAGATTGGTCCTGATATAATCAGCAGCTGACGGTGGCTGCTGCATTGTGGGCCTGAAGTGACTAAGGGTCATCTTCCCTTCTTGAATATCACAGGCTACCATTAGCCTTTGTTGATTTGTAGGAGCCATTCTCAGCAATTGGTTATAAAGTTGCATCCTTATTGGGTCATTTCTAGCCTTTATTTCAGTAAAGGCCTTCTTGATATCCGAGCCTTGTTTGCTCTGTGGCTTGGTGGATGTAACCTCCACACCATGTTGTCTCTCTTGCTCTTGTTGATAGGAGCTAGTTGATGTTTCTAGAATTGGAGGAATCTGTTGTTCAGTTGTTCCTTCACCCCTTAGATTGCCTGCTGTCTCTTCTGCCAGTTCCTCTTCAGAGTAAGGATTCAAACTTTGCCTCTTTTCGCCTTGCTATTTTGTTGATCCACCTAGAGGTGTGTCTTCTTGTCTGTCTCTTTTCTTGGCTGTTTCCTCATTCAGAGGAGTTTGTAGCACAGGGATTTCAGTTAACTTTTTTTGTGTTGAAGGACCTTGCCCTTGACTTTTCTCCTTTGCTATATCAGACCAGTCTGCCGTTATATCTTGATGTTCTGAATGTTGTACTTCCTTGCCTTTGGATTTCCCTGCAGGTGGAGTACTGTCTTGGGCAGGTTGTTGTGAAGTTGTGGTAGATGATGTGCCTGCTCCAATGTGTTGAGGCAATGTGAAAGGGACCTGTCCAAAAGATTCTAGGTCAAGTGTTTTTTCAAGCTCTTTCATTGCTTTTTCTAATTTATTTTCTTCAGTAAGCTCTTCAACTAGTGTGCCTTCTACCCATTCATGTTGATTAGCATATTGTTCAATTTCAGGGATTTTGTGGTGCACATATCCTGTAAGCTTGTTTTTGACTCTTCCTTTCATCTTTGAGGTCCAATCTTTTAAGAGGAATTTGGAAACTATCAGGTTGATAGTACAACAACAAATGATATATGTAGGATGCGTATTTGAACACTCTTTCTCTCTCCAAGTTCATGAATTTCTCATGGATTTTATTTGCTATGAAGGTGGCATAATCATACTTGAAAACAGGGGGCTATCCTGGAGTGAATATGGAAATCAATACAAAAATAGTTTCATCAACATACTCACTGGTTTTGAATCCTAAAATGTATGATATCATGTCTATAATGAGTCTCCCTACCTCATTGAACCAGACTTGGAGATAAGGAGGAGGCTGCTCGGGCTGGCAATTTGGTTTCATAAACAACTGAGCAATTCTGGTTATCTCTGAACTGGGCAGTTTGGCACCTTGGTCAAGCAAGAATTTCATGGTGAGAAGAGCCAGAGGCTGAGTTGGCTTGAAGTTCAACATCTCATTTATGGATTGAGGAGTAATATAGAAGAGTACAGTCCCAGATGGAGCCATAACTGCTCTTTGTGTGGGTTCATAATTTTCACAGCATAAATGGATGAAATCAGGGAGCACATTCACTGAAGGGAGGTAATAGATAGGCATGTTGGACTCCCAAATTCCCAAGACATCAGTGTTGCTTCTGTAGCTATTTCTAATTTCACAAAAGGCTTGTACGTGAGGTTTGTAACCCATCATATCCTTAATTTGGAAGTCCTTGTCAGCAAGCGGTATCCATTCCAATTCCTTATGTGGTGCATTCAAGGGGGCAACATTCAAGGCCACTAGAGCTTCCATGCTTCACTATCTGTGTTTATAATTGGAATTTGGGTATGTACAGCAACAAAAAAATGGAGTATTGGGTCTGGGGTTCTTCTCAGGAAATTTGCAAACTGAGTTTTATATAGAAATCACCTCACTGGGTAAAATTCATAGAAAAGACAAAGTCTGTAGTGTTTAATTGGGAAGCTAGATAAAACAGTGGAAATGGTGCTCTTTTTGCAAGTGATTTGACAAATTTAACTCAATATTTGGGCATTTTTGGAGATTTTTTGAGCGGAAATAGGCTTGAATTTTAGTTTAAAGGGCAATTTGCAAAGGAGAACAGAATTTTCAAGTTTTATTTGGAAAAACGGGTCAAACGGTGACTTAAAATGCAGAGATTTGTAGGGTGGAGCACATTTTAACTCGAATTTTAGCTCTTCGGGTAATTTTAACAAAGAAACTCGGAAAATCAGGGTTTACGAGTGAATATCGGGTAAATACCTGTTTTACAGGTGCCTGGTGCGAAATGCAGGTTGAAGACTAAGCTGAGGGGCTGAACTCCGGAGTGAATTCCCCTGGGTGGCAGACTATGCAGCAAGAATAGTGTTTTGAACATAAATGGCCATGCAAAGCTCGTGCAAAAGGAACAAAGAGAAGTTGACAAAAATGTCGCTAAAATGACTTTTTAACAAAACATTTGATTTTGGTCGGTTATTGGCGCGCTTTGGTCAGGTGACATCAGCATGACATCATCCTTGTCGGGTAGCGAGGGGTACGAAAGGTGACTTGGCGCTGACGTGGCAGACGCAGTGGATGGAATAGTGACGAGGTCGCAGTTGACGTGGGTGCTGACATGGGTGTTGACAACATTAGCAGCGGTAAGCGGGAGCGATTTATGGTTTCATCACACTACTTTATGTACGACAGTGGTTTTCGGTCGAACGAACACGATAAACTATGGGAGAAACACGCGTCCCACAGTATGGCGGGAAAACCGCTTTTTATCGCGCGCTATCGTTTGGTCATCAGGGCGCCTCCGATATTGATGAGAACCGTCTGATTTGCGAGATCAGATCCGACAGTTGATGGAGGGGTAAGTTGGCGGAGGGGTACAACACAAGACCCGCACATTATTTTAATGTTTTTTAATGTTTGCAGGGTATAAACCTTGGTTAACAGGGGTTTATGGGTGCGGTTGTTTATTTAACCAAGTGTTAAATAAACTCCAATGGTTTTGAACGCAGAGGGCTATTATAAGGTTTCTGCCAAACCTTTTAATTCCCGAAAACTTTGATATATGGCTATACTTGCCAGGGGTCGGGATATTATAGAATTTTGGGGTTTTGTATGTATTTTTACATAGTATGGGAGGGGAAAACTTTAGATAGGAGCTATATAATAGAGTTAGGGTGTTAGTATGGTTTTGTAGATAGAAAACGCTAAGTTTATAAAGTAATAACTTAGGTTTTTAGGGAAATGAAAGGGAAATGGAGTGATTATTTTACACAAGAAATGTGGCTTGTTTTGGCTAAGTAAACACAAAGTTTCACTTAGTACTTCCTATAAAATGAGATGAACTAGCACCATTGAGCAGACCTCACTGTCCTTGAGGGGATTTTAGTAAGTGTTGTTGGGGAAATGAGAGGGGAAATTAGTCATGCTCCACCTGAAGTGCAATCATCTTGCCATGGTATTTGTGATATTCATGAGATAAATCATAAAAGAACAAAATTGTTCATGAACTTGGTTCTGCAACATCCAACTGCCTACCCAGCCTAATACACCTAACATTTTTTCTTCCTTTTGATTGGATGCATTCAGACTAGGAAACTCTTTTTCTCTGTTTTTATTTTGACTGTCCTCCTATCTAAGTCTGCCCCTATTTCTTCTAAGGGCTTAGATTTAGCTGTTGAGACCCTTTGCTTCTCTACCTAGCAGTGTGTCTGCCAAGCTTGAACTGTTTGAAAAAACCTTATGCTCTAATGCTAAAACCATAAATTTAAACATGGACCGGCCAAGATTGAGCTGTTGGGCCATCCATCAAGTGTGACAGAGGTCAGTGATTGCACATTCAGAACTTCTTTGCAAAAAGTAGGACATTAGTGGCATTTTGACTAGCCACTTTCCTGGTCTTTTCTTTGGGGTTCATTTTCTTTCTTTCTTGACCAATGCATTCCTCTTGCCCTTTGATTTTTCTTTTAGGGCATACCCTCTTAAAAAAAAATTAAATTTTTGATTCTGTGAAAATATGGAACCTTTGCAGCATGGAAAGGATGATCATATTTGGCATTTCCACAGTTAATCATGAAATATGACACATATTGGTATAGGAACCTAACAGGTGGTATTACAGAGGAGGCATGGACAGGTAAAAACATACAATACTGAATTTTTAAATACTTTCAGTAATGAAGCCTTTGTCCACATTAATAAAGAAAATAGAACAAGGCTTGAGACAAAATCAAATAAATGTACCTTTATTGGATATGATGTTAATGATTTTTTTTATCGCTTATATGATTATGAAAATAAAAAAAACATTAGGAGTAGATATATCATATTCAATGAAATAGACTTGATTAAGGATCAGATGAAAGAAAAGAAAAAAGAAAAAGAAAACAAAGAATACATAGTGCTTGATGAGATCACAAAAAATGTGAAGGTGGATAAAAATCATAATGATCAATAGCCAAAACAACAACAAAGACTACCACAACAACAACAAGCACCTCAAACACCTGAAAGTGGTGTCAAAATATCTACCAGGATAAGTAGACCTCGTGAATGATTCTATCCTTCATTATATTATATTGTTGACTGACTCTAGTGAACCATAATGTTATGAAGAAGCAATGCAGGTAGAAATCGGGAAGAAGTGGGAACTATCCATGAAAGAAGATATGGACGCCTTGGTTCATGACCAAACTCGAGACTTAGTCTAGTTTGTTGCAGGTAAAACAACATTGCTGAGTAAATGGAATTATAGGTTGAACGAATAATTTGAAGGTAAAATAAGGTATAAATCTATACTTGTGGTGAAGGGGTTTGCACAAAAGAAAAGTATATACGTAGATAAATATTTTCTCATGCTGTTAAAATTACTTCAATCAGAGCTATTTTGTCTAGTAGCAGCAAAAAATTTGCATCTTAAGCAGTTAGATGTAAAGATGACCTTTCAAAATGGGGATTTGGAGGAAGAGATCTATGTGTAATAGCCACAAGGATATGAGGTCAAAGGGAAGGAGAAACTAGTTTTCAGGTTGAAGAAGAGCTTGTATGGCTTAAAATAAGCTATAAGTCAATGGTGTCTAAAATTTGATAGGCTTACGTCTGAACAAGGTTATACTATATGTCATTCTGGTCATTGTGTTTATATCAAAGGGAAAAATAATGGAAGCTATATTATATTGTTATTGTATGTAGACGACATTCTTATTGCATGGTATAACATGGAGGAAATAAATATTCTCAAAGGAAAATTGGAAAACTCATTTGCAATGAAGGATTTGGGTGTTGCAAAATAAATCTTTCATATGAGAATAACTAGAGACAGGAAAAATCACAAATTAACATTGTCTGAGAGTGAGTACATACAAAAGGTGTTGGAAATATTTAATATGCAGAATGAAAAACTAGTTAGTACACCTTTGACTAACCATTTCAAACTAAGTAAGGAGATCTGTTGCAAGACTCAAGAAGAGATTGATTATATGTCTAAAGTTCCATGTGCATCAGTAGTTGTAAGCTTAATGTATATAATGGTCTACACAAGGCCTGATATTGCACATGTAGTGGGGGTTGTAAGAAGGCACATGAACAATCCATGAAAAGAACATTAGATGGTAGTGAAGTGGATTATGAGGTATTTGGGAGGTACCACAAATCAAGCACTTTCAAATATGGAAGAAGAGTATGCTGCTACTATAGAGGCTAGTAAAAAGTGATTTGGTTGTTGACGTTTATGGATGAATTGGGTAAGAAGTAGGAGATGGACAAGTTATACAATGATAGCCAGAGTTTCATTTATCTTGCAAAGAACTCAACATTTGATTCCAATACTAAACATATACATCTCAAATACCATTTCATAGAGTAAGTGTTGGCAGATAGATAGTTGAAGTTGGAAAAGATACACACTAGCCACAATCAATTTCAGCTAGTCTTCAAGTATGATGATGAAGATGAGAAACTATTGACACCTACTAATAGGGATTAGGTGAGGAACTGTAATAAGTATAAATAAATAATAGAGAAAATGGAGAGTCATCAGGAGATGAACTGAACAATCACTCCCTCTTGTATATAATAATGAACAACCTGAATGAATAATATGATTACATTTGAGGAGTTACCTCATGGTCTGACATGGTATCAAAGCCAACACCATTTTTGGCTTCCGTGTTTGCTTTGTGACTCCTCTCTCGAAATTTCTACTGCTCTCTGGCAACTACTACAGATGTTCGACTAGTTATGTGAGGCAACTGCTCCATAAGCGCAGTTGGTGTATCACTCTCTTGGTTTCATAGTGTTAGACATAGGTACAATGAACAAAATTCCCTTATGAATGTGTATCGGTGTTCTAGACCCTAACTGGGTATTTCTCTCTATTCATACATTTTATTTATAAATCACAGTCAATTAGTGTTAAAAGTTAATATTGAGTTTAAGTGCTAAACCTTTTCTTAAGTGTCTTTATTAAAATATGGATTAATCACACAGGTAGTATTCAACAAGTGGTAAATGGTATCTCGCATGCCCTAAAGGATGGAAATGATATTCCTAAATTTCATTTGATTAACCTTAGCAGGCGACACATAGCATGAGAAAACCACTTTTCTCACACACTCTCGATTTGTTATGCATCATGCAAGATTTCACGTGAGATTACATGATAGCTGTTGGATCAAGTGGGATTGATCATCAGTGCAGATCGGCCAAGCTAGCTCGTGAGTGAGTGACATGATAGACATTCAATTAGATGGGTGAGATATGACAGTGATCACATCAGAAGATGCATGTGAGTTAATTTAAATTTCGGACGTAATAAGGTTATGAACTCGGGTTTTAATTCCTTTTGGGTCTGTTATGAGATTTCACGATAGTCCTTCAATTGCATGGGTCACATCGATGGTGGAGATCGTCTGAGTTAGTTGGTCAGCGGACGATCAATGACGCGGATTGAAGCGGTTGATAAAAGGAGAAGTCAATGAGGGATCAACAATCATTAGTCAGATAAGCGGGACCCTCAGGGGGAAATCCACATACAAAACCAGATATAAGTGCAGTTTGTTGGTTACAAAGTTAACCAAAAGTCAAATTACAAATTACTACCTCATTTTCATCAACCTCGTGCGTTAACCTCATGTGTCATTTTTTTTACCAGCAGAAGAGCGATTTTTTTACACATTACGTTTTTAAAATGCAGCCATTGATATCTATTGTGGGAGTGGTTCTCATTGGGAAGGAGAACTATCTAGAATGGTCGCAGAAAATCAAATACAATCTCATTTATAATGATTTGTGGATAAGAGTGTGTGTTGGAGACAAAAACAAAGAGCCATAACAACCTACTTCAGAGAAGGATTTCGCCATTTGGGAAAATAAGAACAACAAGGCTTATGAATTGATTGCAACATTAGTAAATGAAGAGGTGAGTTGCCATATTTCTCCATTTTCAAATGCTTTCAAAGCCTTACAAAAGCTAAAGGATTGAAAATGACGCTTTTAAAATATTTAAGAACTTTCATACATGGATTGAAAATGATGCACAATCTCATATTTGCTCTATTCTCACTGATAATGGAAAAGTATACACTTCAAATGAATTTGAAAACTATCTTCACAAGCATGGGATCGAACATCAAAGAACTATGCCTTATAATCCCTAACATACTAGAGTAGTTGAAAGAATGAATAGGACAATCTTAAATATGGTGCACTCCATGATGTTTCTCAAAAATGTAAAAATGATGTTTTGGGCTGATACATTTCTATATGTTGTATATATAAATAATATATGTCCATATAATGCTATTATAAACAAGACTCCTTATGAAATGTGGTATGGGCACATTCCTTCGGTAAAGCATCTTAGGGTTTTTGGTTCCACATGTTATGCCTTGATACCAAAGGTAAATAGAAACAAACTTGGCGCAAGAAGTCGTAAGTGTACCTTCCTGGGGTATTCAAACACCACCAAAGCATATCATCTCTATGATGAAGTCAATAAAAGGTTTGTTGTATCTAGAGATGTAATTTTTCTTGAATCATCCAAAACTAACATTGTTGTTTAGCGACAACTTGATCGCTTGGATAGATTGACAAATTCAAAATCATTTCAAGAATTTGATAATCAGATTCCACATCTTGAAGGGGAGATTCCTATACTAGATCAACATGTGAAATCTTCTTCTGAAGCCCTCTCTCCCCTGCATGAAACTCGAATAATGGATGATACTTTGAGTGATGTAATTGACAAAATTGGGAGACTCAATCTTGATTCAGTCCCAACTCAATCAATGGAGCAGCTCGGACCATCTCAGAAAGGTCCCCCAAAGTGGCTGACAAAGACAATTAAAGGTATTCATCCTAATGAGGTTGGAAAGACAGGGTCTAAAAATTCAACCAGGAAAAATGGAGGTGATGTAGATGACTCTGATTCATCTGTTGATATGGATGTTTCATATGATTGTGAATTGAACTTGCCTGCAGATTTTGAACCAACTTCCTTCAAAGAATTTGCTTCTCATGATGAATGGAAAGAAGCAATGCAAAAGGAGTTTGATGCCTTGATAAACAATGGCACTTGGAAGTTGGTTGATCCTCCACTGGGAACCAAACGAATTGGCTACAAGTGGGTCTACAAGAACAAGTATAAAGTTGATGTCTCACTTGAAAAGCACAAAGCTAGGCTTGTGGAAAAAGGTTTTGCACATAAGGAAGGGGTTGATTATGAGGATAATTTTCCCCCATAGCAAAATGGGCTACCATCCGGACACTTTTTTCCCTAACAGCTCAATATAGTTGGAAATTACATGAAATGGATGTAAAAACTATTTTCTTGAATGGAGATCTAAAAGAGACCATTTTTATGTCCCAACCTAAAGGATTTGTTGTAAGACGACATGAACGTAAAGTATGCAAACTTGTGAGATCCTTGTATGGCATCAAACAAGCACCGCAAGCTTGGTATGAAAAACTAACTTAACATCTTCTGAAACTCAATTTCAAACAATATGATCTTGATGATGCAACTTTATTTGTCAGGAAGGTTGGAAAAATAGTTGTATATCTTGTTGTATATGTAGATGATCTTTTGACGACAGGGAGCAATGAGAGCTAAATTGCATCCATAAAGAAGGAATTGAGGAAAGGTTTTGAAATAACTAACTTGGGATATGTTCATTACTATCTTGGTATTGAAATAACTCAACATCTGAAGTCCATATTCCTTTCTCAAAATAAGTACATTGGAGATCTTTTGAACAGATTTGGCATGACTAAATGCAATCCTCTGACTACTCCAATGGAACAAAACTTAAAGATCACATCCATTGAGGGAAAAGAATTTGAGGATGCAACAAAGTATAGACAACTTGTAGGAAGTCTCAACTACCTAACTACTACCAGATCACACGTTTCGTTTGTTGCTGGAATCCTCTCCAGGTTTATGCAAAATCCTTGTGAGGGACATTGGTTTGCTACAAAAATAGTTCTAAAGTACTTGAAGGAAATTCAAGACTTTGGAATCAAGTATACATAGGCGGGCGACTTCAGCTTGATTGGATACTCTAATTCAGACTTCGATGGAGACAAAGAAATTGGGGTATCTAATTTGGGTTATGTTAGGAGTCTTGGATCAGCAGTTGTCTCCTGGAGATCATGCAAGCAATTAGCTCCAACAGATTCCACAACAGAGGTAGAATGTGTGGCAATAACTGAGGCAACAAAAGGAACTGTGTGGCTCGGGAAAATTCTGGAGGATTTACAGGTAAAACAAGTACAATATACTCCACTCATGATTGACAATACCTTAGAAACAAATTTGGCCAACAACCCAAATTTCAATTATTGAAAAAAGCACATCAATACAAAATATCATCTAATTCATCATCATGTTGAGGCAAACACAATCCATCTTCACCATTGTTCCACTAATGAGAAGATTGTAGACATCTTCACGAAAGCACATGGAAGAGAAAAACTTGAAATATTCAGAACGATGCTTGGACTCACCAACATCCCTTCATATTAACGCGGGAATGTTGACACCTAATCATAGGGATTGGGTGAACAACTGTAATTAGTGTAAATAAATAATAGAGAAAATGGAGATTCATCAGGAGATGAACTAAAAAATCACTCCCTTTTGTATATAATAATGAACAACCTGAATGAATAATATGGTTACATTTGAGGAGTTACCTCCTAGTCCGACAGAAATAACTAGGTCCAAAGTGGAAGAATTTCCAAGAAATGAAGCAACGGTGGAGTTTATATAATCAGTCTCCAAGTGGGAGATTGTTGGGTATGGAGTCTGATTATCCTCTTTATCCAAAAGTATCGACGTGTTGGACCCTAGCATGTAAAAGGGTGGAAATACCGCCTGTTTGATCAATGTTAGGGTGGTCTAATGGGGGTGATGGAAATTTTATGAAACTCCCCTCGTGGGGGTTCAGGGACAATTCCCCCGAAGCTAAAAATATATGTCAAAATTACTTGTAAAATATTATAATCTCGTAGTCAATCTAAGCCTTTCATTAGGCGGATGATCTGATGCTAGAAGTTATGTTTAATTCATGGTTTTTTTCCGTGGAAGGAAACCCCTCACTATATATGAGGGAATTGTGTTGCAGTTATATATATGTGTATTTTGAGCAAGAATGAGAGAGGGCTTTGTGTGAGAGTGAAGAGGAAATTACAAAGGATTTTTTGCAGGTTGTATCTCTTCATTTTGTTGGATAATATGAAGGAAGGTCTGGCTGTTTCTATGTGGACATAGCCAAAATTGGGTTAACCATGTATATTTTTTCTCTCTTGTTTTATGTGTTTTCTATGTTTGTGTTTTTGCAATATTTTATATGTTCCATCGCTATGTAATATATAATTTTCTAACACTTTGAACTTCTTGAAGGATCCCTTATTCTTGTGATGAGCAGAATAAGCATTCAAGGTGTTTTCTTCTTCCTCCTGCTTATTGTTTACTAAAAATATTTTGGCTTCTTTTTTACTACATGCATTCCACATTTTTTCAAATGTAGGAGTCTCCTTCCAAGTATTAAGTCCTTATGCAAATGCACTCCAAGGTTTCGCTAGTCTTAGAGGGGTAGTAATTACAAGCTCATTTTCTAGGATAATTTCATATATTTATTGGATTTCATCTATGATTCATTGGGTGTGGAGCATGATTATCATCCTGATTTAGAGGTCTTTGTTTCAGCCAGATGTATACCCTAGCAATATTGTACACCCCTCCATGTCGGGTGGTGTGAGGGGTCTAGGGGCCAGCGGTCCCCCAGCAGGGATTTCGGGGGCAGTGCCCCTGAAGCTAAAAATAGATGTAAAATTGCTTTATAAAAGTATAGCAATTTCTAGTCAATTTGGGTTGTTCATTAGGAAAATGATATGACGGTAGAATTTATGTTTAGTTTAGGGTGTTTTTCCCTAGAAGGAAACCCCTCTCTTTGTATGAGGGTATTGTATTGAGGTTGTTGAACAAATGTGTATTCTCAGAGTGAGAAACATAGAGGTGAGACTGTGAAAGAAAACATAGGATATTATAACGGATCTACTGTAGGTTGTGTATCTTCATTTTTTGTTGGATAATAATAAGAAAGGACTCGCTATTCGGGGTGGACGTAGCCCAAACTAGGTGAACCATGTATATCTGTGTCTCTCTAGTTTTATGTGTTTGTTTTTTTCCGCATATCATATGTCTTGCATTTCTCTGTCATATGTAATATTTTTCTAACATGATTTTTTATATTCTTATAAAATATGATGAAACAATATCATCATTTTTCATGTTAACAACACTTAGTTCATTCTTGAGGCTTTCTATTTGACCGTTGTTCTGGATTCTTAATAACTTGGAGAGAACCTCTTACATTTCGTGAGAGGAATTTATGTTGGATATGTATGGAATTAGGTTATCCTTAACTCCATCCACTATCAAGTTCAAAGACAATATTCCAATTTCTCTAAACTTTGCACTTTTTCTTCATTTGGTTCATCGGTAGGCTTCTTGATTTTTCCTTGAACGAGATCCACAAATTTGTTCTTTTCGAGAATGAGGTCTATCCTCTTTTCCAGGCCTTGTAGTTGGAGGTCTCCCACTTGTTGTTTTCTTTCCACAGGGGGACACAAGAGAGCTTAGCCATTTTTCCAGCCCTAAAATTCCCATTGTTTCTCTACACCAAGAGAACTTCTCAGAGCTCACAAATTTTTTCAATGCATATGCAATATTCTTCAAAGTGTCCACCTTTACCAGCAACACCTTTTTTTCTTCTATCATATCCCTCACAAAGTGATATTGAACATCAATGTTCTTTGTCGTTGAATGATATGTGGGTTTCGTTGCAAAGAAAATTACACTTTGGCTATCAGAGTCTATCCTTATAGCTCCCTCTACTAACCCCATACTTGAACACAATCTCTACAACCAAACTTCTTCCTTGCTTGCATGAGTGGCTACCATGTATTTTGCCTCTGTAGTTGATAGTTCCACTACAAATTATTTCTTACTCATCCAACTAACTGCACCTCCAAATAGGTTAAAAACATACCCACTTGTAGATCTTCTCTGATCCAGATCTCCAGCCAAATCTGCATCAACAAAGCTACGAATATCCAACATTCTATCCAATCTTGGTCATCCTTGGTAGCACAAACCATAATCAATAGTGCCACACAAATACCTGAAAAACCCGCTTCACTATTGTCCAGCGCTCCTTCCCTGGTTTTGACATAAACCTGCTCAATACTCCCACTGCACGTGAAATGTCCAGTCTAGTACAGACCATTGCATATATCAGGCTACCGACTACACTTGCATGTGGAACATGGGACATATCCTCTTCCTCTTCTTGTGTCTTGGGACACTGTTCAACAGATAACTTTACACCTACAGGAATATGCACCTTCACTGGTTTACTATCCTGCATACTAAATCTCAGCAATATTTTCTCATCATACTTCCTCTAGTTTAACGAGATCTTCCTCTTTTCCCAATCTCTTTTGATTTCCATGCCCAAAATATAGTTTGCAACACCAAGATCTTTCACGTCGAATTCATAAGACAATTGGGTCTTCAAATCCTAGATAATTTCTTTGTCATTTCCAACCAGCAACATATCATCCACATAAAAGACCAGATAAATAACATGGTCACCAATTAATTTTAAACACACAAATTAATCTTCTTTGCTTCTAGTGAATCCAAGTCCCTGTGTAAACACATCAAATTCCTGATACCACATCCTTGGTGACTGTTTTAACCCATACAGAGACTTCTCTAACTTTCATACCAGTTCCTTATTACCCTTCACCACAAAGCCTTAAGGTTGCTTCATGTAGATTTCCTCTTCTAGATCTCCGTGAAGGAATGATATCTTCAAATCCATCTGTTCTACCTCAAAATCAAAAGTAGCAGCAACAGATAAAAGTAACCTAATAGAAGTCACCTTGGCAACATCATAAAAAATATCACCAAAGTCAATTCCCAACACCTAGGAATAACCTTTTTCTACCAACCAAGCTTTCTATTTCTCCACCTTTTCTTCTACATTAGTCTTCTTCTTGAAGACTCATTTGCTGCCAATGGGTTTCCTTCCAACCGACAACTACACCAAATCCCAAGCCTCTCTTTTGTGCAAAGATTCCATTTCATCAACCATGGCCTCTTTCCAGAGTTTTCCATAATCTGAATCTACTGCTTCCTTCACAGTTATGGGATCATCATCAGTAATAGGTAAAGCAAAATTTGAACAGAAAGAAGATGGACTATACCTTTCTAGTTGCCTTCTTTCTCAAACTGATCTTCTCACCCCTCGCGTTTGTGGCTTTTCATCTTCTAATTCCTCCTCTGATGTAGAGTCTAATTCTTCCTCCTTTACCTCAAACTCTATTTTCTAAGGTTCCTTTGGTTGGACTTCTTATTTAATAACATCTTTCACCTTTGTGAACACGACATCTCGGTTGTACATAACCATCATTGTTACTGGGTTCCAAAGCTTCTAACCCTTTAACCCATCCTTACACCCAATAAAGATGCACGTTTCAGATTTACTATCCAACTTGGTTCGTTTCTCCTTTGGAACATGTAAATATGCATGACATCCAAATACCCTGAGATGTGAAAGAGAGGGTTTCTTACCCGTCCATACCTCTTGTGGAGTTTTACCCTCCAACATTGATGAAGGTGATCTGTTGACCAGGTAACATGTTGTCTCCACCACCTTTGCCCAGAATTCTTGTCCTAATCTCGCACCATTGAGGATGCTTCTTGCCCTTTCCATCAACATCTTGTTCATTCATTCTACAACTCCATTTTTCGAAGGTGTATATGGAGTAGTCATATGTCATGCCATACCACACTTCTTATAAAATTCTTCAAATTCCTTACTGCAAAACTCTCCACCGTTATCTATCCTCAACACCTTTATCTTCTTGTCTATCTAGTTTTCTACCAGAGCCTTAAATTATTTAAACTTGTCAATGACTTTAGATTTCTTCTTAAGGAAATATGTCCATCTATTCCTTGAAAAGTCATCTATAAATGACACATAGTACATAGAATTACTCAGTGATGGAACCTTCACAGGTCCAAACACATCACTGTGCACAAGCTCTAACATCTGTTTCACTCTCTTACCACCAGAGGGGAAACTCACCTGATTCTACTTCCCATATACACAATTTTCACATAAATAAAAATCCAAATAGCTAATACTCATACCTTCTACCATAACTTTACCATGAAGTATTTGAAGGCCCTTCTCTCCAATATGTCCAAGCCTTTGATGCCACAACATGGTCTTCTCTCCAGAGACCACTAAATTTTCTTCTCCACTTTCAAGAACCACAGAACTGTTGCACCCATCAACAAAAGTGCTACCTTGCAAATTGTACAGAGTTCCAATTCGAACTCCCCGCATCAATACCAGTGCTCCTAGAACCATTTTGTAGGTATCCTTCTCGAACATTGTTTTTACACCTTCATCATCCAACTTGCTTACAAAAATAAGATTTCTAGCTAATGTAGGAATACGCAAAACACCTGGAAGTGTTCTAACCCTTCCACCTTGAAACTTCAACTTTACTTTCCGCAACCAACGATTCTAGCCTTCCTATCATCCCCTAAGAAGACATCACCACCATCGTATTTCTCATACTCCCAGAACCACCCTCTATGAGGAGTGAAGTGAAAGGATGCACCTCAGTCAGTCAACCATGCCTCATGATCTACATGTGTATTTGAAGAAGCCAAGTACACATCCCCACCTTCATATGAGGTGGTTTTCACCTCTGTAGAAGGAGCATCATTAGATCCCTTTCCTTTATCAGGAGATTTAGATTTACAGTCCCTTTTGTAGTGCCCTTCCTTTCTGCATTTCTAGCAAACCACCTTTACAGGTTTTCCTAGAGATTTAGATCTCCATCTAGATTTAGATCTCCCAATCGATGACATATTTTTGTTTCTATTCGAGGACCGTCCTCATACAAACAAGGCATCACCATTCTGAGTATCTATATTTTTCCATCTCATCTCCTTCGTCAGCAAGGATGAGACTATTTCATCAAACTGTAAGGCAGTTGCATTGCTACCTATTGCAATAACCAAACTACCCCAAGAATCTAGTAGAGAACATAACAAACTGATGCACTTATCTTCATATGAAATTTTAATATCAAGAGATGCTAACTAACTTACCACAGTATTAAATGCATTAAGATGCTCTGTCATTGAGTCTCCATATTTTAGCATCAGATTATACAGATTTTTCCACAGGAATAGTTTATTCACCAGAGACTTAGATTGGTACAAACTCCCTAACCTGTCCCACAAAGCCTTCGCCGTAGCTTCCCATAATACATTCAACAATACTAAATTTGATACACAAAATCATATTGTGCTCTTTGCCTTCCGATCCAACTTCTTCCATTCTTCATCGGACACTCCTTTTTTGTTTAGTACTTAGATCTACCGTGATCCACTGATCTTTATCCACCAACAGATCCTCCATCTCGAGTTTCCACAACTCAAAACTCTCACCATTTAATTTCTTGATCTCTATCTTTCCACTACTCGCCATCTTCTTTCACCACCAGAATCGATCTCGCAGATCTCCCACTCAACAAGGTCTACCACAGGCTCGAGCAAAACCCCTCAGCAACAAAGTTGTCCCCTTGAAGCTAAAACACCTCGGATACAAAATGTATGTTTTAACCCTATACAGAAATTACCTGCATATTAATTGTAAAACATAGAAAATAAACAATGCTAGAGAATAACACATAAAACACATATATACAGAGATTTTCCCCTAGATCCCAAAACCGGGACTACCAGCTTGATTTTTTATAATGTTCCTTTCAATTTTCCAATACATATTTATACATGCCGAAGAATCCAATACCATGGACCAAAAACCATTGCATCCAAAACCATGGATCGAAAAACCATCACGTCCAAAAAACATGTGTGAAAGTCATGCACAAAACCATAGGTGGGTCTGCCCAACCTAACATAGGGTCCAAAACCAAAATTTTCCTTGGCGCTACCCCGGACCCCATAAAGTGAGGTTACAAGTACCCCTCAAACCCCCTGTGACCCCCCGCACTATGCAATCATTGCAACGAAAGGGGGGGGTGGGGGGGGGGGGGACGCGGGATGCTCTTTGCCCCTCTAACCCCCGGTTAACTACGTGGGTTAGTTGTGGAAAGAATATAACACAACCCAACAGGAGGGTCCTTCTAATTTATTTTCTCCCTTCATTGAATTTGAAATATTTCTTGTAGATGGTAGACTTACTTCATTATATGATCCTATTCAATGACCTTTCCTTAATCCTTTTGTTCAATAAATCTTCAACACGCCTTTCTCTTCCTTTTTCACCTTAATTTTGAAACCATGTTAGAAAATAAAAAAGGTGGAAATATTTTCCATTATTAATAATTAATTGTGATTATTATTACCTTTATTATGTTCTTCTTTTACCTTTTTTCATCAAGAAATTACTAAAACCAAAACACGAAGATCAAGGACACAAAATTTAGGGCCACGACCAGGGAAAAACCCCTACATACGGGAAAACCTAGTCAAGAACTCTTCCTTTAGTAATTCAAATGAGATAGGCCAAGACCCTAGACCAAGAGACCTTCATCCTCTACCAAGTTAGCCTTACAACGACATATTTAAACCTTCAATATTCTATTATTTTTCAGTAGCTACAACCTAACATCAACCGGGAAATTTTGTCCACACTTCATGACAAACTTTAGAATTTTGGCCTTCACATCAAATAGAGAATTCCAGTCTTTCTAATAGCTTCATAAATTCACATGTGTGAGAGAAAGGGAGAGAATTTAGATTTCTTATTCCCTTGAGAGACCTCCTTCTTCTTTGTTGTCATTTTTCATCTTCTTCTCTTGAAATTTTCACTTTTCCATAGCCTAGAAACTCCAGATCGAATTTTTTGTAAGAGTGTGTGAAATTATGTCAAGTTGTTGCCTTTATATGGTGATTTGGCTACCGAGTTTAGGCTGACTTGCTGGAGGAGACCTAATTGACCTACTTTTACAATGAAATAAATTTCTCCTTTGAAAAATAAGTCCCAGGAAGGGTTCTTTACAATATGACATGGACAAGGACACTTGACATTAACCATAGAAGCCTTCATTGGAGGCTTTGGCCTAAAAAAATTGATTGAGGCATGAAACTCATGCTTTAATAATTAAATTTATTTAATAATAAAATTTATTTTTTCTTTATTTTGGATAAATACATTTTATTATGACTCAAGTACAATTATGAATACCGACACTAGTTACATTCTTCAACAATCCTATGCATCTCAAATATTTCCTATATGTTCTAAGGTGAAGATGAACATTATATGAGTCGAAACCCTTTAGGAAAAGGGTTATGATGTCATATTTAGTTGAGGGAGGGCTTACCTCGATCACTTAAGTTCTAGATAAGTGTAGAAGATATGTGTGAGGATGAAGAATCTGTACAGGTTTCATGTTGAGACATGCATAGCCTTGAGAAGAAAGGTAGATAGTGAGGAGAGAAAGGACACGGGAGAAATTTGGCACATGAAGATGGGACACTTGAATCATGCGCCATTGAAGATCCTTCAATAGATAGCTAGAGGGCTACCAATATGCAGTTGTGACCAACATGATGTGTGCAAGGGGTACACATTTGGTAAGTATTCCAAGCCATATTTCAAGACTGAGGCAATAGTGCCAAAGGGGATTTTGAGTTCGTACATTCAGACATATGGTAGCCCTTCTATTTTTTGTCTCTTATGAGACAAAAGTATTATGTTACTTTCATTGATTATTATTCTCGGAAAACTTGGATATTCTTTATGAATAAGAAGGAGAAGGTATTCTCTAATTTAATAGAGTTTAAGGTCTTGGTAAAATAATAGACTCAGAAGAAGATCAAAACATTAAGGAGTGACAACAGTGAGGAATATGTCTTCAACTCCTTCAAGGATGCATGTACAAAGTAGGGAATTAGGAGATACTTCCACACCACATAACCCTCAGCAAAATGGAGTCAGTTGGAGGAAGAACAACAACATAATTGGAGCGACCAAGGCCATGTTGCATGATCATGGAATTCTATGTTATTTTGGGTAGTGACATGCAATACCATGGTATTTCTATAGAGTAGGAGTTCACACAAGGTGCTTGGATGAGTCACACCAAAGGAGGATTTCATAGGATAGAAGCTTGAAGTTCAAACTTCTGCATATTTGGAACAAATGCTTATTTCCATGTGTCTAACTATAGAAAGAAGAAGGTAGAGCCCACATCTAAAAAGACAATTTTCATGGGATACACAGAGATAGCCGAAGTGTACAAAGTTACCTAGTCGCACTCAAGAAGATAGTTATGAAGAAGGAAGTGAGTTTTCAAGACAACATCTCTTTAAGGGAATCCTTTAAGAGAGATCATGTTGGAGTACCTCAGAAGGAGCTACTCACTATTAATAGGAGCCTCAATTAGGATCAAATATTGACTCTCGGTTTGTTGACAAGAGCACCACATAGTAAGACAACCAATAGTTAGTACTATATGAGGAGAAGAGACGAGGATAAGTGGATGTAACCCATCCGTTAGTGTCTCCCATGAAAAGGAGGAAGAGAGCCAAGTGGCCGAAAAGGTTGACTGAGGAGGCCAAGAAAGATGTTGAGGCTCCTAGTCGAATGTCTAGGAAGAGAAAACAACCACAAATGGATATAATGTATTTTCAATTTATGACAAATTTGATGGACATAAATACTTACTATTATTATTAGGTATCCTCAAAACATTTTGGCGAGATTCCATGGTGGATGAATATTACTCTATCATGAGGAACAATGTATGGGACATTTTACCATGAAAAAGGGAAAATTAGTAGTAGGCTCACACTGGGTGTACAAGGGGAAGCGTGTAGGAGATGGGAGTGTGGATAAGCACAATTCCATGTTTGTTGCCAAGAGCTTCTCATAGGTTTAAGGCATAGACTATGGTGAGATGTTTTCTCTAGTGGCATGTTATTCATCCATTGGGGCAATTACGCCACTTTCATCTTAAATGGGTTGGAAAATACACCAGATGGACGTGAAGACAACATTCCTTAATGGGGTGGTTGAGAAGGAGATTTATATGGAGAAAAAAAAGTTTTTTAAGATTTTTAGTAGGGTCACTCATGTTTGTTTCTCGAACAAATTTCTTTATGGGACCAAGTGGACAACAAGAGAATGGTGGACTCACATTGATAGATACCAACAAGCATTTTGTGCCACTAAGAGTGAGGTGGATTCCAATATGTACTACGTCACGAATCAAGGGCTTCTGCTCATTATAGTTCTCTATGTTGACAATCTTATTATGACTGGAAAAGATAGCCTAATTTAGGATCACAAGGTTGAACTTTCAAGCGAGTTTTAGATGAAGGATATAGGATTTATAAAGTATTTCCTTGGATTGGATTTTTGGTAGGGTGATTGTGAGATCTTCGTGGGGTAGGGGAAGTACACTACAAAGATCTTGTGGAGGTTTCATATGAAGGATTTTAGGCATGTGCCCATGCCTCTAGTAAAAAAACTACAGGAAGGTGGAAGCTAGTAGAGTAGAGTGAGTTGATGCCACACTATACAAGAAACCTATTGGGATGTTGATGTACTTAGTCAAAAAATGACCTAATATATCTTTTGTAGTGAACCGATTGAGCTAGTTTATGACAGATCCTACTAGAGTTGATTGAGTTGTTGTGAATCATGTTTTGAGATATCAAATAGGCAGAACAAATTATGGATTATGGTATAGATAGGTTGATATGGTGAGGCTTCAAGGCTTGAAAGGTGTAGATTAGGAGGAAAGCTCCACAGATTGAAAGTGTAATTTATGTTGTGTCATCATCATTGTGTCAATAATTGTTTCATGGTTCTACAAGAAGTAGAGATCAGTTGCACTCAACTCAGTAGAGGCTAAATACTATTATGACACCAAGTATTGAAAGAAATTGATTTATTTATCTTAAGTTGACGATTACATGAGAATGTTTTCTCGCTTCTTATTACCTAGTATGTTCTCTTCATAAAAAAATTTCCAAATGTTCAAAACATGAAGATTACAAAGAAACAAAGAACACACGAAGTTAGGCTACAAACTAGGGCAAAACCCCTTAAAGGGTAAAACCTAAATGACCGTTCTTATAAAACCATATCAAAATGAGCTATCCAAGACCTAAGGCCAAAAAAAATACCAAGAATACCCCAAAGAACAAAAACCAACCCTCCTCCAAGTCACCTCCAACAAGTCAAAGTCAACAAAAGCCAACATTAGTCAAAATATCTAAAATTTGGTTACAATTATGGAAAGTTTAGATCTATAGTGGAGGCATAGTTTTGGCCTTGTAGTAGAATAAAGAAATTACAACAATTAAACATGTGTGAATTGAATCAACACAAAAAACTCATATTTGTCTCTCTCCTTTGACTTTGGTTGTATTTGCTTCTCTTCTTGGCACAAAAATTGATGCATTATTGATGGTGAGTGAATAAAGTTAATTTTACTTACATATACATGTCTAGGAGGGTCGAATAACTACCTATAGTGCTAGCTTGGTCTTGTGATGCACTTTGACTCAAAATTAGAAATTATTTTTATTTTATTACAAAATTCTAAATGAGACTTGACTCAAATACATTTTTTTACTCACAAGAAATTCTTATTTGAATATTTTGACTCTAAAATAATGCATAATATGCTTTGACCAAGAAATAAAATAATAACAATAATCAACAATAAAAATGGCATTTTATTACATTATGAAGATCGACACTAGTTACATTTTTCAACACCCCCTCTTAACTAGGGAGGTATTCATAATAACAAAACAAGATATTCTCAAGTTGGAATAATAATATAAGAAAGGATCTAGATTGGAATGCATCGATGATGATTTACATCATCATATCCAACATTGTAAAAAATAGAAAGGCCTTGACTAACAATCTTGAATCTCTTCATTCGATCAGAACAAAATGTTGGGAGGCAGAAATTTGCACACCACTACCTCAGGTACATATACTTCTTAAGTGTTCCTAAGGTATGAACTCACATGACCATTTTCTAATCCAAGGAAAAGGACATCCTTTAGACCATTCTTTACCAAGTCCATGTATTTGACTTAGAATTTTAATCCTACTCAGTCACAATACATGAATCAAGAATGTACACCTGTTATATACCTAGGGGGGATAACATGGGGTACAAAGGGAGGTACCCAAGGGAATAATGTAATAATGGGATGGGCCATAGTAATAAATAAGGTGGTTAACCCATATCATGTAAGAGACCACAAGTAGTTAGTAATAATGTAATGGGCCCATGGTATTAGATAGATGGTACTGAGGGAACCATGGTAATAACCCATTGTTTTGTATGTATGAGGCCTATAAAGAGGCTAGAGACTCCACATGGAGGGATGTTAAGGATTATTTTATGAACAGGCATATGGCTTGTGGAGTGTTCTCCTTCCTTAAGGAGTGAATATATGGTGTTTCCATACCTTAAGGGTTTGATCAATAAACTGAATCATTTCTATCTATATTCAGATCTTGTTATTTCTTGGATTTATTTGCATTTTCTTAAATTTTCATATCAGATCTATAACAACCGGTATCAGAGCACTTTCTTGGGAAAAAGTGGAGAATTTTTTTAATTTTTTGTACGAATTTTCTGGGGCGGTGAGTTCTGAGATTAGATCTGTATGTTTTGGGGCAAAATCTGCAAAATGTAATTACATATCTGGATTCTTTGAGAAAAAAAACCTGATTTAAAAACAAAAATTTGGCTTGAATCAGAGTCCGGATGAGGGAGATATCGATGATCTAAAAATCAGTGGTGTTGCAGACAAATTTTTGGGACAGCGAGTTTGTGACGTAGATCTGGATCTTCTCGTGAAAATATGCAAAATCTACTTGTAGATCTAGACTCTTTGCGAAAAAATACCCGATTTTGTCGGAGTCCGAATGAAGGAGATATCACAGATCTAAAAATCAGTGGTTTTGCAGACAATTTTTCAGGGCAGCAAGTTTGCAGCGCAGATCTATATGTCTTTGTGCAAGATCTACAAAATCTAATTGTATATCTGGATTCTTTGTGAAAATATACCCGATTTCAAAAAAAAATCAGTGGAATCGGAGTGCATATGAGGGAGATATCGTTGATTTAAAATCAGCTATTTTTCAGTAATTTTTTGTGACGGCGGGACAGTTGCAGCATGGATCGGGAATTCCATTGCCTGGATCGGGATTTCTACCACGTGGGAAGACGCAAAATGGCCGTTCCATTTCTGAAAACAGGTCATAATAGGGATTCTGAGCAATATTGATGGAATTGTGGCCATTTCAAATTTTCGCCAAGTAAGTGAATTTTTTTGAAAACCTTCTTCATGGTGGTTCTATGTTTTACAGGAAAAGATAATGTTCCTACTATTGAAGAATGCAGAAAACAAACTATGTTAGTATGGGAAAAAAATTGCAAGGATTTAGTGTGGATTCATTTCAGAGATGAGGCTTACAAATGGTATTTCTCACTTGACAACAAATAGTTGTCCAAATTTTCAGATGCAGAATTTGAAAGAGTCCTTTAAAACAAATGGTCTCGGACTAGAGAAAAGGAGAATGAGACACGTAAAGGTTTATTTTATACGGGTGTATCCTTATTGCAGGTTCATGGATTGATTCAGAAGGAGAAAATTGTTGTATCTATAAATCCTAGTTGCAAGCACAATTTTATGAATGTTAATTTGGTAAAAAAATTGCAAGTTCCAGCAAAACACATTGAAAACACACAAGTGGATGATGAAGATGTTCAAGTGTATAAGGATTTGAAGATTTCTATGGACAGGTATGTGTTGCATGGTGATTTTTATACTTCGGAGATGGATAATATAGATGTTGTTTTAGGATATCCTTGGATAGAATCCGTGGGTACTATCAATATTATTGTGCAAAAGAAATTCCTGAAGCTCTGGTATAAAAACAAGAAAATTAGATTACAGGATATTTCCATCAATAAACAAGTAGAGTCCATGAAGGTTGATGCAGAAGATGTTTCAAGGACTGACATATCAGATGATGAGCCATTGATGATCGACAATCAAACACAAATAGAGGGTGAAGCAGAAAAGGATACAAGTGTTGATACATCAGATGAGGGCTCAGTGGTTGAAGTAATATTGGAATATAAGACACCATAGCAGGAACCACAACAGGGTGAATTAAATAAAAATACACCTTGGGTTAAAACTTCAAAATATCATCACCCACATCACCCTGCAAGAAAACAACCAACAAAATGGAAACCAATTAGCCACAAGGACAACAACCCTCACATGAAAGATAGAGAGGAGCGAAGATCCACCTACTACACATCAACACAGAACAGATGCCACAGTCAACTTCCATCTCAAGCGAGCAAGGCACCAGCAAGATCGAGGGTTCACCTTTCTCTTGGATGGCTAGATGCACGTGCATGGTACCAGTGGACTACTCTTTTGAGTAGATCTTATTATTTTTGTTCTTCTCATGTTTTGGGGACGAAACATGTTGAGGGGGGTGGAATGTTATATACCTAGGGAGGATAAAATGGGGTACAAATGGAGGTACCCAAGGGAATAATGTAATAATGGGATGGGCCATAGTAATAAATAAGGTGGTTAACCCATATCATGTAAGGGACCAAAAGTAGTTAGTAATAATGCAATGGTCCCATGGTATTAGATAGATGGTATTGAGGGAACCATGGTAATGACCCATGGTATTGTATGTTTGAGCTCTATAATGAGGCTAGAGACTCCACATTGAGGGATGTGAAGGATTATTGTATCAATAGGCATATGGCTTGTGGAGTGTTCTCCTTCCTTAACGAGTGAATATATGGTGTTTCCTTACCTTAAGGGTTTGATCAATAAAGTGAATCATTTCTATCTATATTCAGATCTTGCTATTTCTTGGATTTATTTGCATTGCCTTATATTTTCATATCAGATCTATAACAACACCTCTAATGCTTAACTAATCCACCATTCTCCAAGGTAGTGCCTTAGTTGGATTACGGTTATTAGTCTTGACCATATTACATGACACATGGAGAATATGGTGTCCACCCTCACTCCCTTTTAATTAGGGAGGAGATATCCACTCCCTCTAAAATAGGGAGAAAATAGCCAAAAGCCAAAGCTTGTCAAAAATAACGACCCTTCTTCATATTCTTCATAGAAATAAACATCGTCAATGTATTAGTTATATGCTTAATTAGTGGAGACATATTTCTACTTGATGAATTCATCCTAAATCTTTGTCATGAATCAAAAAATACTTCAACATTAATGGTTTTCTTTTGATCTTCACATAGCACTAATCATAAATCGAATATAACAGGTCATAAAACATTATGCGTCATAGATATGTATATTTATCACCACAGCATCTCCCTCTATGGTGTACAAGAATCAGTTGAGTACCTTTCTACAAGCTAATACCATGTTTCAATCATCAATAATACATTTTCTTATTATCCGTACTGCTAAATCAATTAATTTATCCTAAAATCTTAATTTGAAACATCCTGCACTTCAATTTTTACTTAGATCTCTCTTTGAATTCAGCATAACTCGCTTTGCATTATCTAGCTTCACATTTGTTTAAGAAGTTCCATTAAGTTACAAGTGGAAGCATCCACCAAAAATATCAAATATTATCATTTGTCAATGATGTGATCAAATATTTGAACCAAACAACTTGCTATATCAAAACCTTTCATTGATGTTGGCATATATTTCGAGACAACCAACCAACATTCTTTGGAATAATTATATTTCGACTCTCTACCCAACTATATAGAAGTAAAGTATCTTAACAACATGTAATGTGTGTTGTTTCCAACTTCTTTTCAATATAATGTCCATACATCCATTCTCAATTTGGTTTTACTCGTGATAGCAATAACCTCTATGATCACGAGACTTCCAAAACACAATAGGAGTAACCTTCTTTTATTTTAGGTAATAGAAACTTCCTTTTCAAACTAGTTTCCATATCATCCTTCAAATGATTATGTTCAATATATACGATTGAATTGCATTCTCTTTTTGTAGATAAGTTTTACCATGCTCCTTTATTCCTTCCATATGTTTTGTTAAAATTTAGATTTGTTTTTGAAATGCTTCATCCTAATTGTGGTGCTTGAGTTATTCTTATCTTCACTAGTATAGGAAACAAATCTCATGCTTGAAGGAATCCTTATCATGCTACATAATAACCTTTACTTTTGCTATGTTATGCTACTCTTGTCGTCCTTACTTGCTAAATGACATGATGACTTCTTATAAATCTTCATGGTGAAATTAAAATATTTGAATGCTATATTTACTATAGAATAATATGTCTTGTGGAATAGTATGTAGAAAAATTATGATGGACCAATCACTTCTATGTTGTATGCCCCTTCTTAAACTAGACCTTCATAATATAAAACTTCTGAATTCCAAAATAAACTCTCATCCTTCAAGTGAAATTTCAACTGATATTCTAACTGTCATCTTCTAATAATAAACGAAAATAAAATTTCTTGCAAACCAACCACATGCCAAATTATTTAATAGTAGAATTCCTTATTGTATTTAGTGATGGATTTATCTTCGACTTCCTCATATTTTGTTGCATGTGATTCATCTCTTTCCTTCCTTTTGTTTCCTCTATTATCCTTGGAGTTTGACTTCTTAGGAAAACATCTTTTGATGTATCCAAATTAATGGAAACAAAAACATTTAACCTTGGACATATCCTTGTTTCCATGAGACTTGTCATTGTTGTTATGTTTGTGATGAGATCCAGGTTTTTGAAATTACCCAAACTTCCTCTTTCATTTTATAGAAAATGTTTAATAATTTTCATTGGAGGGTTAGATATCATATTTTTCCTTCAACATGGATTCCTTTGGAACACACAAAGCCCAAATTTCTTCAAAATATGGAGTATATTTTCTTGTATAGATTCTATTTGCCAAACCACTCAAAGATGAAGCTTAACCACTGAGTACAAAAGTGATTAATTAAAAATCATATATTATTTCTCTAATTCCTTGAATTTTATCCTTCATCTTTGATACATTCACAAAATATGCACATCTCTATCCTTTAACATTCTAGTTCCATTGAGTTGATTTTTTAAAGATATTTTTTGACCTGTATTATTAACATACTATAGCTTGAACAATTTATCATATACTTGTTTTGATGTGTATAAATATGAAACAAAGGAGATAAGATGGTCTTTGACATACTCAAAGAAAATTATTTGAGCTCTAATTTCTCCCTTGTTATTGGAACAATTCCTTCAAAAAATTGTATGAATTCATTTTCTTTCAGAATGAGATCAATTCTCTTCTTCCATGCCTTGTAATTGGATCCACCATCAAGTTTATTTATTTCCTTACAAATGGAAGTTATTTGGCTATGAATATTACACATAGAGTATAGTAGAAAAGTGTACTTTTCAAAGAAGGAGAAACTTGATGTAAGAGTGTCTCCAAGAATGTTGATAAGAGGACTAGAGATTTAATGAGTGAGCGAGAACTTGATGGTATTCCAAAGGCCTTCAAAAATGTCTTTAAGAGAGAGGTAGTTTCTATAAGGATGAATTTAACATAGGTATCTTCAAGCCTTATTTATTTTGAAAGATGATTACTGCAATAGTGTCTTCAAATATGCCAAAAAGTAGTGATCTTCAAGTTACCTTCCCTTCACCTTAGCTCTAATACCATGTTGAGAGACTAGGTGCTAAAATAAAATGATTGATTTCTCTTAAGTTGAGAATTACCTATGAATGTTTTTTTGCTTCTTATTACTAATATTATTTTTTTTTGAACAAATTACCACATGTTCAAAATGCAAATATTACTGAGATAAAGAACACAACAAGTTATGCTCTAAGCTAGGGAAAAACCCCATAAGGGGGAAAACCGAAATAATCCTTCTTATACAATCAGATCAAAATAATATATCAAAGAATCAAGACCAAGTCCAAGACTGTAACAAAGAACCCAAATCAGCCCTCCTCCAAGCCACCTCTATCAAGTGAAAGTCAACAAAAGTCAATGTTAGTAAAAATCCATGACATCTAGGCAAAATCACAGAAAGTTTGGATCTGTAGTGGAGGGTAAATTTTGGCCCTATAGCCTCTACCTAAGGAAAAGTGTGAAAGTAATTACCTTCCTAAGTGTGACTTTATAAAGTGAAAGTGACTTTATAAATGGAAAAGTCAATGTTAAATTATAAAGTGATAAGTTACTTTAGACATAAAGTACAATGTGGGTACTTTATTTAATGGGTGAGTTAAAAAATAGAAAGTGAGAATTAAATGCACATTTATTCTCATCCCTTGATCTAAATGAATCTGAGACATTAGATATTAGTGTTTCCCAAAATTCATTTAGGCAAACAAAAGGGAGAAAAGAAAAGAGAGACTACATTCATTCTTCATGAGCAGATTGGAGAAAGGAGGCTGAGAGCTGAAGAAAAGTTTTGAAGGAGAAATTTGTTGCAACAGATGGGAATAGAAATCAAGGTTTAAAAGATGGAAAAAGGTATAGTACAAACAACATTGGATGTTGTGAGTTTCATGCCATTTGAGAGAAGATTTTGAAAAAAAATGAAAAAAATGTGTACAGTGGTACGAAAATCCATACAGTCCATACAGTTTGTATGGTACAGTCTATATAGTTGTATCTGTACAATACATATTTTGAACTTCAACTGGGCATGGAAATCGAGTCAAAGTGGGAACGGTTTTCAAGGAGTTTTGGGCTCAACAGACAAGTTGTTTTTCAATGTTTTTCTTTTTTTGCAAATGTATTTTTCCTAAACATGAAAGAAGTAAATTTGAAGAGATCTCTGATAGGTTTTCTCCAGAGAAGATTGAAGGGGCTTTTCCTGGGAATATGTTGACCAAAAATCTGTGTGTATTTTTATGTGTGTCGCTGTTATGGCTATGTCCATATTTATTTTCAGCATGTGTTGACAGTCCCATGTGTTTTAATATGAAAATTTCATTTCTAGAATTCTATATGTTGAATTTATATTTGTGGGAAAGGGAATTTTACTGAATAGGAGTGATAAGGTGAAATTAAAATCAGGTTGTGGTTGTTGGAAATTTTATTAGTCATCAAATTTCAACATGGTATCAGAGCTACGGGCTGAAATCTCAGTTTGGACAACAAAATGATATTTTGGGACAACAAGGTGAAATGTGACACAGACTAAAATTTTTGGACAACAAGGTGTACTCAAAAGTTTATTTCTCTATGTTATTGGTTTTGTAAATTTTGGACAGATGTCATGGTCGTGTTCTTAATGATAGATGACACACTAGATGGGACATCCAACTATGCCGTTTGGAAGGACAAAGTCCAAACATATTTGAGGAGGTAGCAGTTTGGGACATAGTGCCGTGAGTGGTTGTACCTTATACTGCTGCAAATGAACTTGTTGAATTCACAAAAGATAATGCAAAGGAAAAAAGGATTTTGATGGACAACCTGAAGGATCATGTGGTTCCTTAGGTGAGAGGAACATATATGCATAGCAAATATGGAAAGCTCTAACCACTCTCTATCAGAGTACTAATGAGAGCAAGAAGGTGATACTCAAATAACAATTGAAGAACATTAGGATGAAAAAGGCTGAAACTGTAGTTCATTATCTTGTGAGGGTCAAACAACACGTGATGATTTCACTACTATTGTTGAGACTTGCACCCACAGAGTTAGTCAGGATAGTTGTAGCGAGAATTCCTATGTCTTGGGAGGTCTTTGAAGATGTTGTTATTTCACAGGAGAATCTTCCCAATTGGGACAGATTTTGGGATGATTGTGTGAAACATAAGATATGGAAGACTCATAGTGGTGGAGTGAAGATAGAAGTTGAGGAGTATGTAGCCTTCACAGCCTGTGGGAAGAAATAACGGAAGGCCAAGTAAAGGACCTCATCAGATGGGGCTATGGGAAAGGAGAAGAAGAAGAAAAAAGATACGGACATGTTCAAAGTCAAATGTTGGGGATGACAAAATATGGGACACTATGCTGCTATGTGTGTGGAGGGGAAGAACAAGGGGAAGAAGCATACTGCAGCCTCAGTTGAGGTGGAGCACTTTGCTTCATAGTTTGATTAAGAATTTGCATTTGTTACTTCTACATTTAGTAGGAGTACATCATCTGATGAGTGGTACATAGACCACAGGCATTCCTGCAATATGATAGGTGCACAGGAGTTCTTTCCAGAGCTTGTAGAAAGGGCACTTGTATCGAGATTGTACTAGGAGATGACCACACTATGAGAGTTGTTGGTGTGGGGACTGTGACCTTTGAGAGGGAGTTTTTTCCTCCTTTGAAGGTCATGGATGTTTTGTATGTTGCAAGCATGAAGAAGGACTTTATTTCAGTGTTTGCAATGGAGGAGAGGGGGTTTGCCGTCACATTCTTAGGAGGTCAGGTATTGATGCATCCTCGGGGAGATTCCATCATTTCATCCAAAGTGATTTGAGTCCATTGTGGGAAACTATACAAGTTCAGTTTCAATTGTCGGGAGCATTAGTGAGTATCACATCTGGTAGCACTCACACTGGTACCATGAGCAGTAGAGACTTGTGCGAGTTATGGCACTAGAGGATGGAACATATGCATCATGGAGCTTTGAGAGTACTGAGGGAGATCATTACTTGCATTACTAATTTCATTATCAAGAATTATGAGGTCTGTAGAGGGTGTTCTTTTGGTAAGTACACCAAGTTACCATTCCCAGTGAGCGACAACATATCTAAAGGTATACTAGACTTAATTCATACTAATTTTAGTGGTTGTATGTATCATTTGTATATGGGTGGTTATGAGTATTATGGTATATTCATTGATGACTACTGTAGGAGAACATGGATATATTTCTTGAAGACCAAGGGCGAGGTGTTCAGTCACTTTAAAGAGTTCAAATCTCTTGTGGAGAAGCAGAGAAGAGGGAATTAGGAGAGAATTCAAGGTTCCTTATAACCCCCAACAGAATGGTGTCTCTGAAAATAAGAACAGAGTTATTGTTGGGGTTGTTAGAGTGATGATTCATGATTAGAGATTGCCTTTGTTTTTGTGGGCTGAGGCCTACAATACTGTTGTTATCATTAGAATAGGAGTCCTCACAGGTTATTGGAGAATATAGCTCTGGAGGAGGCTTTCATTGGAGAGAAGCCTCATATGGGACATCTTTGTATCTTTAGATGTCTCACAAATTCTTATATCCACAAGCAGTAGAGGACGAAGCTAGAACCCATGGTAGAGAAGGGTATATTTATGGGTTACACTAAGAATTCGAAGGCCTATCGGATCTTTATTCCTTCTAAACGAAGAGTGGTGATTTGGAGGGATGTGAAGTTCAAGGAGGAGAGGGCCTATAGGAGATCATAGGAGTATGATGAGAGAGTGTTGTGCCCTACAACAACCCCCCATTTCATAACATTTTTTATCACAAACAATTTACATATGAAATGGGTCCCTTTTAAAAAATTTAATCGGCATTAATAAACTTGTTCAGATAACGTATGATAATCAAATGAATTTGTGCATAAAACCCTTGTTGAACAAATAATAAGCAATTTTTGGTTAAGTCCGAAAAAGTAATCGCAAGGTCGGTTGCCATCTTGGTTTTTCCCGATGCGATATCGCTATCGGCCATCGGCAATAGCCAATGCACACACAGAAAAGGCACATGCCTTTTCCCCGATGCGACGTGATATCAGTGATCAATTATCGGCGCCATTTCTTGTGAAAAATGTTTTAAAGCTCCTACCCGATGCGATATCGCTATCGGCAGTCAGCAGAATCCTAAGCATTTTCATAAGACGTTCATATCTTTTCCCCGATGCGATATCGCTATCGGCATTCGGTAAATCAATTGATATACATTTAAGGATGATGTTCGCGCGCTAATTCAATGTCGCAATCGGCGTTCGCTAAAGATCTTTCCCAAGTGATAATGTCACTCACACTTCCGATAAGATGCGATGACGCTTAATGATGACCTCAGTTTCCAAAAGGTGATTATTTCAAAGCATTAAAGTTATATTTAAACCAGATTTGACAAAAGCACAAATTTCAAAATGCCGTTAAGTAAAGGGATAAGGTAATGCATGCGTATTTAAAGCTTTGCCCCTTTGAATTAACGAGCAATTACGATTAGACCTTTGAAAAAATCTATTGCACGCTTTAAGGGGTCATTCGGTTTAATAACTTAAGTAATGGTCATTTATGGAGCTGCAGGCTGTAAAATCACCATCATTGCATATACGGTGCATTCTCAAATCATTAGATCCGCAACCTCTTTTAGAAATAATCTCACTACGCTTCAAATAATATATCTATCCTGTTATGGATTGTCATTGTTATTTCTTTGTTACGATTTCTCTTGCCTTTGTGTAGAATTCAACTGGCGAGAGAAGTCTGAATATGATGGGAAAGAAGTTCAAGAAGGTGGCAGGTTCTACTGCAACACCTGTCTCAGGCCAAGCTGCTACAGTTTCAAGGAAAGGCTTAATCTCAGATACTACATGCACTGGTCTTCCTGGTACTACATGGCAAGGGACATACAATTTGCTAGAAGCAGAACAACCAGAAACGACAGTAACGGAGGCAAGTGTGGATGAACTAAGAAATTCTGAGGCAACTCTTAAATATTTGGCTGACTCCTTTCTGCACAGAATAGCAGCCAGAGAACAAGTCTTGCCTTATACTGATGTGGTACGTTGGGCAATTGAAGAAATTACTCTTACTAATAGAACCTTCCATACTAAGGATGGAAGGATTTTCGGTTCCTTCAAGCCTGACGACTTGAGACGGATGTATCATTTGCCCAATCCCGAGCAAGTCTATAACAGAGCCTTTGTGGAGAAATTCGCCAGAGAAAATGAATCACCATCCGAACCTCTCCGAGATTGGAGGCAAAATCCAGCAAAACACAAGCAGGATATGTCGGGTAAGTACTCCAATGCTTCTTTGGCTTCACCTTACTGCTATGCTGGAATTATGATGTGTAGATTGTGGGGATTTCATGATTCTGCAAATATCCATGTTGATATGGTTCCCTTAATGGAAGCGGCCGTCAATAGTATAATCATGGATTGGGCCACTATTCTATCTGATAAGTTGGTCTTAGCTATTCGTGAGTTTAGGGCCAAAACCAGAGTCACCGAAAGAAAAATCCCACCCTTCTATTACTCTGCCTACATTATGGATACCCTTTGTTTTAATTCTGAGTTTCGTGTCCTTGGTTGGAGATGGACAACCCATGACCCAACACCTATTCATTTGTATCATCGGAAATTGTGGAAACCTTCTCACAAAGACCATTTGTATCAAATTTGCAATGGTTTTATGGTTCCCGTTCACTATTCTATCTTTGACAGACCTATCCCTAGAATTTCTTATGAAGCCTCTTTTGACCTACCAGCCGTAGCCCATTGGTTCGGCGAAGAATGTTTTTCCTATATCAGAGTTTTTGGAAGCAAGGCTAGGCCACATGTTCTCCCCTTGTACATGCCAGATAAATTGTTAGCCCGAGAAATCTCCTATCAAATCATGTCTGAGGGTGTCACACAAACTCTCAAAGAAGAGAAGAAGAGAGGATGGACATCTTTTCCTTTAAGAATTGGAGTTTATACGTTGCTAAATTATAAGCATGCAGAAAAGGAAGCAGCAAAACTCCAAATGGTATCTCTAGCTTCTATTCCAAACAGACTCTATGACCCGAAAAAGACTGCTTTCATTGCCTTAGAACAGGCTAAGCTGACAAAGGTTGTTCATCAAGAAGACCAGTTTGACGACCTGTTCATGGGTGCCGATTCAATAAGCCAAGTCAGACAACTTGCTGCAATGAGATATGAAGATGTGGAATTAGCTGAATTTAATAAACTTAGAAAGCAAAGGTTGCAAACTTTGCCCCTAGATTTATTATCCACAACCCCAACTTCATCCTCAATCGAGCCTGATCAGCTGGAAATAAATTCACCTCCCGTTACAACTAGAGAACAGGAGGAAAGGAAAAACAAGCTGCAGGCAGAAAGGCAGCAAAAGGCACAAATTGAAGAAGAGCAAAGAAAGCAGAGGGAGCAAGAAGAACAGAGAAAAAGAGAGGAAGAAGAAAAAGAAAAGAAAGAACTGGAAGATAGGCAGAAAAAGGAATTGGAGGAACAGCAACGAAGAGTACAAGAGGAGCAACAGCGAGAGGCGTTCGAGGAACAACAGAGGATTGAAAAAGAAAAAGAACAGAGTAAGCAAATCTCTGTTGATACTGAATTGATTAAATAATGGAACCAATTCGATTCCATTATAAGTGGTAAGGAAGCCTCCAAAGACTCAGATGCCACAAAGACTCCCGATACTACTTTTTCTCCGGTTCTTGAAGGAACCAACGGCCCACCCATGGTACAGAGTGTTGAGGAAATTACTCAAAACCCATCTGATCAAGTTGATCTTCAGGTAGAGGAAATTCCTCCCCTAGACATTTTCTACAGCCCTAAGCATAGAGCCGTTGTAAGACGCTCAAGGAAGAGGCGAAGGCTTGATCAACCTTCTGTTTCAACTGAGCAAACAGTCACGGACAATGTCGTCTGGAAGGGAGAATTAGATCCCTCTGAAGATTTGACAAAGCTGTCGCAATTCGCGGGAGCTTATTCAGCGGCAACCATTGACAAAGCATCCGAAGTGAGTCTTCTTTTGAAGACTAAAGAGCATGAGGTATACGCATTACACGCAGAAGTGATAGAGGCAAAGAATAAGGCAGCACAGGCAGAAGAACAATTGCTGGCCCAACAACAAGAGAATCATTTGTTAACCCAGCAAATTGAAAAACTGAGGATAGACCAAAGTGACATTAAAAAAGCACAAGAATTGTCAGAGGCATTATCCCAGTTGGAGGCATCGAATGAGATGTTGATGAAATCTAAAGAGGAGCAAATAATTCAGCTGTCAGCACAGCTTGAAAGTATCAAAGGTGCCAAGAGTATTGATGATTTCAGAGCAGAGGCAACTCTGATAAACGGCGCATTGATATCTCAGACCAGACTCTTGTGCCAACAACTAGTTGAAGCTGAGATACTTTGTGACACATCTACAGCAGTATGTGAACAAATCGAGAAAGCCAGGACTAACTTGGATCAGGCCGAAGACGATATAACAGAGTATATTGAATGGCAAGACACTCCAGAAGGACAAGCTACAAATTTGTCCCGAATCTGTGTAACATACAAGGACATACTTTTCATGGAATGGAACACACAGGGAATGAAGGCAGAAAGGGCAGCATCCAGATGCAAAACGATTGCCAGAAACATGATCAATCTAGTCAATGATACATTGTATCTGGCAAACATGATTTCACAGTGCACACCTGGAAACATAACAACCGCAAACATGCTGGAGCACAGGAATTATCCTGAGCTGGAGACACAAGGGCGGTTAATTGCTGGAGTGAATTCCTTGACCGCCGACGCATACTGGCTTTTCCTGATTAAACCACATTCTCAAAGGTCGGCTCTTAACTGCCTAACAGATGCTCTCCGATACCTGATTGCCGACTTCCAAGATGCCACATACGATGCACAGCTGACTTCATGCCTCAATACTCCATCAGAAGTAGAGCCAATGCTGGCGATATGTCAGCGAAAGAGTAAAGGCAAAGAGACCGCTGACTGAAGCATCGCCGCCGACTGCCGAATCACCCAAATGCAAAATGATATTTGTTAATGCCGATTTGTTAGTTTTCAGTTTTAGATATTTAAATATTTAGATTAGCATAGTATTTATAGACCCTTTCATTGTTTTGGAAAGGGTCGTAAAATTTTGTAAAAGACTTAAAGGCTGAAGTTTGCACTATTGTGCTTCAGTCTATATTCTTTTTGAAAACTCGACCACTGGTCCTTAATTTTACTTGGAATGCTGTTTTAAGTAAATTGTGCACTATTGTCGTTTGCTTGGAATGCTTTCTGGTTGGAAGGAAGGACCGCGACATAGCGATTAATATATTGGATTGATCAAACAGCTTGCATGGTACTATTATCTGTATCTGTTCTCTTTTCTGTTATATGAATTGCTGTGTTATTACTTTGCTATTATTGATTACATGTATGTAATATAACAACAAATCTGCATTTCATATCACTATTGAATGTTTTGTGATTTGTTATTTCTTTCACTCATGTATGTAACAATGATATAAATGACTGAGTGCAGTAATTCGCTATTATCGCTCTGCGTAACTACTTACGTAGAGCAATCTCAAATGATTTAAACATCTATGCTTATTGTTAGTGTCATCTATATGCCTGCCATTAAGCATAGGTTATCAAACGCTGCATTATCTGAATTGATAAGTCCCGGGATTAGCTTATAGTTATTATATTTCTTTTATAGTTTAGTTATTTGTTTATTATCATTTCATATCGTAAATCATTCATCCATCCCGTTTACTTATAATTTTTGGGAAACTGGTCCCGTTATCCCCAGTCGGAGCCACTATTCCAAACGGAAAAGGAGCTGCACTAAGTTCCGGACCGGGTGGTTTCCCCGATATTGTTGCAACGAATTTCGGGGCATCAACATTTTTGGCGCTAGAAGGAGGGCCATCAACTGTGAATGGCAAGTAGGTCCAAGTCCACAAACCATTCTAAGAGTAATTCCCCCTCCAAACCCTCTTCTCCTTCTCAATCAGATGTTGGTTCCCCAGCATATGATCAAGAAAAAGAAGAATCAACTACCACTGCTCACACCCATCATATTTCAGAACATTTAAGTCTTGAATCCCCTGAAGTTCAGTCTCTTATCCATAAACTTCAGAGCTTCTCGATTTCGCCTCATAAATCTGAAGTATCACAAAGCAGTGTGACTTCGCAGTTAAGCTTATCTCATCCACTTACCAGACTTCAAAGTGAAAAACTCGGTATTGAACCTACTGAGTTTCCTTTACCAAAAAGGAAAAAGGCTAAGAAGATTACTGAAGTATCTGATAGTGAAGATCTTTCTTCCATATTCTCCATCTCCACTCCTCCTCTGCGAAGCCAACCATCCACTCCTTCGTTACACACTATTGTTTGTCAGGGAATAAGTACTACAGCATCTCAAACTTCTCACTCTTCAACAATTTCTTCTCCTCAGTCATCTGGAATCCCAACAGTAGTAACAACTATCATCGCCAGCATAATGGCAGATCCATGGACTACACCTGGTGCAGTCAATATGCCTGGACCATTACATGATCTACCTGATGCTCCTGAAAAATGGTTGCCTAAATTCAATCCAGATAACGGAACAAAAGCTGAAGAACATATTAACAACTTCATGTTAGCAGTTAATTTAAAAGGAGTGACAGAACAAGATGTTGTTGTAAGGCTTTTCCCTTATACTCTGCAGGGATCAGCAGGATCCTGGTACTTCTCATTACCTTCTGGTTCTATTACCAGCTGGACTATATGCCAAGAGCAGTTCCTTACCAAATATGGAGATGACAGGTCTCTGGCGACTTTAATAAATGACCTCTCCAATTTGATAATAGAACATAGGGAACCAATAAAGGAGTTTAATGCTCGATTCAACAAACTCCTAAATAAAATCCCCACCGCTTCGAAGCCAAGTGAACAAATCAAGAGCGAATGGTATATTACTGCCCTCCCTTCCAACATAGCCATTTTTGTTGACAGGGCTGGCAAACCTACCTTAGCCGAGAATATGAAGGAAGCACTTGCCGTTGAAAAGTGGATAAATGCCCTAGAAAAGAAAGCAGTTTTGGAAGATAGAAAATCCAAAAAAGTTTCGTTTAAAGAAGATTCCAAGAAAAAAAACCCAAAAGACCCATACGACATGGAAGGTTTACAAAAGGTCCTCAAAACATTGTCTAACGAAATGATTGAGATTAAAAAACAGGTGGCTGAAACTTCAACCAAAAGACCGTTTAGAACTTTTAAGAAAATGGAAACAAAGCCGCCCAATGTTATATCTAATGCAGACTCTGAACAGGAAGATGAAGAAGAGGAATCAACCTCCCAAACGGATGATGAAGAAGAAGTAGTTGAGTGCCATGGCATGTGGGATTTCATACTCCCAAATTCTGACACTGAGAATCAAGAAGAAGCCTTTCCTGTTACTACAAGAAGTAAAATCGCTTCTGAACCTACTCAAACAACTACAAAAAAGAGGAGTGCAGGTGCTGCCACACCAAAAGAAAAAGTTCTCCCGAAGAAGTCTCCGGTAGCAGCCCCTCAAAACCAGCCTCCAATTTCCAATTCTCCTTCAACATCCAAGACACTAGTGATATCTGACCCTATGGAGTATAATATTGTCAATGATATGAAAAAGACCAAGGCAAACATAACCATGTTTGAACTAGGTAAATTAAAACATCAACAAAAATTGCTCCTAAAAGAATTTAACGCTATTCCCTCTTCCCCTCTTCCCAGTTCAAAAGCTGCTAATGATTCAGGACAACCCCCTCCAGATATGGTCGAGGCTACCGATTCGGTTCTGATCGGAGATAGATCCAATTCTCATACCCCACCTTTCTTGCTCACCTATGAAATCTATAATTGAAATCTGCATAACTGTTTAATTGATTCAGGGGCTTCATCCAATATTATGCCAGCTTCAGTTTGTTCTAAACTGAACATAGAACCCCAGAAGTCTGCTATTCACATTGTACAGTTAGACAGAACCAAAGTACAGGTTATAGGAGAAATTAATTCCGTGACTATCAGGTTGTCTGCTGATCCCAGAATAGTACAAAGAATAGATATTTTGATAGCTGACATACCTGAATTCTACGGCTTAATTTTGAGCAGGGATTGGTCTGAGAAACTGCATGGATACATTTCCACGGATTGGTCACATATGTGGCTCCCCTACAAGGGTAAGCCAAATCAAATAAAGATCGACCGTGAGAAGCACATGACTCATACAGTAACCGATTTCGAACAAGAAAACCAGCCTGTGGCCTTCAACAATAACATTTTGGGAAATTATTCTTCAGAATCATTCTTTGGCAATTTTGTTGCCCAATCTTCCCCTTTTTCAGTTAACCATTGTACATCTCAAGTAGAAAATTTTTCACAATCCAATTTATCCAAATGCTTCAATGCAAATCAAAAGGATGTAAATATTTTTGTTAATTCTCCTTTATTTTGGTCTTTGTATTTTGATGGCTCTAAGTCCAGCGAGGGCTCAGGAGCAGGTTGCATTTTGGTTAGTCCACAAGGCGAAAAGACAATGCTTTCCTGTAGATTAGAATTTGAATGCACCAATAATACGGCCGAATACGAAGCACTACTGCAAGGATTATATAAGGCAATTGACCTTAAAGTCCAATATATAAAAGTATTCAGCGATAGTGAGATCATTGTTAAACAGGTAAGGAATACAATTCATTGCCTTTCAAGCCACCTTAAGCATTATCAAACGCTAGTGCAAGATCTTACTTCGCATTTCTCAGCATTCAACATTTCTTCAATCCCAAGATCGCAAAATTCAGCAGCTGATTTACTAGCCAACGTAGCTTCCAAACTCCTCCCTTCCGAAGACTATAGTCTTGATAGATTTTCTATAGAATTAATTTTCAGACCTTCAGTTCCTGATAACATCACTAACTGGAGGGTTTTCAACCATGACGAGGATATCTTGCAATTCTTAACCTCTGAAAAGTCCCATGACAATCAAATCATTGAAGAGCATGAGCATGATTCTCAAATAAAAGTAACATCTCAAGATAACATTATTCCTAAGCCTGTGGTAAAGCTTGAAGACCTTTATGACATTAAAGATAGGTTTAAACCTGTAATTAATGCTAAACTCCAAAGCTCTACTCTTAGGTTTGAATTGATTAATTTGGGAACGGCTCAAGCTCCTCAAAATATAAATTTAGGATTAGGACTTTCTACTAAAGAAAAGGAAGCATTTATCAAACTTTTAAGAAAAAACAAACAAGTTTTTGCTTGGAGGTATGACGACCTCAAGACATATGATACATCTATCATACAACACACTATTCCTATGCTTCCCGATCAAAAACCAATCCAGCAGAAGTTAAGAAAAATGCATCCAAATTTGGAGAGCCAGATAAAGTCGGAACTTAATAAGCTCTTAAAAGCTAAGATTATCTTCCCTGTTCGACACTCAAACTGGGTCTCCAATATGGTACCAGTCAGGAAGAAAAACGGCGACATCCGAATCTGTATTGATTTCAGAAACTTGAATAAGGCAAGCTTGAAAGATAACTTCCCTCTGCCTACCATGGAGCAAATCCTTCAATCGGTAGCAGGATCTGAATTGATGTCTTTTCTTGATGGTTCCTCAGGATATAATCAAGTGTTGGTTCATCCTGATGACCAATTAAAAACTACATTCAGAACAAAATGGGAACTTACGCATACCAAAAGATGCCTTTTGGACTCATAAATGCAGGAGCAACATTCCAAAGAGCTATGGATACAGCCTTTAGAGGGTTAATTAACCGGACAGTAGTCGTCTACCTCGATGATATTACTGTGTATTCTAAAAAGAGATATAATCACTTGCATGATTTAAATCATATTTTTCAACGATGCAAAACATATGGTATCTCTCTTAACCCGAAAAAGTCTTTCTTCGCTCTTAACCAGGGCAAGCTCTTAGGGTTTATTGTATCTAAGGATGGCATTTATGTAGATCCTGATCGAATTAAAGAAATTTCTGAGATTCCTTTTCCACACAACAAAAAATCGATGCAGTCGTTTTTAGGACAAATTAATTTCATTAAACGATTTGTTCCAGATTTTTCACAGATTGTACTACCACTCCAAAAGATGATTAAAAAGAATTCAACCTTCAGATGGGGATTAGAAGAAAAGCAAGCTTTTAATGATATTAAGCAATCCATAATCAATGTCCCAGCTCTGAATACTCCAAATCTTTCTAATCATTTTACATTATATACTATTGCATCTGACTTATCTTACGCAGTAGTACTCACACAGTTGAATGATGACAATTTGGAAGCGCCCATTTCGTTCTTTAGTTCAAACTTTCAAGGCGCCGAATTGAATTATTCCGAAATTGAGAAACAAGCTTTTGCTGTCTTTAAAGCAGTCAAACATTATCGACCCTTTCTTCTTAAAACCCATACTAAAGTAATAGTTCCTTTCTCAGCAGTTAGGCAACTATTAATCCAAAAGGAATTGGGAGAAAAGAGGGCAAATTGGGTCGCAGCCCTCCAAGAATATGATCTAGAAATAAAGCCAGCAAAGTTTGTTAAAGGTCAAGGTTTTTGCAGGATATTAGCAGGAGCATCAAACATTCCTGAATCAAGGGATACAGAGCAAAACCAAGATGTTAATCAGCTAAGTATACCGGATTCCGAATCTCAATATTCAGATCTGATCTTTTATTTAAAGAATGGTTATGCACCTACCAATTTGTCCTACAAGAACAAAAGAGCCATTAGATTGAAAGCTAAGAGTTTTTCCCTTATTAATGATGTACTCTTCAGGAGAAACTATGATTCTGTCCTATTAAGATGCCTTGAGAAACCTGAAGCTCAAAAGGTTTTGCAGGAGCTACACGATGGACCGGCAGGAGGACATTTTGGAGCTGATACAACAGCTCATAAAGTCATTCATGCTGGATATTATTGGCCTACTTTGTTTAAGGACGCTCATGAATATGTAAGGAAATGCATCAAATGCCAAACTGCCAGTGGAAGACAACAAAAGCCAGCTTTCCCTTTGCAACCAATCAACATTGAACAACCTTTTGAACAATGGGGATTGGACATCATTGGTGAAATAAATCCTTCTTCTTCCAAGCAACACAAGTATATCCTTACAGCAACTGACTACTTTACAAAGTGGGTAGAAGCAGTTCCATTAAAGACAACAAACTCTGAGGCGATCATCGAATTTATAGATCAGTTCATCATAACCAGGTTTGGTGTTCCAAACGCTCTTGTCTTTGATAATGCTTCTTATTTCTCAGGCAATGCAATGATTGATTTCGCTATCAAAAGAGGATTTAAATTAAAGTATTCTGCTAACTACTACCCTCAGGGCAACGGCCTAGCAGAATCAACTAATAAAAATTTAATCAAAATCATTAAGCGAACAATTGAAGAGAATCATAAGAACTGGCATAAATCCTTGGTATTTGCATTATGGGCCGATAGGATAACACAGAAAGCTTCCATAGGGACCTCTCCGTTTAATCTTGTCTACGGAAAAGAAGCAGTCGTACCAACCAACCTTCTTCTTCCATCTTTAGCCCTAGTGCAATTTATAGACGAAACTCCTTCTTCTTCTATACAGTTTAGATATGATCAAATCCTCAAACTTGAAGAAGAAAGGGATAAAGCGAAGGTTACACACGCAAAACATCAACAAGTCATTAAAGCAGCTTTTGATCTAGCCTCATCTAGCCCTAGACAATTCCAAGTCGGAGATCTAGTCCTGAAATGGGACAAAGCCCATGAAGATAAAGGTAAACATTCCAAATTTCAAAAAATGTGGCTAGGACCATTTCAGATCTGTGAAAAAGTAGGCCATTCCACGTTCATTCTGCAAAATCTATCAGGGGTGAGGGATTCTCTCCCTGTCAATGGTCTAATCTTGAAGAAATTCTTTAATTGAGGAGGTAACCCCTTCTCTTTGTAGCTTGATAGTTTTTATATAGTTTGTAGGATTTGTAGAAATAAGAATGTGGGACATTTCCCATTGACCTTTTGCTGTGATTAAAAGCTATCTCGCCATGACAATATTAGTATTTACTTTTGAATAATAGCGTCTTAAACCAAGAGAGATCATTTCTAGGAAATTAGATATCTTTTTATTCTGAACATTACAGTCTAACCTTTGTAAACTTCACTCTGAACGAAGTTCTATGAGTCATCTTGAGTGTTTGAAATTAGTCCCCAAAGGTTATCTATATGAAAATAGGAGCTAATTCATCTTCAGCATCTTTAACTCTTAAACCTGTCATCCATTTATTCTTAAGAAGATAGTTGTTCATCCCATTCACCAAAAGTTTATGATTACTCAGAGTGTAATTCTAAAATATAAAAGATTAAAGATAAGAGGTCTTATTACAAGCCTACTTACCATGTTCATAGGAAAATAATTTAACTGACATTACCAAAACAGCATATCAAACAGGGTAATGGCTTGAAATCTCAAGACAAGGGGTCTCATCACGAGCCAGCTTGTTCAGTTTAATTACTACCCGTGAATGGCATTGTCATTTAGCTGGCCACCAAACCAGGACAATGGCTTTTATCTTAAGCAAAAAAGAAATTGAAATTCAAAAAATACGAGAATATCTTTTGAATTCATTCTGTTTAATCACACTCTAAGGTGAATGGAACAATGGACAACAACATGGTTAAAAGGTAACCCTGCCGAGACTATGAATGTTTGCTGGCAGCAGAGGCTCTACCTGTGACAGAGGAGTTTATTTTAAAAAGCTGATATGGAAAAGTGTTCTATTTTTACCTTTATAAACCAGTAAGGACTTATTTTAATACTCGAAGTGCATTTATAAAAAAGAGGAAGTCAAATGAAGAAACCTGTTTTATTCAGAATCAATAGACATCTAGTTATATTAGAAATTTCCTTTCTTTTATAAAGATTCTATTTGAAAAGGTGTAAGTATATTTGTTAGTTCAGAGATAACTGGTTCTGCCAGCGAATCGCCAATTGTTGTGCCCTACAACAACCCCCCATTTCATAACATTTTTTATCACAAACAATTTACATATGAAATGGGTCCCTTTTAAAATTTTTAATCGGCATTAATAAACTTGTTCAGATAAGGTATGATAATCAAATGAATTTGTGCATAAAACCCTTGTTGAACAAATAATAAGCAATTTTTGGTTAAGTCCGAAAAAGTAATCGCAAGGTCGGTTGCCATCTTGGTTCTTCCCGATGCGATATCGCTATCGGCCATCGGCAATAGCCAATGCACACACAGAAAAGGCACATGCCTTTTCCCCGATGCGACGCGATATCGGTGATCAACTATCGGCGCTATTTCTTGTGAAAAATGTTTTAAAGCTCCTACCCGATGCGATATCGCTATCGGCAGTCGGCAGAATCCTACGCATTTTCATAAGACGTTCATATCTTTTCCCCGATGCGATATCGCTATCGGCATTCGGTAAATCAATTGATATACATTTAAGGATTATGTTCGCGCGCTAATTCAATGTCGCAATCGGCGTTCGCTAAAGATCTTTCCCAAGTGATAATGTCACTCACACTTCCGATGCGATGCGATGACGCTTAATGATGACCTCAGTTTCCAAAAGGTGATTATTTCAAAGCATTAAAGTTATATTTAAACCCGATTTGACAAAAGCACAGATTTCAAAATGCCGTTAAGTAAAGGGATAAGGTAATGCATGCGTATTTAAAGCTTTGCCCCTTCGAATTAACGAGCAATTACGATTAGACCTTTGAAAAAATCTATTGCACGCTTTAAGGGGTCATTCGGTTTAATAACTTAAGTAATGGTCATTTATGGAGCTGCAGGCTGTAAAATCACCATCATTGCATATACGGTGCATTCTCAAATCATTAGATCCGCAGCCTCTTTTAGAAATAATCTCACCACGCTTCAAATAATATATCTATCCCGTTATGGATTGTCATTGTTATTTCTTTGTTACGATTTCTCTTGCCTTTGTGTAGAATTCAACTGGCGAGAGAAGTCTGAATATGATGGGAAAGAAGTTCAAGAAGGTGGTAGGTTCTACTGCAACACCTGTCTCAGGCCAAGCTGCTACAGTTTCAAGGAAAGGCTTAATCTCAGATACTACATGCACTGGTCTTCCTGGTACTACATGGCAAGGGACATACAATTTGCTAGAAGCAGAACAACCAGAAACGACAGTAACGGAGGCAAGTGTGGATGAACTAAGAAATTCTGAGGCAACTCTTAAAGATTTGGCTGACTCCTTTCTGCACAGAATAGCAGCCAGAGAACAAGTCTTGCCTTATACTGATGTGGTACGTTGGTCAATTGAAGAAATTACTCTTACTAATAGAACCTTCCATACTAAGGATGGAAGGATTTTCGGTTCCTTCAAGCCTGATGACTTGAGACGGATGTATCATTTGCCCAATCCCGAGCAAGTCTATAACAGAGCATTTGTGGAGAAATTCGCCAGAGAAAATGAATCACCATCCGAACCTCTGCGAGATTGGAGGCAAAATCCAGCAAAACACAAGCAGGATATGTCGGGTAAGTACTCCAATGCTTCTTTGGCTTCACCTTACTGCTATGCTGGAATTATGATGTGTAGATTGTGGGGATTTCATGATTCTGCAAATATCCATGTTGATATGGTTCCCTTAATGGAAGCGGCCGTCAATAGTATAATCATGGATTGGGCCACTATTCTATCTGATAAGTTGGTCTTAGCTATTCGTGAGTTTAGGGCCAAAACCAGAGTCACCGAAAGAAAAATCCCACCCTTCTATTACTCTGCCTACATTATGGATACCCTTTGTTTTAATTCTGAGTTTCCTGTCCTTGGTTGGAGATGGACAACCCATGACCCAACACCTATTCATTTGTATCATCGGAAATTGTGGAAACCTTCTCACAAAGACCATTTGTATCAAATTTGCAATGGTTTTATGGTTCCCGTTCACTATTCTATCTTTGACAGACCTATCCCTAGAACTTCTTATGAAGCCTCTTTTGACCTACCAGCCGTAGCCCATTGGTTCGGCGAAAAATGTTTTTCCTATATCAGAGTTTTTGGAAGCAAGGCTAGGCCACATGTTCTCCCCTTGTACATTCCAGATAAATTGTTAGCCCGAGAAATCTCCTATCAAATCATGTCTGAGGGTGTCACACAAACTCTCAAAGAAGAGAAGAAGAGAGGATGGCCATCTTTTCCTTTAAGAATTGGAGTTTATACGTTGCTAAATTATAAGCATGCAGAAAAGGAAGCAGCAAAACTCCAAATGGTATCTCTAGCTTCTATTCCAAACAGACTCTATGACCCGAAAAAGACTGCTTTCATTGCCTTAGAACAGGCTAAGCTGACAAAGGTTGCTCATCAAGAAGACCAGTTTGACGACCTGTTCATGGGTGCCGATTCAATAAGCCAAGTCAGACAACTTGCTGCAATGAGATATGAAGATGTGGAATTAGCTGAATTTAATAAACTTAGAAAGCAAAGGTTGCAAACTTTGCCCCTAGATTTATTATCCACAACCCCAACTTCATCCTCAATCGAGCCTGATCAGCTGGAAATAAATTCACCTCCCGTTACAACTAGAGAACAGGAGGAAAGGCAAAACAAGCTGCAGGCAGAAAGGCAGCAAAAGGCACAAATTGAAGAAGAGCAAAGAAAGCAGAGGGAGCAAGAAGAACAGAGAAAAAGAGAGGAAGAAGAAAAAGCAAAGAAAGAACTGGAAGATAGGCAGAAAAAGGAATTGGAGGAACAGCAACGAAGAGTACAAGAGGAGCAACAGCGGGAGGCGTTCGAGGAACAACAGAGGATTGAAAAAGAAAAAGAACAGAGTAAGCAAATCTCTGTTGATACTGAATTGATTAAAGAATGGAACCAATTCGATTCCATTATAAGTGGTAAGGAAGCCTCCAAAGACTCAGATGCCTCAAAGACTCCCGATACTACCTTTTCTCCAGTTCTTGAAGGAACCAGCGGCCCACCCATGGTACAGAGTGTTGAGGAAATTACTCAAAACCCATCTGATCAAGTTGATCTTCAGGTAGAGGAAATTCCTCCCCTAGACATTTTCTACAGCCCTAAGCATAGATCCGTTGTAAGACGCTCAAGGAAGAGGTGAAGGCTTGATCAACCTTCTGTTTCAACTGAGCAAACAGTCACGGGCAATGTCGTCTGGAAGGGAGAATTAGATCCCTCTGAAGATTTGACAAAGCTGTCGCAATTCGCGGGAGCTTATTCAGCGGCAACCATTGACAAAGCATCCGAAGTGAGTCTTCTTTTGAAGACTAAAGAGCATGAGGTATACGCATTACAAGCAGAAGTGATAGAGGCAAAGAATAAGGCAGCACAGGCAGAAGAACAATTGCTGGCCCAACAACAAGAGAATCATTTGTTAACCCAGCAAATTGAAAAACTGAGGATAGACCAAAGTGACATTAAAAAAGCACAAGAATTGTCAGAGGCATTATCTCAGTTGGAGGCATCGAATGAGCTGTTGATGAAATCTAAAGAGGAGCAAATAATTCAGCTGTCAGCACAGCTTGAAAGTATCAAAGGTGCCAAGAGTATTGATGATTTCAGAGCAGAGGCAACTCTGATAAACGGCGCATTGATATCTCAGACCAGACTCTTGTGCCAACAACTAGTTGAAGCTGAGATACTTTGTGACACATCTACAGCAGTATGTGAACAAATCGAGAAAGCCAGGACTACCTTGGATCAGGCCGAAGACGATATAACAGAGTATATTGAATGGCAAGACACTCCAGAAGGACAAGCTGCAAATTTGTCCCGAATCTGTGTAACATACAAGGACATACTTTTCATGGAATGGAACACACAGGTAATGAAGGCAGAAAGGGCAGCATCCAGATGCAAAACGATTGCCAGAAACATGATCAATCTAGTCAATGATACATTGTATCTGGCAAACATGATTTCACAATGCACACCTGGAAACATAACAACCACAAACATGCTGGAGCACAGGAATTATCCTAAGCTGGAGACACAAGGGCGGTTAATTGCTGGAGTGAATACCTTGACCGCCGACGCATACTGGCTTTTCCTGATTAAACCACATTCTCAAAGGTCGGCTCTTAACTGCCTAACAGATGCTCTCCGATACCTGATTGCCGACTTCCAAGATGCCACATACGATGCACAGCTGACTTCACGCCTCAATACTCCATCAGAAGTAGAGCCAATGTTGGCGATATGTCAGCGAAAGAGTAAAGGCAAAGAGACCGCTGACTGAAGCATCGCCGCCGACTGCCGAATCACCCAAATGCAAAATGATATTTGTTAATGCCGATTTGTTAGTTTTCAGTTTTAGATATTTAAATATTTAGACTAGCATAGTATTTATAGACCCTTTCATTGTTTTGGAAAGGGTCGTAAAATTTTGTAAAAGACTTAAAGGCTGAAGTTTGCACTATTGTGCTTCAGTCTATATTCTTTTTGAAAACTTGACCACTGGTCCTTAATTTTACTTGGAATGCTGTTTTAAGTAAATTGTGCACTATTGTCATTTGCTTGGAATTCTTTCTGGTTGGAAGGAAGGACCGCGACATAGCGATTAATATATTGGATTGATCAAACAGCTTGCATGGTACTATTATCTGTATCTGTTCTCTTTTCTGTTATATGAATTGTTGTGTTATTACTTTGCTATTATTGATTACATGTATGTAATATAACAACAAATCTGCATTTCATATCACTATTGAATGTTTTGTGATTTGTTATTTCTTTCACTCATGTATGTAACAATGATATAAATGACTGAGTGCAGTAATTCGCTATTATCGCTCTGTGTAACTACTTACGCAGAGCAATCTCAAATGATTTAAACATCTATGCTTATTGTTAGTGTCATCTATATGCCTGCCATTAAGCATAGGTTATCAAACGCTGCATTATCTGAATTGATAAGTCCCGGGATTAGCTTAGAGTTATTATATTTCTTTTATAGTTTAGTTATTTTTTTATTATCATTTCATATCGTAAATCATTCATCCATCCCGTTTACTTATAATTTTTGGGAAACTGGTCCCGTTATCCCCAGTCGGAGCCACTATTCCAAACGGAAAAGGAGCTGCACTAAGTTCCGGACCGGGTGGTTTCCCCGATGTTGTTGCAACGAATTTCGGGGCATCAACAGAGAGACACACACAAAATTCTCCTCAGCAGCGAGGTCACATATAGGGAGTAGGACCTCAGGGTTCTGGATTGAATGATATAGGAGGAAGCATGTTGCAGTTGGAAGCATTGAGAAGTTCCAAACAAGGTTTGCGGCTAAAGTGTTCTCACATATAGGGGGAGTTGACTATGATTAAACCTTCACTCCCGTATCTTGGTACACTTCTATCTCATCCCTTATTTTCTATTGCTATAGAAATGGGTTGGCATATCCATCAGATGGATGTGAAGACCCCATTTCTGAACGGAGTTATAGAGGAGGAGGTGTATTTTGAGTAGCCACAGGGCTTTGAGGTACTTTGGTGGGAGAACCATGTATGCCGATTGAGGCAAGCACCTTATGGACTTAAGAAAGCTCTGAGAGATTGGTATTCCAGGATTAATACTTGCTTGCAATAGATGGGTTTCGTAAAGAGTGATGCAGATCCGAACCTATACTACGTTGTTGTAGGGGATGATCTTCTCATTCTTGTTTTGAATGTTGATGACTTGTTCATTACCGAGGCAAAGAGACTTATTAGTGGTTGCAAGGAGGATCTTGCTATGGAGTTCGAGATGAAGGACATTGGGTTGATGCATGACTTTCTCGGGCTTGAGGTGGAGGATGGGCATCTCTTTTTGGGGTAGGGGAAGCATGTTGTGGATGTGTTGAGTAGATTTCACATGGAATATTGTAGACCCATGTCTACACCTATGATTGCCAACTAGAAGAAGCTTGACACATCAGATTCTAGTTTTGTGGATCCCACATTGTATAAGCATCTTATCGGATCCTTGATGTATGTAGTGAACACTAGGCTAGATATATGCTTTGTAGTGAACACACGTAGCCAATTCATGTTTGAGTCGAGGAAGGTGCTTTGGGTAGCTACAAAGCACATTCTTTTCTACGTGTAGTGGACTCTTGATTATGGTCTGGACTATAGGCGGGGAGATGGAGTGAGGTTGGCAGATTACATAGGTTGAGATTGGGCATGTGGTGCTACTCACAGAAAAAGCACTTCAGGGTGTTGCTTCAGATTGGGTTCGGAAGTTGTGTCATGGTTCAGTCGAAAGAAAAATTTAGTTGCTTTGAGCTCTTCTGAGGCAAAGTAAATGGCTTCTAGCCAAGCTATTTCTAAGGCCATTTGGCTTCGCAAGTTGTTTTATGGTCTATTTGATCATGAGTTAAGACCGACAATTATTCACTATGATTATGAGAGTTGCATTAAACTCACGAAGAATCGAGTGTTTCATGAAAGGTCAAAACACATTGACATTAGATATCATTTCATCGAGGACTATGTTCAGAAGGGGACAGTGAAGCTAGAGTATATACCAACAGATGAGTAAGTGCTTGATGTTCTCATGAAGTCCTTGCCAAGAGACAAGCATGTCCATTTGAGGGACAAAATGGTTGTGGAGAGAAACACTTTCCTCGGTAAGAGAAAGTGTTGATTTTTAAAGTACCTTGGACAAGTGGTTTCCCATGGGTTAGTCTCTACGTAGGGAAAAGTATCCAAAATAATTATTTTCCTACGTGTAACTTTATAAAGTGAAAGTGACTTTATAAGTGGTAAAGTCAATGTTAAATTATAAAGTGAAAAGTGACTTTAGACATAAAGTACAATGTGGGTAATTTATTTAATGGGTGCGTTAAAAAATAGAAAGCGAGAATTAAATGAAAATTTATTCTCATCACTTCATCTAAATCAATATGAGCCATTAGATCTTAGGGTTTCCAAAAAGTCATTTAGGGAAAAGAAAGGGGGAAAAGAAAAGAGAGACTACATTCATTCTTCATGAGAATATTGGAGAAAGGAGGCAGAGAGTTGGAGAAAAGTTTTGAAGGATAAATTTGTTGCAGCAAGCTAAATGAGTGATTTCTAGGTAAAGCTTGGCATGGAAATCAAGGTTCAAAATACAACAAAAGGTATAGTACGAAAAACATTGAATGTTGTGAGGTGCACATTGTTTGAGAGAAGCTTTTGAATAATTTTTTTTCAAAACAAAATCTGTGGAGTTTGTATAGCAATACGGAAATCCATCCAGTTCGTACAATCATATTTGTACAATACATATTTTTGGCTTCAAATGGGCATGGAAATCGAGGAAAAGTGGGCACGGTTTTCAAGGACTCTTGGGCTGAGGAGATAAGTTGTATTTTGTTGTTTTATTTTGTCGGCAAATGTATTTTTCCTGAACTTGAAAGATAGATAAATTTGAAGAGCTCTCTAACACGTTTTCCTCGGAGAAGATTGAAGGGGTTTTTCCTCGGTCTAAGTTGATAAAAAAAAATTTGTTTATTTTTATGTGAGTTGTTGGTATGGTTATGTCCATATTTATTTTTAGCATGTGTTGAGAGTCCCATGTGTTTTAATCTGAAAATTTCATTTCTAGAATTCTATATGTTGAATGTATGTTTATGTGAAAGGGCTTTTAACTAATTGGGAAGTGATAAGGTGAAATTAAAACCGAGTTGGGATTGTTGGAAAAAAAAAATTAGTCATCAAATTTCAACACAAGTCATATTGAAGAATGCATTCGAGAGTGATAACCAGCTTTGGAGTGATGAAGAGTACTTCTCACCTTGTATCTGACAAGGGGGGAATATATGGTGGTGTGCTACATGTTAGAGTTTGAGATATCAACAGACCCTGAGGTCGAGTGGAATCGATCGAAGTCAGAGTTGAATGGATCGAGTTGATTGAGCACTTCCATGTTTGGAATTCTCCAAGGAACTCTTGTGATAGTTATAGAGTTTGTGGTCACCTTAAAACCACATTTTTTATTGTTCTCAAAACCACTATGAAGGTTCTAGAGTTTTTGTTGGTTGAGACTTTGAGTTTTACCATCTTACTTTGTGGCCATCCTTAAAAACCATTTCCTTGAGAGACATTCAACTCCTAGCTCAGATGCATTTCTTCATTTTGAGCTCTCGCTCTTGGACTTTGGTATATCCCTTCGTGTTAAGGGGAGAATGTTAGATAGTTAATCCTCACGATTAACCTTGGGTGAGTTTGGGTAGTTATTGGAGTCCAAGAACTCTCAGAAACTAATTCAACTATTTCCTATATCTCTTAATATGTACACATTGTGCATCATTGATTGAGATTGATTAATATACATTTGATTTGGTTTCCAATTTCGTGTGTCTTACATAATGCATATTACCTCACTGAAGTTGATTCCCTTGTCTTCATTTTGAAATATAGGCTAACGTATTCTATATGAGTTGTTATCTTCAATAATGTTGTTATTTTTCTCATTATCTTCAATAATGTAGACTAATTCATCACAATTTTATAAACATATCTACAATTTATGAAGAGATTATTCACTATTTTGTTTGTACCATAGAAAAATATATTTCTATTTACTTAACATTAATATTAAATTTTACTTAAAAATTAATATATAATTTTAATTTTAAAACTTATAGACTATCCCAATTACCATTCTTTTTAATATTTATTTTATAGATATATAATTTTTTTACAACTTAAGAAAACGTTATACACTATCCCATAATTTTTTCATTAGCTTTTATTGTAATAAATAATTTAATTCTTGTTTTATATTTTTTTAATAATTTAATAAATTGAAATAAATAAAGCAAATTATAATTATGGTTTTTATTAAAATAAAGATTATTTATATTCATATAAATATAAATAATCCATGGAATGAGAGCCTTATTATCTTCATTTTTAAAAGTGGAGATAGAAATAACCCCTCTAATTCTCGGAAAATTATGATCAACCCTCTCTTAGCCAAGTTATATGGTATTATTTTGGAAAAGAATTTGAGCATATGACTTGAAAATGAAGGTAAGTGAGCTAAAGGCCAAGCAGGTTTTAGAAGGAAGCACTCAACAATGGACCACCTCATTATGCTTGAGATCATTGTGGAGGAATTCCGCAATGATAAATCCAATCACTTTTGTTTCTTTGTGGACTTTAGAAAGGCTTTTGATACAATTCCTAGAAACAACCTATGGAATATATTAGAAGAGATAAATATTCCTTTCAAGTTGATAGTTGTCGCTATAAGGCTATACGAGAATGTAATCGTTAAGTTAAAGAGCAATGAGAGGTGGTCAAAAGATATTAAGTGGAATATCGGAGTTAAACAAGGTTGCCCCCTCTCCCCTACCCTATTTGGCATTTACATTGACAAGATAGTAGGATTTTTAGAGGAGGCGGGGAGTGCTGGCACAATCTTAGTTGGGATAGTCATCATCATTTTTCTCTATGCTCACGATATTGTTCTTCTCGCAAGGTGCCCTTCTGACCTTGATAAGCAACGTAGACTTCTTGAGGATTTTTTCTCTACCATGGGTATGTCTGTCAACACTCACAAAACAAAAGTTATGATTACCAAATCCAAGAAGGACACATACACTAATTTTATGTCTGACAATAATAACTTGGAGGAAGTTTCTTCTTACAAGTACCTAGGAATTGATATTCATCACAAGCTGAACTCGAACTATAACATTGAGAAAATGATTAATGGAGCAAGGAAAACTTATTTGGTCTTGAAAATAATTGTAAAACGACAAACCTCGTAATGTGGGATAGAAAGAAGTTCTTCTTTGAAACTTTATTCACTCTTGTTATCTTATATGGATGTGAGGTTTGGGGTTGCAGCATATCTAGAGAATCCCGGAGAAAGATTGAGCAAATTCAGAAGCATTTTATAACGTATAACCTCAAAATTAAAAGTGATACACCCTATCCTATTCTCCTTATAGAAGTGGGCATTTCCCCAATCGAGAGCCTAGCTATGACTAGGCTTCTATTGTACAAGCACAAACTCTATAACGTAGGAGATCGTAGACTTCCTAAGCTAGCTTTAAATTCTAGCCAAAACCACCTAAGGCTTACACGAGGTTGGTAAAAAGACACGAGGTCTTGGTTAAACAATTGGGAGATTGACGAGAATGTTGCATTGCAAAACATTAATAACATTAAAAATATTGTTACGTCTAAGTTCAAAGAAAAATGTGGTGTGAGAAAGTTTTAGCAGCTAAAAGGAAATTAAGATATTATATGGAGGTCATCAACCCCACCCTAGAAGACTAAAAGTATCTCTCTCCTTTAACTAGCTCAAAGAAGAAAATTAATATAGCCAATATGAGAAAGAACTTTCATGAGCTCCATAGTGAAATGCGTAGTTGGGGAGTTCCTAAAACACCATGGATGGAAAAGATCTACCATCTCTCTGAGAATTTGAACATCGAGGATGAAAACCACTTCCTCTTAGAGTGCCCCTCGTACAACCACATGAGATCTTAGCTTCATAATCTTTGTTGCAATAATGACCTTCGTAGCCTTTTACCATGTCAATGACCCTCGTAGCCTTTTACCATGTCAAAATTATAATGAGCTCAAAGTTCTCTCCAAGCTTTTTGACCATAGGAATAAAATCGTAAATCAAACTAAATAATTTGTTTCTTTAACCATTATCATCATAAAAATATATTTATAATAAAAAATATAATCAAAATTATTAAAAATAAGATTAAATTTTTGTGAATATAATTTTTAAAATATTAAAAAAAACTAAAAAATTATATTATATAATTGTACATTAAATTTTAGTTTAAAAACATTTATTATAATACTAATATTCCAATTTTTTAATTAAAATTAAAAAATATAAATATAATTTTAATTATATTTCAAATAACTTTGCTTCATTTTCTTTTACATTGTAATAAATAAAAATTTTATCAAAGTAAACGACCATCACTTCTATATGATTTCGGTCCACGGTACATATGTTAACGGTTCGAAACCCGGCAAGGGAAAGCGAAAATCCGTAATCGTGTTAACGGTTCAAAACCCCGCAAGCGAAAAGCGGAAATCCATAATCATGTTAACGATTCAAAACCCGTCATGTGAAAATCCATCCATGTTAGTTAGTATAGCGAAAATATAGCTATGCTATATCATTTCCATTGGACAGGGAATTTCATATTATTATTTATTCTTTATTTAAAATAAAATAATTTTTTAATTTACTTTATAATTCATTTATTAGTTAAAGAAACAATTAATAAAATAATTTTTTAATTTACTTTATAATTCATTTATTAGTTAAAGAAACAATTAATAAAATAATTTTTTAATTTACTTTATAATTCATTTATTAGTTAAAGAAACAATTTTCACGCCGCTACTTCCATTAAACCCCAGGTAAGTCATTTTGCAAATTGTAGGGTGACGTGGACTACCTGAAACCCAATTGGAGGCAATTAATCCAACGCAGAACATATTAGTCAGCTCATCCACCACAGAACAAATGAGTCAGCTAGCAATGAATCCGCCAAGGACGCCATAAATATTGATTACTTATAACGACTAGTAAAAAATTAGAAGAGCTCGTTCATCATTCGTATTTGCCGTCGGATAATTAGAAGAGCCGGTGTTCTTCTCTCCCGCTGCTGGGAAAATTTAATTTGTAAAGAGTCGGGGTTATTGACCACTGATCGAAACTTGGCACCGCCGGCTCGCAACTCTGTTACGCGTCTGCGCTTGTTTCCCTAAAAATTACGTACGTTTCTTGCATTAATTCAAATTTCTAAGAGTCTCCTTAGTTTTTCACTATGCATAGTTGCGGCTTTACGCCATTATATGATGCGTAAATTCCCGGTATTGAAGAAATTATAAATGATTTATTGTTTTTCTTTTGGCGCTCAGAGAAATAGTTAATATTTTGGAACATGAGGAGAGGACGGGAGGAGAGGTTTGAATTATTCTATCTTCCCCACCGCATTTGTTTTTCAATGCCTTTGTTAGTGTGAACGGCCAATTTTGTGTTTTCTTTTACCCTTCATTGATTTTAGTAAAGAAAGCATTTCAGAAAACAAGATTTAACCTCAATTTCTTAGGTCGGATTCCGTCCAGAATCTCCAAAAAAATATAACATTATAGACAACTCTTGGATGTTTGAATTTGAGCATGTTAAAACAATGTTATTACGGAGGTTCAGAGAATATGGTTCTATTTACCATGAACCATATTAGCCAGTTCCAGCCGTCATATAATGATGCATGCCAAGACAAATTTCTAAATCAATTAAATTTCTGAATAACTATACTGATACTCAACCAATATTAAAGTTATTCAATTCAATTTACTATTCAGTGAATGTGATTTCGTACAATCTTTCCCAATTTAAAATAGTAAACGAATTTAGGGACTTAATTCCCAGATGTTTTGCCTCTTTTCTATCGTAATTAAGAGCATTCAACAGACAGATGGCGAGAGATTCCTTCTTTTGTTTTCCTAGTGGCGGATCGCTCCAGTGCTGTGCTGCATGTAACGGGGGAATAATCTGGATGTGAAGTTAAATCAGATTGGGGTGCTTATGAGGGATTTCTGTGCTTATGAGGGGATGCATTTCTTAACCATCCATTGCATTCTTTTTATGTTTGGTGATTTAACCTATAAATTTTCAGGTGGTTCTGCATGCTGGTTCTTAATTTTAAATTTTTGGGAGTTATATTTGTTGACTTTCCCACAGGAACTTCAGAATCACTGAGATGCATAGTGGTTCTTTTATAGTTTTCATAATTCATTTATTGTTATTTAGAGATTTATTGGCTTTATAGCCATTTTCTTTCTTAATTGTTTTAAAGATACCCTGGAATTACCATTCCATATGGTATATTCCTGTTCATATGGACTTCCTAAAGGTTTTGGAGTTCGGTCTTTATAAGATGTATCTTTCCGTAAGTCTCTTTCTGCCAGTTCTGCTCCTGCCAGTTCTGCTCTTGCCAGTTCTGCTCCTTCTCAATTGGTGTTTCTAAGTGCATTTGTTTAGATCTTTATACGAAAGCGATGATGGGTAACATGCTCATGTTGTGACATTTTTTTTGCTTGTGAATAATCTAATACAGCTCGGGACTGCCTCCTCGAAGATCACTGAGACAATTAGCAGGTAATCCTGTCGCATATCTCAAGGAAGTAAAAGAGACATTCAAGGATAATAAAGAGAAATATGATGACTTCCTTGAGGTCATGAAAGCTTTCAAAGCCCGAAGGTCTGTACTTCCTTTCATAAAGATTGGCATTATCCATCAATACTTGTTGTTTTTTGGTCTCCATTAACTACCAATGTTAACATTGAGGACAATTCTTCTGGCAATTCTGCAGACTTGATACAGTTGGCGTGATAACTCGAGTAAGAAATTTACTTAGAGGCCATAATTTCCTTATTTTGGGTTTTAATACCTTCTTGCATAAAGGTTATGAAATTGCAATTCCTTCGGGTCTCCAACGGGTTAACCAAGCACTGAATTACCTTACTAAGGTCAAGGTAATGCAGATGGGCAATTATATGGCAATTATATTAATAAAATCAAGATAATGCAGATGATGATGTATTAGTAATTATTTGATATTTGAAAGCTATGTTATATTGACAACCCCAATTAATAGTAACCACAGTGTTTTTGAAATTGCCAACTAGTATCGGATTCTGGGTTAGAACATTCATGTTTTGAAAAATAAAAGATAAAAGAATTTTTTATTTACACTTTTAGTTTATTGTTTTCAGACAAGGTTTCAGAATGATGAACAAGTATATAATAACTTTTTGGATATACTACATATGTATAGGAATGGGAGGTCAAAGAACGAACTAGACGAACAGGTACTTTCTTTTGTGTTTAAAAAATAGGAATATAAATGTTGTTTTCTTTAATTCTGGCCAGCTATGTTATTTATGAAGTAATTTTATTTTAATTGTTTGTACAGGTAGAAATACTATTTTATGATCATGAAGATTTACTAGATGAATTTATATATTTTTGACCAGAAGATGAAAATTAGTATAATTTCATACCAAATTAATACAACTTCATACAAAATTTCAAAAAAAACCTTGATTTGGTATATGTATTACAATGCCTTCTTCTTGTAGCCAATATATCTAGATCTGGTAGATCTAGAAAAAAAAGTGAAAAATTGGTACAAAGTGATTATTTTGAGAAAGAGAATTTAAATCATATGTATATGCTTTGTAGCTGAAACATAAAGATTAATTAGAAAAATACTGAACTTGGTTGTGTTTTCATTGTTGTGAACATATTGGATTTCATTGTCTTGATTGATTGTAAATGTACCATGTATTTGTAAATCTCCTAGCATATAAATGATTAAGTGTTTTTTTTAACATTATCTTGAAAATACATTTTGCTAGCTTGGGAACTAGTTGTTTCAATAGTAATTTGTTTATGATGCAACATTGTAAAAAAATATTTGGTAGACTTAGTGATGCAATTAAGATAATATGAATAGAAAAACAATATTTTTTGTTTGGATTTAAGAGAGTCAATCATTGTGTCCTCTATCATTGTAGAGGATGATATTTACAAATTTCATTCAACACAAAGAGGATCAAAAGGCTTAGAGTATATGGTGGAAACTATCAATGTTGCTTCTATCTATTCAAAAAGAATGATAATTAGTATGTGTCACCATGCTGTTAAATGGAAAGACAATTGTGTATAGAAAAGTGAAGAAATTGTTACAGGGATGAATTTTATGATATCTTATGTTTCTTTTGTATTCAATTTATTGATGAATGTTGATTGTGTTGCTCCAAAAGTTCTTTCTTTGAGATATTTCTTGTTTTTTATGCTTTTGAAGCATTATTAGAAAGTGTCCTTTCTACAATTCTTGATAGTGGTGAAAACATTTCCAATAACTATAGTGATATAAGAGGAAGAGGTTATGATTGTTATGTGAAACACCAATGGAATTGAGAATGACAATAGTAAAATAAATCTAATGCAAACTATTGAATCTAAGTGTTCCTCTATTTTCATCAAATTTCAATCTTTAATTTGTAGTATGAGCCAATTTTCCATGCAAGTGTCCGAAATGCAACAACTCTTTCAATTGGATGTATTTATGTATTTTATGGGAGTTGTTTTAATCTTGTATTTGGAAAGAATTTGTAGTTTTTACAAACTATTTGTATGTTCTCTATAGTATTTGATTGACTTAGAGTCATAATCACTACAAAAAATTTTAAAATTTGCAATTCATATTCTTTTTCCTAGTGATTGTTTTTGTTCATCCTCTTCAATGCCATCTTTTGGAAAATTAAATGTGACTATCATGATTCCTTCAACATACCTACTATAAATAACTATGACATACCCATTGAGAAACCTTCCATCTTTAAGAATGTTTAATTAGTGAATTGAAATTAGAACTATGGATGATGCTTTCAATATGTGGATGGATGATGTTGGTGTGATAAAAGTAAAAAAGATACTATGACACAGTGTTGATGAATATAGATTACATGTGATAATAAATTCTATAACATTTTTTCAAATGCACTTACCTCTTTGATTTTGTTGCAACTAGTGTTTTTGGATGTTTGTCCAAGTTTTCATGTTCTTGGATGTTTGTCCAAGTTTTCATGTTCTTTAAGTGTTACAATTAATTATAATAACATAAATAATGAGTTATGATTGAGGATATGAGTTATAAAAAGTGGAAAATATGAGTTAAATACGTATTGAAGATGACTTAGGTAAGAAAATAGCTATAGGACATGGTAATTCATTAATTGTATGTAAGAAAATATATGACGACAAGAAAAAGATATGTATCTAGCTTGAATATTTTATAGCTACAAGTTACGTTTTACCATATATGATGGAGGATTGATGTAGGTGCATTTCTATTTATGTCCAAAATAAAAAGAAGGTTGTAATTATACATGTGGTTGTTTAGTTAGTTTGTTATTTTGTTTTTTTTGGAGTATATCCATGTTGAAATATCCTAAAAAGACTATTGTTACTCCATAATGATTGTGCAATGCAATGTAATGGTAAATATTGCATATGGTGCAACATAGACATTAAGAACTGAAATATGTATGGCTTCAAGAATCATCTTTCCTATTGTAGCTTCTACATTTTTCTCTTCAAAATCCATATGTTCATAAATACTTATATATTTTTCAATAAATCCATATGTTACTATGAGATGTGCAATTGAATGTTTCAAGTCTTTGTAGTAAGATGGGTTGTTTGAAATATGTTTATTCTAAACATATGATGTTACATTGCATTAGATCATAATTTCTTGGCTTATCATTAATATGTGTTTGAAAATTGAATCTCGGCTGATCTATTGGGAAGGGAATTGAGCCCATTGGCCCACTAGCAAGGCCTAACCCCAAGGTCTTTGGGGAGAATGGACCCTGTGACCTCCGGATGGCAAGGCACTCATTTTTACCAACTCAGCTAACCCTTGGGGCTTAGGTATACGCATTTTTTTGGATGGATGGATAATTGTTACCTAGTTCCCACTTTGCATTTTTTGGTATACTTTCTATTTCGAGAGAAATTTTGTGTTTATTTCTAAAGTTTTATTTCTTAAGTTGTCTTATGTTGTGTCATCATCATTGTGTCAATAATTGTTTCATGGTTCTACAAGAAGTAGAGATCAGTTGCACTCAACTCAGTAGAGGCTAAATACTATTATGACACCAAGTACTGAAAGAAATTGATTTGTTTATCTTAAGTTGACGATTACATGAGAATGTTTTATCGCTTCTTATTACCTAGTATGCTCTCTTCATAAAAAAATTACCAAATGTTCAAAACATGAAGATTACAAAGAAACAAAGAACACACGAAGTTAGGCTACAAACTAGGGCAAAACCCCTTAAAGGGTAAAACCTAAATGACCGTTCTTATAAAATCATATCAAAATGAGGTATCCAAGACCCAAGGCCAAAAAAAATACCAAGAATACCCCAAAGAACAAAAACCAACCCTCCTCCAAGTCACCTCCAACAAGTCAAAGTCAACAAAAGCCAACATTAGTCAAAATATCTAAAATTTGGTTACAATTATGGAATGTTTAGATATATAGTGGAGGCATAGTTTTGGCCTTGTAGTAGAATAAAGAAATTACAACAATTAAACATGTGTGAATTGAATCAGCACAAAAAACTCATATTTGTCTCTCTCCTTTGACTTTGGCTGTATTTGCTTCTCTTCTTGGCACAAAAATTGATGCATTATTGATGACGAGTGAATAAAGTTAATTTTACTTACATATACATGTCTAGGAGGGTCAAATAACTACCTATAGTGCTAGCTTGGTCTTGTGATGCACTTTGACTCAAAATTAAAAATTATTTTTATTTTATTACAAAATTCTAAATGAGACTTGACTCAAATACATTTTTTTACTCACAATAAATTCTTATTTGAATATTTTGACTCTAAAATCATGCATAATATGCTTTGACCAAGAAATAAAATAATAACAATAATCAACGATAAAAATGGCATTTTATTACATTATGAAGATCGACACTAGTTACATTTTTCAACAACCCCTCTTAACTAGGGAGGTATTCATAATAACAAAACAAGATATTCTCAAGTTGGAATATTAATATAAGAAAGGATCTAGATTGGAAAGCATCGATGATGATTTACATCATCATATCCAACATTGTAAAAAATAGAAAGGCCTTGACTAACAAGCTTTATCTCTTCATTCGATCAGAACAAAATGTTGGGAGGCAGAAATTTGCACACCACTACCTCAGGTACATATACTTCTTAAGTGTTCCTAAGGTATGAACTCACATGACCATTTTCTAATCCAAGGAAAAGGACATCCTTTAGACCATTCTTTACCAAGTCCATGTATTTGACTTAGAATTTTAATCCTACTGAGTCACAATACATGAATCAAGAATGTACACCTGTTATATACCTAGGGGGGATAACATGGGGTACAAAGGGAGGTACCCAAGGGAATAATGTAATAATGGGATGGGCCATAGTAATAAATAAGGTGGTTAACCCATATCATGTAAGGGACCACAAGTAGTTAGTAATAATGTAATGGGCCCATGGTATTAGATAGATGGTACTGAGGGAACCATGGTAATGACCCATTGTTTTGTATGTATGAGGCCTATAAAGAGGCTAGAGACTCCACATGGAGGGATGTGAAGGATTATTTTATGAACAGGCATATGGCTTGTGGAGTGTTCTCCTTCCTTAAGGAGTGAATTTATGGTGTTGCCCTACCTTAAGGGTTTGATCAATAAACTCAATCATTTCTATCTATATTCAGATCTTGTTATTTCTTGGATTTATTTGCATTTTCTTATATTTTCATATCAGATCTATAACAACCGGTATCAGAGCACTTTCTTGGGCAAAAGTGGAGAATTTTTTTAATTTTTTGTACGAATTTTCTGGGGCGGTGAGTTTTCAGATTAGATCTGTATGTTTTGAGTAAAAATCTGAAAAATGTAATTACATATCTGGATTCTTTGTGAAAAAAAACCTGATTTAAAAACAAAAATTTGGCTGAATCAGAGTCCGGATGAGGGAGATATCGCTGATCTAAAAATCAGTGGTGTTGCAGACAACTTTTTGGGACAGCGAGTCTGCAACGTAGATCTGGATGTTCTCATGAAAATATGCAAAATCTACTTGTAGATCTAGACTCTTTGCGAAAAAATACCCGATTTTGTCGGAGTCCGAATGAAGGAGATATCACTGATCTAAAAATCAGTGGTTTTGTAGACAATTTTTCAGGGCAGCAAGTTTGCAGCGCAGATCTAGATGTCTTTGTGCAAGATCTACAAAATCTAATTGTATATCTGGATTCTTTGTGAAAATATACCCGATTTCAAAAAAAAATCAGTGGAATCGGAGTCCATATGAGGGAGATATCGTTGATTTAAAATAAGCTATTTTTCAGTAATTTTTTGTGACGGCGGGACAGTTGCAGCATGGATTAGGAATTCCATTGCCTGGATCGGGATTTCTACCACATGGGAAGATGCAGAATGGCCGTTCCATTTCTGAAAACAGGTCATAATAGGGATTCTGAGCAATATTGATGGAATTGTGGCCATTTCAAATTTTCGCCAAGTAAGTGAATTTTTTTCAAAACCTTCTTCATGGTGGTTCTATGTTTTACAGGAAAAGATAATGTTCCTACTATTGAAGAATGCAGAAAACAAACTATGTTAGTATGGGAAAAAAATTGGAAGGATTTAGTGTGGCTTCATTTCAGAGATGAGGCTTACAAATGGTATTTCTCACTTGACAACAAATAGTTGTCCAAACTTTCAGATGCAGAATTTGAAAGAGTCCTTTGAAACAAATGGTCTCGGACTAGAGAAAAGGAGAATGAGACACGTAAAGGTTTATTTTATACGGGTGTATCCTTATTGCAGGTTCATGGATTGATTCAGAAGGAGAAAATTGTTGTATCTATAAATCCTAGTTGCAAGCACAATTTTATGAATGTTAATTTGGTAAAAAAATTGCAAGTTCCAACAAAACACATTGAAAACACACAAGTGGATGATGAAGATTTTCAAGTGTATAAGGATTTGAAGATTTCTATGGACAGGTATGTGTTGCATGGTGATTTTTATACTTCGGAGATGGATAATATGGATGTTGTCTTAGGATATCCTTGGATAGAATCCGTGGGTACTATCAATATTATTGTGCAAAAGAAATTCCTGAAGCTCTGGTATAAAAACAAGAAAATTAGATTACAGGATATTTCCATTAATAAACAAGTAGAGTCCATGAAGGTTGATGCAGAAGATGTTCCAAGGACTGACATATCAGATGATGAGCCATTGATGATCGACAATCAAACACAAATAGAGGGTGAAGCAGAAAAGGGTACAGGTGTTGATACATCAGATGAGGGCTCAGTGGTTGAAGTAATATTGGAAGATAAGACACCATAGCAGGAACCACAACAGGGTGAATTAAATAAAAAGACACCTTGGGTTAAAACTTCAACATATCATCACCCACATCACCCTGCAAGAAAACAACCAACAAAATGGAAGCCAATTAGGAACAAGGACAACAACCCTCACATGACACATAGAGAGGAGCAAAGATCCACCTACTACACATCAACACAGAACAGATGCCACAGTCAACTTCCATCTCAAGCGAGCAAGGCACCAGCAAGATCGAGGGTTCACCTTTCTCTTGGATGGCTAGATGCACGTACATGGTACCAGTGGACTACTCTTTTGAGTAGATATTATTATTTTTGTTCTTCTCATGTTTTGGGGACGAAACATGTTGAGGGGGTGGAATTTTATATACCTAGGGAGGATAAAATGGGGTACAAAGGGAGGTACCCAAGGGAATAATGTAATAATGGGATGGGCCATAGTAATAAATAAGGTGGTTAACCCATATCATGTAAGGGACCACAAGTAGTTAGTAATAATGCAATGGTCCCATGGTATTAGGTAGATGGTATTGAGGGAACCATGGTAATGACCCATGGTATTGTATGTTTGAGCTCTATAATGAGGCTAGAGACTCCACATCGAGGGATGTGAAGGATTATTGTATCAATAGGCATATGGCTTGTGGAGTGTTCTCCTTCCTTAACGAGTGAATATATGGTGTTTCCTTACCTTAAGGGTTTCATCAATAAAGTGAATCATTTCTATCTATATTCAGATCTTGTTATTTCTTGGATTTATTTCCATTGCCTTATATTTTCATATCAGATCTATAACAACACCTCTAATGCTTAACTAATCCACCATTCTCCAAGGTAGTGCCTTAGTTGGATTACAGTTATTAGTCTTGACCATATTACATGACACATGGAGAATATGGTGTCCACCCTCACTCCCTCTTAATTAGGGAGGAGATATCCACTCCCTCTAAAATAGGGAGAAAATAGCCAAAAGCCAAAGCTTGTCAAAAATAACCACCTTCTTCATATTCTTCATAGAAATAAACATCTTCAATGTATTAGTTATATGCTTAATCAGTGGAGACATATTTCTACTTGATGAATTCATCCTAAATCTTTGTCATGAATCAAAAAATACTTCAACATTAATGGTTCTCTTTTGATCTTCACATAGCACTAATCATAAATCGAATATAACAGGTCATAAAACATTATGCTTCATAGATATGTATATTTATCACCACATCATCTCCCTCTATGGTGTACAAGAATCAGTTGAGTACCTTTCTACAAGCTAATACCATGTTTCAATCATCAATAATACATTTTCTTATTATCAGTACTGCTAAATCAATTAATTTATCCTAAAATCTTAATTTGAAACATCTTGCACTTCAATTTTTACTTATATCTCTCTTTGAATTCAACATAACTCGCTTTGCATTATCTAGCTTCACATTCGTTTAAGAAGTTCCATTAAATTACAAGTGGAAGCATCCACCAACAATATCAAATATTATCATTTGTCAATGATGTGATCAAATATTTGAACCAAACAACTTGCTATATCAAAACCTTTCATTGATGTTGGCATATATTTCGAGACAACCAACCAACCCTCTTTGGAATAATTATATTTCGACTCTCCACCCAACTATATAGAAGTAAAGTATCTGACCAACATGTAATGTGTGTTGTTTCCAACTTCTTTTCAATATAATGTCCATAGATCCATTCTCAATTTGGTTTTACTCGTGATAGCAATAACTTCTATGATCACGAGACTTCCAAAACACAATAGGAGTAACCTTCTTTTATTTTACATAATAGAAACTTCCTTTTCAAACTAGTTTCCATATCATCCTTCAAATGATTATGTTCAATATATACGATTGAATTTCATTCTCTTTTTTAGATAAGTTTTACCATGCTCTTTTATTCCTTCCATATGTTTTGTTAAAATTTAGATTTGTTTTTGAAATGCTTCATCCTAATTGTGGTGCTTGAGTTATTCTTATCTTCACTAGTATAGGAAACAAATCTCATGCTTGAAGGAATCCTTATCATGCTACATAATAACCTTTACTTTTTCTATGTTATGCTACTCTTGTCGTCCTTACTTGCTAAATGACATGATGACTTCTTATAAATCTTCATGGTGAAATTAAAATATTTGAATGCTATATTTACTGTAGAATAATATGTCTTGTGGAATAGTATGTAGAAAAATTATGATGGACCAATCACTTCTATGTTGTATGCCCCTTCTTAAAGTAGACCTTCATAATATAAAACTTCTGAATTCCAAAATAAACTCTCATCCTTCAAGTGAAATTGCAACTTATATTCTAACAGTCATCTTCTAATAATAAATGAAAATAAAATTTCTTGCAAACCAACCACATGTCAAATTATTTAATAGTAGAATTCCTTATTGTATTTAGTGATGGATTTATCTTCGACTTCCTCATATTTTGTTGCATGTGATTCATCTCTTTCCTTCCTTTTGTTTCCTCTATTATCCTTGGAGTTTGACTTCTTAGGAAAACATCTTTTGATGTATCCAAATTAATGGAAACAAAAACATTTAACCTTGGACATATCCTTGTTTCCATGAGACTTGTCATTGTTGTTATGTTTGTGATGAGATCCAGGTTTTTGAAATTACCCAAACTTCCTCGTTCATTTTATAGAATATGTTTAATAATTTTCATTGTAGGATTAGATATCATATTTTTCCTTCAGCATGGATTCCTTTGGAACACACAAAGCCCAAATTTCTTCAAAATATGGAGTATATTTTCTTGTATAGATTTTATTTTCCAAACCACTCAAACATGAAGCTTAACCACTGAGTACAAAAGTGATTAATTAAAATCATATATTATTTCTCTAATTCCTTGAATTTTATCCTTCATCTTTGATACATTCACAAAATATGCACATCTCTATCCTTTAACATTCTAGTTCCATTGAGTTGATTTTTTAAAGATATTTTTTGACCTGTATTATTAACATACTATAGCTTGAACAATTATTTGAGCTCTAATTTCTCCCTTGTTATTGGAACAATTCCTTCAAAAAAATTTATGAATTCATTTTCTTTCAGAATGAGATCAATTCTCTTCTTCCATGCCTTGTAATTGGATCCACCATCATGTTTATTTATTTCCTTACAAATGGAAGTTATTTGGCTAGGAATATTACACATAGAGTATAGTAGAAAAGTGTAATTTTCAAAGAAGGAGAAACTTGATGTAAGAGTGTCTCCAAGAATGTTGATAAGAGGACTAGAGATTTAATGAGTGAGAGAGAAGTTGATGGTATTCCAAAGGCCTTCAAAAATGTCTTTAAGAGAGGTAGTTTCTATAAGGATGAATTTAACATAGGTATCTTCAAGCTTTATTTATTTGGAAAGATGATTACTGCAATAGTGTCTTCAAATATGCCAAAAAGTAGTGATCTTCAAGCTACCTTCCCTTCACCTTAGCTCTAATACCATGTTGAGAGACTAGGTGCTAAAATAAAATGATTGATTTCTCTTAAGTTGAGAATTACCTATGAATGTTTTTTTGCTTCTTATGACTTATATTATTTTTTTTTTAACAAATTAGCACATGTTCAAAATGCAAATATTACTAAGAGATAAAGAACACAAGAAGTTATGATCTAAGCTAGGGAAAAACCCCACAAGGGGGAAAACCGAAATAATCCTTCTTATAAAATCAGATCAAAATAATATATCAAAGAATCAAGACCAAGTCCAAGACAGTAACAAAGAACCCAAATCAGCCCTCCTCCAAGCCACCTCTATCAAGTGAAAGTCAACAAAAGTCAATGTTAGTCAAAATCCATGACATCTAGTCAAAATCACAGAAAGTTTGGATCTGTAGTGGAGGGTAAATTTTGGCCCTATAGCCTCTACCTAAGGAAAAGTGTGAAAGTAATTACTTTCCTAAGTTTGACTTTATAAAGTGAAAGTGACTTTATAAATGGAAAAGTCAATGTGAAATTATAAAGTGATAAGTTACTTTAGACATAAAGTACAATGTGGGTACTTTATTTAATGGGTGAGTTAAAAAATAGAAAGTGAGAATTAAATGCACATTTATTCTCATCCCTTGATCTAAATGAATCTGAGACATTAGATATTAGTGTTTCCCAAAATTCATTTAGGCAAACAAAAGGGAGAAAAGAAAAGAGAGACTACATTCATTCTTCATGAGCAAATTGGAGAAAGGAGGCTGAGAGGTGAAGAAAAGTTTTGAAGGAGAAATTTGTTGCAACAGATGGGAATAGAAATCAAGGTTTAAAGATGGAAAAAGGTATAGTACAAACAACATTGGATGTTGTGAGTTTCATGCCATTTGAGAGAAGATTTTGAAAAAAAATGAAAAAAATATGTACAGTGGTACAAAAATCCATACAGTCCATACAGTTTGTATGGTACAGTCTGTATAGTTGTATCTGTACAATACATATTTTGAACTTCAACTGGGCATGGAAATCGAGTCAAAGTGGGAACGGTTTTCAAGGAGTTTTGGGCTCAACAGACAAGTTGTTTTTCAATGTTTTTCCTTTTTTGCAAATGTATTTTTCCTAAACATGAAAGAAGTAAATTTGAAGAGATCTCTGATAGGTTTTCTCCAGAGAAGATTGAAGGGGTTTTTCCTGGGAATATGTTGACCAAAAATATGTGTGTATTCTTATGTGTGTCGCTATTATGGCTATGTCCATATTTATTTTCAGCATGTGTTGACAGTCCCATGTGTTTTAATATGAAAATTTCATTTCTAGAATTGTATATGTTGAATTTATGTTTGTGGGAAAGGGAATTTAACTGAATAGGAGTGATAAGGTGAAATTAAAATCAGGTTGTGGTTGTTGGAAATTTTTTTAGTCATCAAATTTCAACATGGTATCAGAGCTACGGGCCGAAATCTCAGTTTGGACAACAAAATGATATTTTGGGACAACAAGGTGAAATGTGACACAGACTAAAATTTTTGGACAACAAGGTGTACTCAAAAGTTTATTTCTCCATGTTATTGGTTTTGTAAATTTTGGACAGATGTCATGGTCGTGTTCTTAATGATAGATGACACACTAGATGGGACATCCAACTATGCCATTTGGAAGGACAAATTCCAAACATATTTGAGGAGGTAGCAGTTTGGGACATAGTGCCGTGAGTGGTTGTACCTTATACTGCTGCAAATGAACTTGTTGAATTCACAAAAGATAATGCAAAGGAAAAAAGGATTTCGATGGACAGCCTGAAGGATCATGTGGTTCCTTAGGTGAGAGGAACATATATGCATAGAAAATATGGAAAGCTCTAACCACTCTCTATCAGAGTACTAATGAGAGCAAGAAGGTGATACTCAAATAACAATTGAAGAACATTAGGATGAAAAAGGCTGAAACTGTAGTTCATTATCTTGTCAGGGTCAAACAACACGTGATGATTTCACTACTATTGTTGAGACTTGCACCCACAGAGTTAGTCAGGATAGTTGTAGCGAGAATTCCTATGCCTTGGGAGGTCTTTGAAGATGTTTTTATTTCACAGGAGAATCTTCCCAATTGGGACAAATTTTGGGATGATTGTGTGAAACATAAGATATGGAAGACTCATAGTGGTGGAGTGAAGATAGAAGTTGAGGAGTATGTAGCCTTCACAGCCTGTGGGAAGAAATAAGGGAAGGCCAAGTAAAGGACCTCATCAAATGGGGCTATGGGAAAGGAGAAAAAGAAGAAAAAAGATACGGACATGTTCAAAGTCAAATGTTGGGGATGACAAAATATGGGACACTATGCTGCTATGTGTGTGGAGAGGAAGAACAAGGGGAAGAAGCATACTGCAGCCTCAGTTGAGGTGGAGCACTTTGCTTCATAGTTTGATTAAGAATTTGCATTTGTTACTTTTACATTTAGTAGGAGTACATCATCTGATGAGTGGTACATAGACCACAGGCATTCCTGCAATATGATAGGTGCACAGGAGTTCTTTCCAGATCTTGTAGAAAGGGAACTTGTATCGAGATTGTACTAGGAGATGACCACACTATGAGAGTTGTTGGTGTGGAGACTGTGACCTTTGAGAGGGAGTTTTTTCCTCCTTTGAAGGTCATGGATGTTTTGTATGTTGCAAGCATGAATAAGGACTTTATTTCAGTGTCTGCAATGGAGGAGAGGGGGTTTGACGTCACATTCTTACGAGGTCAGGTATTGATGCATCCTAGGGGAGATTCCATCATTTCATCCAAAGTGATTTGAGTCCATTGTGGGAAAATATACAAGTTCAGTTTTCAATTGTCGGGAGCATTAGTGAGTATCACATCTGGTAGCACTCACACTGGTACCACGAGCAGTAGAGACTTGTGCGAGTTATGGCACTAGAGGATGGAACATATGCATCATGGAGCTTTGAGAGTACTGAGGGAGATCATTACTTGAGTTACTAATCTCATTATCAAGAATTATGAGGTCTGCAGAGGGTGTTCTTTTGGTAAGTACACCAAGTTACCATTCCCAGTGAGCGACAACATATCTAAAGGTATACTAGACTTAATTCATACTAATTTTAGTGGTTGTATGTATCATTTGTATATGGGTGGTTATGAGTATTATGGTATATTCATTGATGACTACTCTAGGAGAACATGGATATATTTCTTGAAGACCAAGGGTGAGGTGTTCAGTCACTTTAAAGAGTTCAAATCTCTTATGGAGAAGCAGAGAAGAGGGAATTAGGAGAGAATTCAAGGTTCCTTATAACCCCCAACAGAATGGTGTCTCTGAAAATAAGAAAAGAGTTATTTTTGTGGTTGTTAGAGTGATGATTCATGATTAGAGATTGCCTTTGTTTTTGTGGGCTGAGGCCTACAATACTGTTGTTATCATTAGAATAGGAGTCCTCACAGGTTATTGGAGAATATAGCTCTGGAGGAGGCTTTCATTGGAGAGAAGCCTCATATGGGACATCTTTGTATCTTTAGATGTCTCACAAATTCTTATATCCACAAGGAGTAGAGGACGAAGCTAGAACCCATGGTAGAGAAGGGTATATTTATGGGTTACACTGAGACTTCGAAGGCCTATCAGATCTTTATTCCTTCTAAACGAAGAGTGGTGATTTGGACGGATTTGAAGTTCAAGGAGGAGAGGGCCTATAGGAGATCATAGGAGTATGATGAGAGAGACACACACAAAATTCTCCTCAGCAACGAGGTCAGATATAGGGAGTAGGACCTCAGGGTTCTGGATTGAATGATATAGGAGGAAGCATGTTGTAGTTGTAAGCATTGAGAAGTTCCAAACAAGGTTTGCGGCTAAAGGGTTCTCACATATAGAGGGATTTGACTATGATGAAACCTTCACTCCCGTATCTTGGTACACTTCTATCTCATCCCTTATTTTCTATTGCTGTAGAGATGGGTTGGCATATCCATCACATGGATGTGAAGACCCCATTTCTGAACGGAGTTATAGAGGAGGAGGTGTATTTTGAGTAGCCACAGGGCTTTGAGGTACTTTGGTGGGAGACCCATGTATGCCGATTGAGGCAAGCACCTTATGGACTTACGGAAGCTCTGAGAGATTGGTATTCCAAGAATAATACTTGCTTGCAACAGATGGGTTTCATAAAGAGTGATGCAGATCCAAACCTATACTACGTTGTTGTAGGGGATGATATGCTCATTCTTGTTTTGAATGTTGATTACTTGTTCATTACCGAGGCAAAGAGACTTATTAGTGGTTGCAAGGAGGATCTTGCTATGGAGTTCGAGATGAAGGACATTGGTTTGATGCATTACTTTCTCGGGCTTGAGGTGGAGGATGGTCATATCTTTTTGGGGTAGGGGCAGCATGTCGTGGATGTGTTGAGTAGATTTCACATGGAATATTGTAGACCCATGTATACACCTATGATTGCCAACTAGAAGAAGCTTGACACATCAGATTCTAGTTTTGTGGATCCCACATTGTATAAACATATTATCGGATCCTTGATGTATGTGGTGAACACTAGGCTAGATATATGCTTTGTAGTGAACACATGTAGCCAATTCATGTTTGGGTCGAGGAAGGTGCTTTGGGTAGCTGCAAAGCACATTCTTTTCTACGTCTAGTGGACTCTTGATTATGGTCTGGACTATAGGCGGGGAGATGGAGTGAGGTTGGCAGATTACATAGATTGATATTGGGGATGTGGTGCTACTCACAGGAAAAGCACTTCAGGGTGTTGCTTCAGATTGGGTTCGGAATTTGTGTCATGGTTCAGGCGAATGAAAAATTTAGTTACTTTGAGCTCTTCTGAGGCTAAGTATATGGCTTCTGGCCAAGCTATTTCTAAGGCCATTTGGCTTCGCAAGTTGTTGTATGGTCTATTTGATCATGAGTTAAGACCGACAATTATTCACTATGATTATGAGAGTTGCATTAAACTCACGAAGAATCGAGTGTTTCATGAAAGGTCAAAACACATTGACATTAGATATCATTTCATCGAGGACTATGTTCAGAAGGGGACAATGAAGCTAGAGTATATACCAACAGATGAGTAAGTGCTTGATGTTCTCATGAAGTCCTTGCCAAGAGACAAGCATGTCCATTTGAGGGACAAAATGGTTGTGGAGAGAAACACTTTCCTCGGTAAGAGGAAGTGTTGATTTTTAAAGTACCTTGGACAAGTGGTTTCCCATGGGTTAGTCTCTACGTAGGGAAAAGTATCCAAAATAATTATTTTCCTACGTGTAACTTTATAAAGTGAAAGTGACTTTATAAGTGGTAAAGTCAATGTTAAATTATAAAGTGAAAAGTGACTTTACACATAAAGTACAATGTGGGTAATTTATTTAATGGGCGTGTTAAAAAATAGAAAGCGAGAATTAAATGGAAATTTATTCTCATCTCTTCATCTAAATCAATATGAGCCATTAGATCTTAGGGTTTCCAAAAAGTCATTTAGGGAAACGAAAGGGGGAAAAGAAAAGAGAGACTACATTCATTCCTCATGAGAATATTGGAGAAAGGAGGCAGAGACTTGGAGAAAAGTTTTGAAGGATAAATTTGTTGCAGCAAGCTAAATGAGTGATTTCTAGGTAAAGCTTGGCATGGAAATCAAGGTTCAAAATACAACAGAAGGTATAGTACGAAAAACATTGAATGTTGTGAGGTGCACACTGTTTGAGAGAAGCTTTTGAATAAAAATTTTTCAAAACAAAATCTGTGGAGTTTGTATAGCAGTACGGAAATATATCCAGTTCGTACAATCATATTTGTATAATACATATTTTTGGCTTCAAATGGGCATGGAAATCGAGGAAAAGTGGGCACGGTTTTCAAGGACTCTTGGGCTGAGGAGATAACTTGTATTTTGTTGTTTTATTTTGTCTGCAAATGTATTTTTCCTGAACTTGATAGATAGATAAATTTGAAGAGCTCTCTAACACGTTTTCCTCGAAGAAGACTGAAGGGGTTTTTCCTCGGTCTAAGTTGATAAAAAAAAATTGTTTATTTTTATGTGAGTTGTTGGTATGGTTATGTCCATATTTATTTTTAGCATGTGTTGAGAGTCCCATGTGTTTTAATCTGAAAATTTCATTTCTAGAATTCTATATGTTGAATGTATGTTTATGTGAAAGGGCTTTTAACTAATTGGGAAGTGATAAGGTGAAATTGAAACCGAGTTGGAATTGTTGGAAAAAAAAAATTAGTCATCAAATTTCAACACAAGTCATATTGAAGAATGCATTCGAGAGTGATAACCAGCTTTGCAGTGATGAAGAGTACTTCTCACCTTGTATCCGACAAGCGGGGAATAGATGGTGGTCTGCTACATGTTAGAGTTTGAGATATCAACAGACCGTGAGGTCGAGTGGAATTGATCGAAGTCAGAGTTGAATTGATCGAGTTGATTGAGCACTTGCATGTTCGGAATTCTCCAAGGAACTCTTGTGATAGTTATAGAGTTTGTGGTCACCTTAAAACCACATTTTTTATTGTTCTCAAAACCACTATGAAGTTTCTAGAGTTTTTGTTGGTTGAGACTTTGAGTTTTACCATCTTACTTTGTGGCCATCCTTAAAAACCATTTCCTTGAGAGACATTCAACTCCTAGCTCAGATGCATTTCTTCATTTTGAGCTCTCGCTCTTGGACTTTGGTATATCCCTTCGTGTTAAGGGGGGAATGTTAGATAGTTAATCCTCACGATTAACCTTGGGTGAGTTTGGGTAGTTATTGGAGTCCAAGAACTCTCAGAAACTAATTCAACTATTTCCTATATCTCTTAATATGTACACATTGTGTATCATTGATTGAGATTGATTAATATACATTTGATTTGGTTTCCAATTTCGTGTGTCTTACATAATGCATATTACCTCACTCAAGTTGATTCCCTTGTCTTCATTTTGAAATATAGGCTAACGTATTCTATATGAGTTGTTATCTTCAATAACGTTGTTATTTTTCTCATTATCTTCAATAATGTAGACTAATTCATCACAATTTTATAAACATATCTACAATTTATGAAGAGATTATTCACTATTTTGTTTGTACCATAGAAAAATATATTTCTATTTACTTAACATTAATATTAAATTTTACTTAAAAATTAATATACAATTTTAATTTTAAAACTTATAGACTATCCCAATTACCATTCTTTTTAATCTTTATTTTATAAATATATAATGTTTTTACAACTTAAGAAAACGTTATACACTATCCCATAATTTTTTCATTAGCTTTTATTGTAATAAATAATTTAATTCTTTTTTTATATTTTTTTAATAATTTAATAAATTGAAATAAATAAAGAAAATTATAATTATGGTTTTTATTAAAATAAAGATTATTTATATTCATATAAATATAAATAATCCATTGAATGAGAGCCTCATTATCTTTATTTTTAAAAGTGGGGATAGAAATAACCCCTCTAATTCTCGGAAAATTATGATCGACCCTCTCTTAGCCAATTTATATGGTATTATTTTGGAAAAGAATTTGAGCATATGACTTGAAAATGAAGGTAATTGAGCAAATTCAGAAGCATTTTATAACGTATAACCTCAAAATTAAAAGTGATACACCCTATCCTATTCTCCTTATAGAAGTGGGCATTTCCCCAATCGAGAGCCTAGCTATGACTAGGCTTCTATTGTACAAGCACAAACTCTATAACGTAGGAGATCGTAGACTTCCTAAGCTAGCTTTAAATTCTAGCCAAAACCACCTAAGTCTTAAACGAGGTTGGTAAAAAGACACGAGGTCTTGGTTAAACAATTGGGAGATTGACGAGAATGTAACATTAATAACATTAAAAATATTGTTATGTCTAAGTTCAAAGAAAAATGTGGTGTGAGAAAGTTTTAGCACCTAAAAGGAAATTAAGATATTATATGGAGGTCATCAACCCCACCCTAGAAGATTAAAAGTATCTCTCTGCTTTAACTAGCTCAAAGAAGAAAATTAATAGAGCCAATATGAGAAAGAACTTTCATGAGCTCCATAGTGAAATGCGTCGTTGGGGAGTTCGTAAAACACCATGGATGGAAAAGATCTACCATCTCTCTGAGAATTTGAACATCGAGGATGAAAACCACTTCCTCTTAGAGTGCCCCTGGTACAACCACATTAGATCTTAGGTTCATAATCTTTGTTGCAATAATGACCTTCGTAGCCTTTTACCATGTCAATGACCCTCTTAGCCTTTTACCATGTCAAAATTATAATGAGCTCAAAGTTCTCTCCAAGCTTTTTGACCATAGGAATAAAATCGTAAATCAAACTAAATAATTTGTTTCTTTAGGTCCAATAGACCAAATTTTGATCTCACATTAACCATTATCATCATAAAAATATATTTATAATAAAGAATATAATCAAAATTATCATCATAAAAATATATTTATAATAAAGAATATAATCAAAATTATTAAATATAAGATTAAATTTTTGTGAATATAATTTTTAAAATATCAAAAAAAACTAAAAAATTATATTATATAATTTTACATTAAATTTTAGTTTAAAGATATTTATTACAATACTAATATTCCAATTTTTTAATTAAAATTAAAAAATATAAATATAATTTTAATTATATTTCAAATAACTTTGCTTCATTTTCTTTTACAGTGTAATAAATAAAATTTTTATCAAAGTAAACGACCATCACTTCTATATGATTTCGGTCCACGGTACATATGTTAACGGTTCGAAACCCGGAAAGGGAAAGCGAAAATCCGTAATCATGTTAACGGTTCAAAACCCCGCAAGCGAAAAGCGAAAATCCATAATCATGTTAAAGATTCAAAACCCGTCATGTGAAAATCCAGCCATGTTAGTTAGTATAGCGAAAATATAGATATGCTATATCGTTTCCATTGGACAGGGAATTTCATATTATTATTTATTCTTTATTTAAAATAAAATAATTTTTTAATTTACTTTATTATTCTTTATTCTTTATTTAAAATTCTGTAAAAGATAACTAATAAATAAAATAATTTTTTAATTTACTTTATAATTCATTTATTAGTTAAAGAAACCATTAATAAAATAATTTTTTAATTTACTTTATAATTCATTTATTAGTTAAAGAAAAATTTTCAAGAAAAAGAGAAAGATAAAGCTATTAAATACAACGGACCAAGAGATTGGTTAACCCCAGAGTTTGATGCTCCCGCCAGGTGTTCCAATCCTTTGAAATCCCTGGTGTAACCGTTCACGCCGCCTACTTCCATTAAACCCCAGGTAAGTCATTTTGCTAATTGTAGGGTGACGTGGACTACCTGAAACCCTAATCCAACGCAGAACATATTAGTCAGCTCATCCACCACAGAACAAATGAGTCAGCTAGCAATGAATCGGCCAAGGACGCCATAAATATTGATTACTTATAACGACTAGTAAAAAATTAGAAGAGCTCGTTCGTCATTCGTATTTGCCGTCGGATAATTAGAAGAGCCGGTGTTCTTCTCTCCCGCTGCTGGGAAAATTTAATTTGTAAAGAGTCGGGGTTATTGACCACTGATCGAAACTTGGCACCGCCGGCTCGCAACTCTGTTACGCGTCTGCGCTTGTTTCCCTAAAAATTACGTACGTTTCTTGCATTAATTCAAATTTCTAAGAGTCTCCTTAGTTTTTCACTATGCATAGTTGCGGCTTTACGCCATTATATGATGCGTAAATTCCCGGTATTGAAGAAATTATAAATGATTTATTGTTTTTCTTTTGGCGCTCAGAGAAATAGTTAATATTTTGGAACATGAGGAGAGGACGGGAGGAGAGGTTTGAATTATTCTATCTTCCCCACCGCATTTGTTTTTCAATGCCTTTGTTAGTTTGAACGGCCAATTTTGTGTTTTCTTTTACCCTTAGACTTAGTGATGCAATTAAGATAATATGAATAGAAAAACAATATTTTTTGTTTGGATTTAAGAGAGTCAATCATTGTGTCCTCTATCATTGTAGAGGATGATATTTACAAATTTCATTCAACACAAAGAGGATCAAAAGGCTTAGAGTATATGGTGTAAACTATCAATGTTGCTTCTATCTATTCAAAAAGAAGGATAATTAGTATGTGTCACCATGTTGTTAAATGGAAAGACAATTGTGTATAGAAAAGTGAAGAAATTGTTACAAGGATGAATTTTATGATATCTTATGTTTCTTTTGTATTCAATTTATTGATGAATGTTGATTGTGTTGCTCCAAAAGTTCTTTCTTTGAGATATTTCTTGTTTTTTATGCTTTTGAAGCATTATTAGAAAGTGTCCTTTCTACAATTCTTGATAGTGGTGCAAACATTTCCAATAACTATAGTTATATAAGAGGAAGATGTTATGATTGTTATGTGAAACACCAATGGAATTGAGAATGACAATAGTAAAATAAATCTAATGCAAACTATTGAATCTAAGTGTTCCTCTATTTTCATCAAAATTTCAATCTTTAATTTGTAGTATGAGTCAATTTTTCATGCAAGTGTCCGAAATGCAACAAATCTTTCAATTGGATATATTTATGTATTTTATGGGAGTTGTTTTAATCTTGTATTTGGAAAGAATTTGTAGTTTTTACAAACTATTTGTATGTTCTCTATAGTATTTGATTGACTTAGAGTCATAATCACTACAAAAAATTTTAAAATTTGCAATTCATATTCCTTTTCCTAGTGATTGTTTTTGTTCATCCTCTTCAATGCCATCTTTTGGAAAATTAAATGTGACTATCATGATTCCTTCAACATACCTACTATAAATAACTATGACATACCCATTGAGAAACCTTCGATCTTTAAGAATGTTTAATTAGTGAATTGAAATTAGAACTATGGATGATGCTTTCAATCTGTGGATGGATGATGTTGGTGTGATAAAAGTAAAAAAGATACTATGACACAGTGTTGATGAATATAAATTACATGTGATAATAAATTCTATAACATTTTTTCAAATGCACTTACCTCTTTGATTTTGTTGCAACTAGTGTTTTTGGATGTTTGTCCAAGTTTTCATGTTCTTTAAGTGTTACAATTAATTATAATAACATAAATAATGAGTTATGATTGAGGATATGAGTTATAAAAAGTGGAAAATATGAGTTAAATAAGTATTGAAGATGACTTAGGTAAGAAAATAGCTATAGGACATGGTAATTCACTAATTGTATGTAAGAAAATATATGAAGACAAGAAAACGATATGTATCTAGCTTGAATATTTTATAGCTACAAGTTATGTTTTACCATATATGATGGAGGATTGATGTAGGTGGATTTCTATTTATGTCCAAAATAAAAAGAAGGTTGTAATTATACATGTAGTTGTTTAGTTAGTTTGCTATTTTTTTTTTTTTTTTTTTGGAGTATATCCATGTTGAAATATCCTAAAAACACTATTGTTACTCCATAGTGATTGTGCAATGCAATGTAATGGTAAATATTGTGTATGGTGCAACATAGACATTAAGAACTGAAATATGTATGGCTTCAAGAATCATCTTTGCTATTGTATTTTCTACATTTTTCTCTTCAAAATCGATATGTTCATAAATACTTATATATTTTTCAATAAATCCATATGTTACTATGAGATGTGCAATTGAATGTTTCAAGTTTTTGTAGTAAGATGGGTTGTTTGAAATATGTTTATTCTAAACATATGATGTTACATTGCATTAGATCATAATTTCTTGGCTTATCATTAATATGTGTTTGAAAATTGAATCTAGGCTGATCTATTGGGAAGGGAATTGAGCCCATTGACCCACTAGCAAGGCCTAATCCCAAGGTCTTTGGGGAGAATGGACCCTGTGACCTCAGGATGGCAAGGCACTCATTTTTACCAACTCAGCTAACCCTTGGGACTTAGGTATACGCATTTGTTTGGATGGATGGATAATTATTACCTAGTTCCCACTTTGCATTTTTTGGAGAGAAATTTTGTGTTTATTTCTAAAGTTTTATTTCTTAAGTTGTCTTAGTAGATACAACAATTCTGGGTTTCTTACATGACACAAAGTTGTGTATAAAAATTCTTATCCTCTATTGTTAGGCCTTGTCACCTACCTATTGTACCTGCACATGCCAACTAAACTAGAAATTATTTTATGTTTTTCAAATGTCATGTTTTTGCTAATACTTAAATTGGTTTTGTTGTGCACAATATAGGACTTCAATCTTGACAAATTTGATGGCTATATAAAGAAGACTTTTTATCTTTTTGTCATCCAATGCTTAGATAATGGAATTGGCTGTGTATTACATCAAATTTATTTGATTTTCTGTAAGCTTTAATGATACCATCCACACCATTGATAAGGAAATCTATATGTGCATGGAAAAGTACATTCCCATGGTTTTCTTCTTCATCATCATTTCCATCATTTACAATTTCATTACCACCAATGATAGATAACATTTTCTTATTGTGAAATGCAACATGGCTATTCCTAAAAAGGTATATAAGGAAAGGTGGGATCATTAGGAGAGTTTAAAATACAATTTCTATTAACTTACTGCAAATCATCTTTTTTTTTTTAATTTGTACACATCCTCTTTTTGTAGTAATTTACATGTTCTTGCTAAATGCCACATGTTAGTGGTTTCTTTCTCATTGGAGGTTCTTGAAATATTAGGGAATTCTGTATAGGTTGTGATTGGTATAAATCACCCCAATACCATGTCATTATTTTCTAAGTATTTTGTTTGAACATACTTAATATTAGCCAGTCAATCATCCATGTAATATAGAAAAATACTCCCAATGAAATGAACTTCATCAATGCTAACTACTCTAAATTCTTGGTAAAGCTTTGTTAGGGTGTCTAGGACTTGATTGTTAAATGGAACTAGTCTAGACTTATTAAAAGTAATTAGCAATGTATAATTAATTATTACTCCACCTGTATTATATGTGTCCTTTCGTGTATATGTCAATATCAATCCCTTGTTTCAAAATATTTGTAGTGTGATATGCATCATAAATTAGCATAAGCATTTGAAATATGGCTTTAGCTACTAAAATATTCTAGTTACTAACTCGTCCCATCAATAATAAGTAGAGTGGGTCTCTATGTTCATCTCTTTTTTTTTTTTTGATTGTAATGTCTCTCACAATTGATTGTTTTTCTCTTAAGAATTAGTTTCTCTTAAGAATCCTTCTAATTTTGTAGTATTCTTGAGTGTTAATAAAAAATGAATGTTGTCTGAATTGAAAAACTATATTAAGATGCCATTTTTATTCATGGAATTAGATAAATTGCAAATATTTATCTAAGTTGTAGTTTTCATCAAAATAGTTGGATCTTCCACATTTTTATATTAGCTAGATAGAAACTATAAGGTTGTTGTAAATTTATTTAATTATTTTTTCCAAATTACCTCATGTTGAGCTGATATTGTATGTGAAACTTGTTTCATTGCTCTTTATTGTATGATCATGTAACACTTGTGCACTTTTCCATATTGGAAAGTATATGCTCATGTAACACTTGTGCACTTTTCCATATTGGAAAGTATTTCTTTATTGCATTTTTATTTTGTTTTGAAATGTGAGAGATAAAAAACATTTTCTTTGTAATATAGATTCAAATGTGTTTTTTATATTTGATGAATTGCATTACTTTTGGTTTTCTCATTTTTTATATTGGTGTGCCATTTTTCTTATACTTTGATATGAATTTAGATAAAAATATATGCTTAAAAGCATGAGGCCTCTTGATATAATGGTTAATGATCAAACTACACATTCCAACTTCATAGTTGTGAGGTTCTTGTTTTAGAAAAATAAATGGCTAAAGGATAAATGTATGCCCATATGTTGGATCTGTGTTTATAAAGTTTCATTATCTTGAATTCTGGTTAAATGGTATGCAAAGTGCTATATGGACTACTTAATCACATATTATTTGCTGAAGGTTAAGTAAGTCATTGCATAATAACTATATCATTTGAATAACATTGATTTTTAAGTTTTCATGTTCCTTTAGTATCCTTGCGAATGTAGTTGTCCTTTATTTTTCAACTTTGGTCATATATTAAATGCAATATGAAGTTTCTTTGAGCACGTATTGAGAATTTGTATTTTCATTATGTAAATGTGGCATATTGATTGCAAATATATTGTTATATATTTGTGATGGTTTTTGTTTCAATAACACCATTGGTTGTGTAAATGTACTTTGTATTACTTTGATGTAATGAGTTTTTCTTAAATGAAATTCATCCAAGAACTCGTCCAAAGTAGTTCAATTTTTATAATTTCTTTGTTCTAGGGCATTAGTGTTTCTTTTTCATTTATTGAACTAATGGGTTCAAGAAATGTGGTCCTTTTCATTCAGGGCATTGGGAAATTGTATCTAGAATGTGATTTATGTATGTGTATTTTTCAAGCTCTTATCAAGATGATCTTTGTTACAAGTTATATATATTTTGAGGAACTTTTCTATTTCTAAGTTGCTGTTTATTCCATTTTCTATTTATAGAAGACCATGTTCCTATTTTCTCCCTCTATTTTGAAACTCACTTACAAAGTAGTAATCTAATATTCTTCCAAAGAACAGAAAATCTTGAAAAATCATTTTTTTTTATGGAATCTATCTTATATATATAGTAAAGTGTACAACTTATTGGGTACTTTCTTATATATATAGTAAAGTGTACAACTTATTGGGTACTTTATTACAAGATAATGAATATTGTATTCTTCTATTGTTTCAATGTGCTTCTTTTTTCTTTTGCTACTATGTATTTCAATTAATATATCTTCTAGTGGAATCCAACAATGTTCTGCACTTATGAACTTAACAAATAAAGTTGGAGGGTACAATTGTCACACCATTGTAAATACACATTTCTTCATTTTTTGTAGGTAGTAAGGAGAAATCTTGAAGTGCTTGAAATCTATGTATGAAATGTGACTCTTTAATAATGGTTCTAAATTGCTTTGGCACTTAACATCCTTTGCTAATAAGTTTCTTCCTTGTAGTTTTCTCTTTCAAACTCATATTCAGATGCATGAAATGACTTTTTCAATGATTATCCACATTGTTTTGAAGAACAATTTTTTGACCTCATATGAAAAGATACTAGGATAATGCATTAATTCCCATTGTGATATTCCTTGGTAACAAAGTCTTTGTACAATGCCATTGTGAAGTGGATCTCCAAAGAATAATGTTTGGAAACTCATCTATTCTCCATATTTGTCTTTGAAAATTCCAAGTTCTCATTGTCCTTGAGTTGGTTCTATCTCAATGTTTTTTTCTTATAAAGCATGGATATGTTGTGAGTCTATGAACCCATACACTAAGGTCTCATTTTGTATTTTTCTTGTTGAATTGCTTTTTTGTTTCACTTTGATTATCATTGTCCTCATGTTGGGATGTATTATCATTAATGTTCTATTCAAGAATATGATTCCAATTGATATTTATGGAATATTTTTAGATTGACATAAGTATAAAGAACATTGTTCTTTAAATGTTTTCATCACAACATACGAAATTTAGATATTTTATATGCATTCTTGTATTCCAATAGCCTTTTAATAGAATATAAGTTATCCTTGCATTGAATTGTGGCATTTCTTTTTTAACAATGTCCATGTGCATAGGTACATTGATTACAGAGTGGATTAAGTCCATTTGGGATCATTTGTAGGCCAATTTCCTTATTTTTGGAAAATAAATTCTTAATGATACAAGCCTCTCTTCAATTTCTAAGAGTGTTGCTACAATTTGTAATGGCCTATTACATCTTATTTGCTTAGGTTCTGCAAAACATGGTAACCTTGAATTTTCAAGTTCCCTTTTGCAAGATTTACCTATGATCATGTTAGGTAATGTTCTTTCTCTTCCAAATATGCGTATTTACATTTGTTTCTAATTCATGTCAAATTATTATCATATTCTTTCCAAATTCCATCTTTTTACATATTGAAGATTCGGTTCTAGGTGTGTACACACTTTCTTTTATGGAAATTTGTGTAGTTGTTCCCTTGGATGAGTCACAATCTCTATTCCTCAATTATTTTTTTATTGTTTTAAATAATGTTTGTACTTTGAGTATATAGAATTTGTGAATTTTGTGAAATTTCATCTTATTTCTAGGGATTTGATGTATTTATACTATGGTATATTGTAGACTGTATTGATCCCTATATTGATTTCTCAACAATGGTTCATAATAAATGTGTGATGTACTTATTTGGAATGATACAATGTTATATGATTGATTGAAGTTTATATATGATGAGTAATAATTGACAACAATTCTAATTATAGATAACCATACTTGCATGTTTACATTGAATATAATTGATGTCTAGTGCAAGAAAAATGATGAACTGTCAAATCTTCCTTTTCATATGGCATTGCCATATTAATAAGATATCCTTTCTAGCCTACAACCATTTGTGTGCTTTATATAATTTCATTTGTTAAGTATTTTAGTAGAGAATGAAATCCATCTTGGTTGTGACCCATCATTGCATTGTTAAAGGATTGGACAATATAGACTCACAAAGATTGTTCATCAAAATCAGGTGCTATTAAGTGACAAATTTTAGTAAATGTGCTATCAAGACATTTGGATAGAGTTATTTTTTTATCCAATCTAGTAATTTGCACTCGCAATGGATTGGTAACGATTTTCAATATCTTTCTAAAGAGGTGACATTTAAAAACTAGAGACTAAGTCACATCTAGGTAATATTTTGTACAATAAGGATTCAAAATTTCCATTAATAGGATTTGTATTATGAAACAATATGTACAATGGACTTGTATTTAGATGATCATTGAAGAGAAAATGCCTTGTTTTAATTGTTAATGAAAAAAATTCAATTGTTATGTTCAAACACTTGGCTAACTATTTTATGCAAAATGCGTATGCCCCTAGTCCTATTTCAAATTGACAATGACTATTCCAAGGAAAAAATCACATTCTATGAAGGTATTTGTCAACATCACGAATTTCGCAAAGTTGATACAGGAATTCAGGTGCTAATTTATATTCGTATGATTATTTTTCCTCTATGTAATTGTGATGTAGACACATCAAGAAGTGGTCTATTATTCCATTTTTTAGGTCAAAGGATGAGTAACAAAATGAAATAGGACTTTAATGACATTGTACCTCCTAGAACATACAGAAATGCTTGGAGTCTAGAAAGAATATTGTTACTCAAGACATCATCAAGTGTATTTTATCTATTATATTGTTTCTTTATATGGCGGTTCTCAACATCGAAGATTTAAACCATTTTTTTATGTACTTATTTTTGAAATTGATATCATGATTTATTTTCTAAACGCTATGTCGATTAGATTGCTTTTGCTTGAAAATGAATGAGGCTTCAACTCTTTGTTGTTTTATCCACTATATTTATTCAAGAGTGTTTACTCGGATAGAGGAATGATTTCACATTGAAATTTTATGTGATTTGGGACAATGAAGAAAGGAACCCAGTCTTGCATGTGAATAACTCATATATAGTGCTTGTTTGTATTTTCAAAATAGCACTGCAAAACAAGACACAAGTGGTGTTTATAATTATTTCTAAATCCATGAAATTTACATAGAAAATAAGTATTAGCCACTAGACAACTCATATCTTTACCCAATAAGAAGAACAAAAGGAACATTGTATATGTTTGGATTAGTGAAATAGATTAAATGTTCCTATTTGTCGCACAAATAGCTATGGATTGTTTCAACTAAAATGAATACTATTTTTCCAATATAAATGATTTTTAGAATTCCCTTTTGTGAATTGCGATGAAAATTCAAAGAAAAAACATATCAATAACATTTATTTAACAAAAATATCCATACAATAGTTTAGAAACATATATCATGTCAATTAATTGTTGTCCATCAATGAGTGGTCAAAAGTGTGATATCCCTTAGGTTAATTATTCAATTGTAATTAAATGTATATAAGTTTATTTTTGTTTAACTGTGCTGCATGGAAGGAAAAACAAACACTTTATTTATTAGTAATTGATTACTCATAAAAGCTTGTTGTAATGTTGTAATTTTGTTTTATTTTTTGAATAAAGAAAACATGAGAAATTAATGGGTGAGTGCAAATGGATGAAAGAGAAAAATGTTGCAATTTAATTGTGGAAAATGATTATTATCCATAAACATGTACTAGGTAGCTAATGTGGATGATTGGATTTAATTAAGGAATTATTATACTCGCCAATTAATAGCTTCCTATAAAAGGGAAGTTTTCCTCAAGAGTGAGAAGTAAGAGCTCATAAATGATCTAACAACTACATTCCACATTTTGGTGACTTGGGTGCAATTATTAAGCACCAAACGTGAAATATGGAGAATATCTATTATTTTTACTTGTTTTTGTCTCATCATTCTAAGAGAATAATTGGAGAGAATGAAGAGAAACAAAAATGACTAGATGAAAGAGGAATTGCATCTGTGTTATTTCTTTGGGGATAGTATCACATAGTTATGTCAATTTTCGGAGAAGCCAAGTACTTGACTCTTAATATTCGAGAAACAATACAAGTGCTTCTAACTTCAAAGTTTAAATGAGTATTTAAGTTGTTAGAAAGAAAAACATTTGGTTGTTGGAATTGTGTTACTGTACACAAAATGATGAGACTATGATTACTTTTTCTTTTGTGCATATATCGTTCATAGATAGTTTACTTTTAGGAGATAATGTTATTATATTTTCCAATGAACAAACTAAATGGTTGTAAAGAAAAAATTTAATAGTTGAAGAAAATAAATGGTTGTAGAGAAGAGATGTAATAGTTGTTTGAGATATCAAAAGTTGAAACTTTTTGGAGTTAAACAATGAACATAGATGTACTCATAGTTAATATAGAAGTTCTAGTGAATTATATTTTATAGAGAAGTAGGTATATACATTTATATATTTGCATGATTTATTAGTGTTATATGTAAAGAAAACTTACACAAACAGGTCAAGTGTAAAGTCTTAAACCACAAAAAACCTTTGATATAGCTATATTAGAGTATGCCCATGTGGCTGTGTATATAAACTTGACCTATGGTTCTCATAATTTTTAAAAGTAATGCTTTCATGTCATGTGTAGCTATCATTAGGAGTTACAAGGAGTCAATCTAGAAGTCATTGTTTCCATTGTGTGAGTTGTAATGGTGATATAGTTGTGACGAAGTTAGTAATTTATGCGGTATATATTTTTACTTGTGATGATTAATGAAAATATCAAGCGAGATTGTGTTGTGTGTGTCCCTACCCTCTCTTCTGTTCTTTCTAATATGGAATCACATCCATAAGGCTGAGATCTAAAGCCAATATAGATAGTTAAAGCTCCTGTAATCTAGTTTTGTGATAGCTATTTGTGAAAGCAGAGTGGTGTGGAGATTAGGGTCACAAAATATATAACACTACCATTATAATCTTCACAGCCAAAGTTTCTTTGTTGAGGATACGCATAAGATCAAATAGAAGATGTGATATTTGTCGATGAGTCAGATCTGTAATTAGATCTGAGCAAGTGGTTGCTTTTTTTCTAGTTGAAGGAGGTGGAGCCATCATGAAATTGATTGAAGAAATCCATCGTTGCATGCCTTGGAGAGAGAAAAGGTGAGCACGCATCATGAGTTGCGAGCTAGAAAAAAGCATGCTACAAATTCAATCAATGCTGCAACAATTTGTGTTAACTGCTAGCATAGTTTATTGGAAACTTGTTTACATCATGAGGCACTACATTTCTTTGTGGTGGCCACACTGAGTGGATCTAATTAGAAATGCCGCAACCCTAAGTTTGAAAGTTAGAATTGTAGAAGATTGTTGCATTAGCGAGGGAACTAAACCTCATCTACTCAAATCTCAAATGTTGATGACCCAAAATAGAATCATTCTTGATGCTTTCAAATCTTTCTTTATTCTTTCATCGCAACCTTTTAATGTGTCTTCACAATAGGAAGATTATTCTACTAAAGTCCCTAGCTTCTGCGCACTAAAGGTCAGTCTCCAACCATTTCCTACACATACATCCTTGCTGTGAGTGTGCCTCACAAATATCTGTAACATCCAATGGGTATTTGACGAGTAGAAAATAGTTTAAGGGCGTAAGACACAATGTGTAGCAAGCTAAATTGCAGTGTGAGTCATGTTGTTGTTGGTAGCGTGGGAGAAGAATCAAATTCACATATCTCAAATCTCAAAGAAGAAAAAGAGTAACATGCACTCTCTTGCTTTAGAGAAGTTTAATGGCATCATTTCCCATACATGGAAAGTTAAAATTCAAATGCATCTTATGAATAGAGGAGTGTGGAGTATAGTAAAAGGAACCAAAAGGGCTCCTACTCATGCCAAGATTTTGGTAGAATGGGAAAATAAAGAAGATAAGGCTAAGGCCATAACTGGATTGGGTCTTTCAGACACTCAAATGCATTTGATTTATTTAACAAAATTGGCTCATGAAATATGGGGACATTTGAGTAAGATATTTGGGGAAAAGGCTATGAATGCAAAGTTCTATTTAAAATTGAAGCTCTTTAGTCTGAAAATGGATGATGAGACACCTCTCTCTAATCATAGAAATGCATTAATGTCTTTCTTTTGGAAATTGGCTGAAATTGGTGCCAAGGTAGAAATAAATGACGCCAAAGAAATTCTATTAAATAGCTTATCTCTCAAGTATAGCAACATTGTATTCACATTAAACCAAATGTCTTCTCAATCTTTAGAAGTAATGGTATCATCACCTTTAGCTAAGTAAAAAAGGGAAAATACAGAAGGTTCACATGTTGGTGGTCTACATGAACTTGCACTATTTTCCAAAGGAAAAATGAAAAAAAGAAAGGGTTCAAAAAAATGATTCTACTGTCACAAATATAGACATACTATGTGGAATTATACAGCTCGTGCAAGGGATATTCTCAATGGAAAGGAAACTGCAAACTTATCCAACTTGGATGACATGTTAGAATCACATAGTGGTGAGTGGCCCTCAAAATCACCTCTCAAACTATTTTAAAAGTAAAAGAGATTTAAGTTTTTCCATTTTGTAGTGTGAGTTGATGAAGTTTTCCATTGTGTGTTTTTTATTGGTTATAAAAACGATTGATGGTTCTTAAAATGGAAGCCTGAGTGTCTGAAAAGTCAAGTCTTGTATGTTAGTAATTTTGGTTATAAAAAGGGTTGGTCGTTCTTGAACTGAAGTCCTTGGTGTCTAATATTTGTTGTTAAAGTCTTGTTGTGTCTTAGCCCAGGTTGTGAAGCAATCTCTAGGTAAACCCATGAAACAATGTGATGCTACATCCTTGAGGGTAGATGGAAACAGTTTTAACTTTTTCTCATCATTCGTATAGTCATAGGTTCAGAATATAATGACAAAATCATATAAGGAAGTGTGAGGTTCTCTGTGGTTAGGCCATGGAAATGAGGTAGAGAAGAGGGGCTTATATTCCTCATCTTAGTGTCCCTATTGGTTTCCCACATGGTGAAGGCACCCTCAACTCTCTCTCTATTCCCTCTCTCGTTTTGGTTTTCAGCCATTGGTTTAGTACGAATGGGTTCTTCTTCTTATTCTTATTTCCTCGTAGGTTCTTAAAATATGTCAGGTTGCTCACCTAAAGTTTCCTCTAGTTCACAGACACTGAATAAGAGAGAAGGCTGGTTGCTAGATGCAGTGGGGTTATTTGGAAAGAAATTCCCTAAATTGTCCCTATTACTACGAGGCATGAAAGGAAATGTTTTTCGGTTGGTTTTTGTAAGAATTTTTTTAGCTCGAAAGTAATTTCCAAAAATGAAATTTCTAATTGAATGAAAACTACTAAAAAAAGGAAAAGTTACTTGTTGAATTGAAATTATACTTGCAGAATGGAAAGGAAAGTAGATAATGACAACTAAAAGAAAGGAAACTACTCGATTACTTTTATAGAAATAAACTAATTGAAGAAATTTTAACACTAGGAATAGAAGAAAACAAAGCAGTAACCACATTCTACTCAGACACATCCCGAGCAACGATGCGAGAAAGTGATGAGTGTCTGCACCAAGGATGCTGCAACTTCTAGGCTACCAACTTTACTTACCAACTTAGGGTTCGTAAAAACTTGGAGGTGATAGTGTTATATGCACAAGTAAAAGTGAAGATCTTGCGTGTTGTCACTATTAATCTAGCGAGAGATACCAGGGTTTCCAAGCGAGAGTTCTATAGAGTCAAAAGAAGCATGATTCTTTGATGGAAGAAGAGAAAATCTATTCTAATAGAGCTACTCTATTTCAGTAATGAAGAAAACAACATGTAATGCTAAATCACACCATATCCTAATTAACCATTTAAACGACTATGCTGAGTAGAATTGCTAAAGCAACACTAACGTAATATTGCTATCTAAGTTATAGAAGTAAAGAGCATCAAACCATGCTAATGTGTAAGAAATGAAACTAAACTAAATCAGTTTTCACCTTTTTGGTCTTTTTTGTGTAAATATTTAGTTATTAGTATAGAAGTGTGATTTCTGATTTTGCGTGATGTGTATTAAGTAATTGAATTATGAACTGTGTGTGGATTGGAGTAATTCTACATAACATAAGTCTTCAGGGAATTCAAAGAGAATCTGAGAGAGAGGACAATGCTCAAAGGACTATTGCGATGATTAGACATTGTGGGAGTCTAATTGAATAACCAAACCAAAGCTCATGAGTGGCAATGTTTAAATAATATGTGGAACAATGTTTGGGAAGGGGTCAAGCAAAAGAGAAATCGAAGATCAAAATCAGTGAGAGAAACATCTAATGAATAAGTAGTGTACCGTTGGATCAGTTGGATCAAAAAACAGGATTAACGGAAGATGAGTGGTTGAGATATTTTCATGGGAGATTATGTTAATAGATTGATGGATCACATCAAGTCACGTGTTGACAGAAGGGTGGCAAATGTGTGGAAATGATGGAGTGGTCTCCGTAGGTTGTAAGTAGTATCTCATGTGCCCTAAGAGCTATAAGCAGAATTCCTAAATTTCATGCGATTAGCTTAAGTGGGTGATACATAGCACAGGTAAGCCACTTTTCTCGCACTCTCTCGATCGGATATCAGTCGCGTAAGACATCACGTGAGATTGCGTGATAACCGTTGGATCATACGAGATTGATCAATGGTGGTGATTAGTCAAGCTAGCTGGTGAGCGGGTGATGCGATGGAGTAGTCTACATAGGTGGTAAGTAGTATCTCCCGTGCCATAAAAGTTGTAAGAGAAACTCCTAAATTTCAACTCATTAGCCTAAGTGGGTGACACGTAGCAATGAGGAAACCACTTTTCTTGTGCTCTCAGTCAGATATCAGTCGTGCAAGACTTCACATGAGATTGCGTGATAGTCATTAGATCATGCAAGATTGATAAATAGTGGATATCAGCCAAGCTAATTTGCGAGCGGGTGACGCGATACCTATTGGATCAAGCAAAAAAAATTGACAATGGAGATTTGGAGAGCCCAAAGGCAAACTTTGAAATGAATACATCAGTTATGTGACACACGATTGATGGTGATTGGTTAGGTTCGTTGTGGATCGGACCGTAAGGAAATCCACGGGTATAATCTCATTAAGATGTGATTTATTAGCTTTCTCATATATTATGCATGAAGAAAGTGCTAAAGAAAATGATAATATGAGTGAGACCTTATTATAGGAAGAGAGTGATGGAAAAATATGACGATGAAATGAACCAAGTACTGAATCAAGACAACAAACTCCAAAGCTCATGCAAGAACTAGAAATCTATGCTTTTGGGGTTGTTGAAGGGTCTCTTCCTCAAGTCATGGTCCCAGAGGGAGCAGGTGAGGCCGAGACACCTGATGAAAACCTTATGGGGATATTTTTCTCCTTGCTAACCTGCTAATTAAAATAAGGCACAAATGGAAGCAAACTAAAACACAACCAATCTACTCTACAGTGTTGTAACGGAAATGTCGCTACTTAAGAAAATGAACAAGTAAACCATGAACCTACGCTAGCATACATGTACAATAAAGAGAAGCCTTGGATACGAGGGTTCGGGCCTAACCTAAGGGATTGATCCCTTTGAGTTAACTCGGTGGTGGCTCAAAACAAAACTCATTCTTATTATCAAAACCATTGATTACATCAAAACCTGTCACACGTCTTGCAGCTCAAAAATATAGTAGAGTTTTACAATAAAAAGTCTTTATTCTACTGAGGTCCATGGCCTATCAACTTATACATCTGAGGTCTCCAACAAATTCCTTAAAATTGAGGGGCTTGTCTCCCAAACTCGAGATAAACTAGTTCTTTGACTTTCACTTGCTCTGCTGCCTTCTAGTCCTCATGATTTGGTTGTTTCCACTCTAAACTAATGGAGGAATATTTGAATGGAGGGCTACTAAATCATGAGGATTTACCTCATATAATTCTTCTCCCTTGTCCCATTCAAGTTTTAACCAAGGTCTTTGCCAAAATTCATATATTTTATCCTTTAATCCTTCATTAAATGTACATTAGAGCAAAAAGAAAAATATCCAACTCTCACTCATCTCATAAACAAAATATAATCAAAAGTATGAAATAAGTTGTGAGAATAGTTCATTTGACTAAGATAGGAGGTGAATTAAGGCCCATATAATTACGTAATGATGAGGCTCATCATGGTGCAGTGCTCAACTTGTCCTTTAGTGTATCCAGGGCCTCTTGACAACTTTTTGACCATAAAAATCTATAGTCCTTTGCCAATAACCCAAATAAAGGAGAAGCTAACTTGCTAAATTATTTTATAAATCTTTGATAGTATCTAGGTGAACCTAGAAAACTTCTGACATCCCTCTATTTTTGTGGAGGTAGGACCCCTTGGATGATGGATGTCTTATTTGTGTCCACCTGTAGTCCTTTCTGGGATATTGAATGACATAGAATAGTCCCTGCTATCATCAAGAGCTCACATTTTTCGGGACTAAGAGACAAGTTCATTTCAATGCATTTTTTCAGAACCTTACCCAACTTGGACAGAGCCTCCTGGAAATCACATCCATAGGGTTTAAAATCATCCATATAAATTTCTACTGCATCATGGACTAGCTCAGAAAAGATACTCAAGACTTCTCTTTGGAAAGTGGCAGGGGCATTGCATAGGCGAAAACGAAGGACCCTATATACTAAAGTACAACAAGGACAAGTGAAATTAGTTTATCCTACTCTTCTGGGCTCATCTAGATTTGCGTTTACCTGCTAAACCCATCTAGGAAAGAGAAAACATTTTCCCTGCCAGTCCATCTAGCACTTGATCAGTGAAAGGTAGACAAAAATGGTCCTTCTTTGTTTCTTCTTTTAAATCTATGTAATCGATACAAATCCTCCACTTCCCATTTTTCTTTGGAACCAACACCAAAGGAGAAAGCCACTCACTCTCGAAGATACGGTAAATGAATCCTGCATCCAACAACTTTTGTAGTTCTTCTTTGACTATATCCTTGATAGGTTGATTCATTCTCCTTTGGGGTTGTTGGACTAGTTTGCAACCTTTTATGATATAAATGTGGTGAGTACACATAGAGTGGTGCACTCCCTTCATTTCCTTGTAACTCCAAGAAAAGGCATCTAGATATTCCTTTAGCATGTTGCACAACTTTGTTGGAAATAATACTGAGAGGGGGGGTGAATCAGTATTATCAAGCAATTTACCAAATCTTCCTTATTTGAACTTTTGAATTATTCTTGCATATCAGTACCATAAAATAATGAGCATGAATAAAGAAAATAGACAGTCACACCAAAGAACACAAGATGTAAGGTGGAAACCCAATGCGGGAGAAAACCACCTGCTGCAATATGTCTCTATCTTCTTTCAAGAAATTATTTTTACAATGATTTTGTACTGGTGCAGTCCTTTACCAGCACGCAGGCTGCAACCTGCAGAGAGCTACAACTCTCTCTCGTTTTCCAATCTCTCCTGGAAGGGAGCTACAACCCCCTACTTCTTTTCATGAAGAATCAAATGATCAACAAGTATACAACAGATACAGTCCACTACAGATATCAGATCAGTAATTACAGAAATAACCCAGAACACCTTATGAACAGAAATATACAGTCAACAGATCATCTTAAGACAGGGACGCATATTTTCTTTCTGTGGCCTGCGACTGGACGCAGTCTACCTTCCGCTGTTCTGCGTGCAGACGCACTGTTCCTCTATGCTTTGCTGCGACCGGCGCACCCAGAAACACTATCGCGCCGCGTCTTTTGCTTCAGAGACGCACCCAATAACACAGTCGCGCCGCGTCCTTTGCCTCAGAGACGCACCTGAGCCTTTACTGTACTGCGTCCCGGCGCACTTGCCCTTCACTGAACCTGCGTCCCTTCAGATATAAAAGATATGAGGACTTCAGAACCAACCCAAACACTCAGATCCACAGATCTGATCATGCGCCATAGAGATCACAGTCCATTAGAAGATTCGCCCTCATAGATCTGGACTAGATCTCACCAAAAGATATTCAACCAAGATGATGCTTAATCCAAATGAACTCCTTTGCTTTATATAGGCAAGCTTCTCCCCAAAACATGGAACAATACCACGAGCCGACACCATAGAAACACAAAACCGTCGGCTAGATACCACACAAGAAACCCCCACGTGCTTTTCTCTGCCTTGAAATGTGTGTACTGGGTGGACGCACCTCCTGAACGGCTGGCCTGCGTCCCTAGATGCGGGTTCTGTATGGTATACCTGCGGGGACGCACTTGCTGAACATATTTCCTGCGTCCTTCTTGATTTATCACCTGAATGGGTTTGCCATCAAGGACAACACCTGAATCATAATGCCAACAATCTCCCCCTTTGGACTTGATGGCAACCACATAATCTTCAGCTTCATTCTCCCCCTTTGACATCAAGGGCAAAGGGTATGCTCCCCCTATGCTCATGCATCTCCAGATCTGTAACCAGAAATCCATCATGAAGGAGATAGAGACATATTGCAGCTATTTCTAAGATCTCCTTCTCCATAATGCCAACAATGCATTATGTGCTCCCCCTGAGCCTATACCACCAATAGGAAGATGATCAACAGTAAGATGATGCATCAACAACCCCCAGCTTTTGCCTGAGGTATTCAAAAGTGTCCCTGGGCAACGGTTTGGTGAAAATATCAGCAACTTGTTCCTTAGAAGGAACATACTCCACTTTGACCTTCTGTTCAAGTACTTGTTCCCGGAGAAAATGGTACTTGATTGGTATGTGCTTGGTTTTTGAATGCATAACCGGATTCTTTGAGATGCTGATTGCACTTGTGTTGTCACATAAGATAGGGATTGGAGGAGTACAAGTGATTTGATAATCCTGCAAAGTCTGCATCATCCAAAGGAGTTGGGTGCAACAAGATGCAGTAGCAACATATTCTGCTTCAGCTGTAGACAAGGCAATTGAACTCTGTTTCTTGCTGAACCAAGAGACCAGTCTGGGACCCATAAAGAACGCACCACCACTTGTGCTTTTCCTGTCATCCACGCTTCCGGCCCAATCTGCATCTGTATAGGCATGAAGAGTAAGATCTGTATCTCTAGGATACCATAAGCCATAATTTTGAGTCCCTTGAAGATATTTGAAAATTCTCTTCACTGCTTGAAGATGAGTCTCCTTCGGATTTGCCTGAAATCTTCCAACTATTCCAACTGCATGCATGATGTCTGGTCGGGTACCTGTCAAATATAGTAAACTTCCAATCATAGATCTGTAGGTTGGTTGATGTACTGCTGCAGATTCATCATTTGCACTGAGACTGCATCCTGTGACCATGGGTGTACATACTGGTTTTGCATCTTCCATGCCATATTTCTTCAAAATCTGCTTGAGATACTTGGTTTGAGATAAAAGGATTCCTCCTTCCTTTTGTTGGATTTGCAAACCAAGAAAGTATGTCAGTTCTCCTAGCAAGGACATTTCAAATTCTTTCTGCATGACTGAGGCAAAGCTTTGACTCATAGCTTCTTCATTGCTGCCAAAAATAATGTCATCTACATACACAACAAGTATTAGCAATTTGTCATTTTCAATTTTTATATATAGATTGCTATCTGCTGAACCTTTTGAAAAACCTTGTTGATGAAGATATTTGTCCAACCGGTAGTACCAAGCCCTTGGGGCTTGTTTGAGACCATAGAGAGCCTTTTTCAATCGGCATACAAGATTTGGATCATTTCCAAGAATGAACCCATCTGGCTGTTCAATGTACACTTCTTCTTCCAAGTCTCCATTTAGAAAGGCTGATTTTACGTCCATTTGAAATACTTTGAAATTCTGAGAACTTGAGAGAGCAAGGAACATTCGGATGGCCTCAAGTCTTGCAACAGGAGCAAAAGTTTCTTCAAAGTCTATTCCTTCTTGCTGTGCATACCCTTTACAAACAAGTCTGGCTTTGTTTCTAATTACTTCTCCATTTTCATTCAATTTGTTTTTGAAGACCCATTTTGTTCCGATAACATTCTTATCCTTTGGTCTAGGAACCAGCTCCCAAGTGTTGTTCTTTTCGATTTGCTCAAGTTCTTCATCCATTGCTTTCACCCAACATTCATCTTTGCATGCCTCTTTCACATTTTGTGGTTCAGTAGAGGAGAGTAATGCCAAATAACTTGAAGCTTCTGCAACTGTTCTTCTAGTTTGTATACCTGCTTCTTTCTGTCCCATGATCTGAGATTCTGGATGGTTCTTTTGAACATATCTGGATGGAGTCTTTTCTTCTATTCTTGTTCGTTCTTCTGCTTCTTCGTGAGGTTCTTCTTGAGATTCTTCTTGCGGTTCTTCTTCTTCATCATTCTGTCTTTGAGGGTAGCTTTCATCTTCTTCGATGTCTTCACGATGTATTTGCCTAGGAATGTATCCCTTCTCATCAACCACTACATCAATGCTGTCAACAATTCTGCCAAGTCTTTTATTGTAGCATTTGTATGCTTTGCTATGTGGAGAGTAGCCAAGAAGAATACCTTCATCTGCTCTAGGATCAAGTTTACCAAGCTGCTCCTCAGTATTCTTGATATAGCATTTGCTCCCAAAGATTTTGAAGTGCTTTACCGAAGGAGTTTTACCACTCCAGAGCTCATGAGGAGTTTGAGTGTTGTTCACTCGGACATTTGTCTTGTTGAGAATAATAACCGCCGCATGTGCAGCTTCACCCCAGAAGGTTGCAGGAGTTCCTGATTCATCAAGCATAGCACGAGCCATTTGCTGGATTGTTCTGTTCATTCTTTCAACTACTCCATTTTGCTGAGGAGTTCTAGCTGTAGAAAATTCTCTCCTTATCCCATGTTCATCACAGAAATCGAAAAATTCATTTGAAGTAAATTCCCCACCTCTGTCGGATCTGAGGCACTTAATTTTGTGACCTGATTCATTTTCAACCAAGGCTTTGAAGGATTTGAATTTTTCGAATGCTTCATCTTTGTGCTTCATAAGTCCTAACCAAACAAACCTGGAGAAATCGTCAATAAATAATATCAAGTATTCCTCTCCTCTAGGTGTTCTTTTTCTGAATGGTCCACATACATCTGTATGTACTAGCTCAAGAGGCATGCTGGCTGATCCTTCTTTCTCTGGAAAGTTAGTTCTGGTTTGTTTTCCAAACTGACATGATCTGCATATGGTGTTGTCAGGAATTTTGATATCTGGAAGATCGCGAACTGCCTGATATTTGCAAGCTTTCCTTATTTGTGAGAAGCTTAGATGTCCCAACCTTCGATGCCATAACCAGTGCTCTTCATCCTTGCTTAGATAGCATTGTTGTTGTCCTTCATCAAATATGTATAGATTATTTGGAGTTCTCTTTCCTTTGAGAACTGTTTTACCTGTATCAAGATCACGAACAAGGCATCCATTTGATCTGAATATAACCTCGGTTCTTTGATCACACATCTGGCTGACACTTAGTAGATTATGCTTCAATCCATCAACAAACAAAACATTTCCAGCCTTAACATCTTCTTTTAAAGGAGCAATACCTTTTCCTTTTATAGTTGCAGGAGTATCATTTCCAAAAGAGACTTTCTTTCCCTTTTCTAAATTAGAATAAGACTCAAGTTTTTCTTTATCACCTGTCATATGCTTCGAACATCCACTGTCAATGTACCATAGATTTTCTTGTCCTTCTGCATAAAATGCTATCCCACATCTTTCTGTTTGAGGTTCCTTTATTCTCCATGTTTTGGTGCCTGAGGCTTGTTCCTTTTTCTGCTCTTGTACCTTTCTTTCCGGAAACCTGCTTCTGCATTCAAAGTCTTTATGTCCAAAATTATTGCAAATAGAACATTCAACTTCATTTTCAAGAGCTGAAAAGTTGTTATAGGTCCTTTTTGTAATCCCTGTCATACTTCTTTGTTTTTGAGCTTCCCTAGTCATGATTGTTTTATACGCAACACATTGAGCTGCTTTGTGACCAAAGTTATGGCAAGAAAAGCATTGTCCATTGAAGAAGCTTCTGCGATTATTGGATCTACCAGCCAACTGATTGTAATTTCTATTTTCATCTATTCTTGAACCAAATTGAGAAGATTTTACCTGTGGCTGGTTGTGGCTTTTGTTCACCCTTAAGCTGGATTGCCCTTGATAGTTTCTGTTTGACATTTGTCCCTGCTTTACCTGATGATCTTCCTTGTGCTCTTGCTCATTTCTTCTTGCTGCATCAAGATAACTTTTTGAAGTGGATGCTTGAGAAGTTTCTCCATTATAGCCCAAACCAGTCTTATTTAGTGGAGACCGCTGCACACTGATAATCTCATCCAAAGTTTCAGATCCTTTGACAAACTTGAGATTAATAGTTTTTGTTTTCTCAATTTCTTTTCTAAGACCAACAATTTCACCTTCTAATTTTTCAAGATGTTTTTCCTTTTCATCAATTTGGAATTGTAGAGTATCAATAATCATGTTCTTTTCTTCTATGCATCTCTTGAGTCTAGTAATTTCATCATAAAGGTTATCCACATCTACAGCATCCTCATAATCATCATCTTCAAATGCCATTAACAACCTATATTTATTACCTTGTTCATCTTCATCACTGTTTGATAAGCCATCACTATCTTCATGGGTGTAGTAGCTTTTCTTATTTGCGCTTTGTTTCTTGTTCCATCTAACTGGTTCCTTTCCTTTATCCTTATAAGAGCATTTTGCAGCATAATGACCTACTCTTCCACAAGCAAAGCATTTGAAAGGTAGCTTACCTCTGAACCTTCCAGAACCTCTTTGAAGATTTCTGACAAAATTTGATTCTTCTTCCTCTTCTTCTGGATCATGGCTTGCTTCATAGTAATCTTCTTTGCCTGATGCTTTAAAAGCAGCCTCCCTTCTGTCTGATGGTCCTCCCTTTCTCATTTCATAAGCAGTTAGAATTCCATGTAGCTGAGACATAGTAAGAACATGGAGATTTTCTTTTTCTTCTATTGCAGATACTTTGGATTCAAACTTGGGGGATAATGATCTTAGAATCTTTTGAACTACTATAGACTCCTTTACTTCTTCACCCAAATTTTTCATACAATTTACAATCTCATCTACCCGAAGAAAATAATTAGCCACACTTTCATCATTATACATCTTGAGAGTCTCATATTGAATCCTGAGAGTTTGAAGTTTAGCTTGTTTTACCTGTTCATCTCCTTCATAGCTTGTGATCATTTTGTCCCATATTTCTTTTGCTGATTTGAAGTGCATTACCTTCATGAATTCTGTTTGGGATATACTTCCTAATAGAGTACTGACTGCTTTTGCATTTGTTTCATACTTCTTTTTCTCAGCTGGATCTGTAGGAGTAGCTGAAGGAAAAGCATAGCCTGTTTCTACAATGTCCCAAACTTCAGTACCAAGAGATTGAAGATATGCAGTAACTCTTACCTTCCAATAATTGAAGTTTGTCCCATCAAAAACTGGTGGCCTGATTGATGCTTCTCTCTCGTAGTTGCTCATGATGAACGATCTACCTTCAAGCGATCAAGCTTTTCTGAAGGACCTGCTCTGATACCAATTGTTGGAAATAATACTGAGAGGGGGGGTGAATCAGTATTATCAAGCAATTTACCAAATCTTCCTTATTTGAACTTTTGAATTATTCTTGCATATCAGTACCATAAAATAATGAGCATGAATAAAGAAAATAGACAGTCACACCAAAGAACACAAGATGTAAGGTGGAAACCCAATGCGGGAGAAAACCACCTGCTGCAATATGTCTCTATCTTCTTTCAAGAAATTCTTTTTACAATGATTTTGTACTGGTGCAGTCCTTTACCAGCACGCAGGCTGCAACCTGCAGAGAGCTACAACTCTCTCTCGTTTTCCAGTCTCTCCTGGAAGGGAGCTACAACCCCCTACTTCTTTTCATGAAGAATCAAATGATCAACAAGTATACAACAGATACAGTCCACTACAGATATCAGATCAGTAATTACAGAAATAACCCAGAACACCTTATGAACAAAAATATACAGTCAACAGATCATCTTAAGACAGGGACGCATATTTTCTTTCTGTGGCCTGCGACTGGACGCAGTCTACCTTCCGCTGTTCTGCGTGCAGACGCACTGTTCCTCTATGCTTTGCTGCGACCGGCGCACCCAGAAACACTATCGCGCCGCGTCTTTTGCTTCAGAGACGCACCCAATAACACAGTCGCGCCGCGTCCTTTGCCTCAGAGACGCACCTGAGCCTTTACTGTACTGCGTCCCGGCGCACTTGCCCTTCACTGAACCTGCGTCCCTTCAGATATAAAAGATATGAGGACTTCAGAACCAACCCAAACACTCAGATCCACAGATCTGATCATGCGCCATAGAGATCACAGTCCATTAGAAGATTCGCCCTCATAGATCTGGACTAGATCTCACCAAAAGATATTCAACCAAGATGATGCTTAATCCAAATGAACTCCTTTGCTTTATATAGGCAAGCTTCTCCCCAAAACATGGAACAATACCACGAGCCGACACCATAGAAACACAAAACCGTCGGCTAGATACCACACAAGAAACCCCCACGTGCTTTTCTCTGCCTTGAAATGTGTGTACTGGGCGGACGCACCTCCTGAATGGCTGGCCTGCGTCCCTGGACGCGGGTTCTGTATGGTATACCTGCGGGGACGCACTTGCTGAACATATTTCCTGCGTCCTTCTTGATTTATCACCTGAATGGGTTTTCCATCAAGGACAACACCTGAATCATAATGCCAACAAACTTTTCTTCTTAGTGTATTGAAAGACGGGGGTTGATTCTCAAAGTTATTTTAGGTCCAAAATTCTATTGTTTTGACACATGTAGGGTTTGAATAAGCTAACCATCGATTACTCCAATGGTTACTCTTGGTTCCCTTTACTACTTCCTATCAGGACAAGGTGTTGGGAGTTGGACTTTGGAGTATGTGTTCAATGAAATCATCTTCATATGGTCGTCCTCCTCCCACGGTTGTTTCTAAGGTATAGAGTTGGGACGAGTATATTTCATCTTCTTCTTCCTCTTCTGTCCATAAAGGTAAGTCATGGTCTAGAGATGGTTGAGAAGGAGGGTACAAGACTAATTGCTTGGATAGAGGCCCATTTTTCATAGTTATATTTCCAGCCCTGTAGGTGATATAGGCATCGACAGTGGCTAACCAAGCCCTCCCAAGAATGAGAGGATAACAAGTAAGCTTGGCCTTAGGCCGGAGAGCTAGGAAGTCTGTAAGGTACTCCCAAGAGTCAATGGAGACCTTTACATCCTCAATAATCCCATCAGGGGTTACTATGGAATGGTCTGAAAGTTGTAAGATTGTTGTGGTCTTTCTTAACGAACCCTGGAGATTAAGCTTGACCATGGTTTTCATAGTCATTATATTAATGGTAGCCCTAAGATCAGTCAAAGTGTGTGGGACAATGGTGCCATTGATGTGTATATCTACTACACGGCCTCAAGGCTCAAAATATTTTGGGCAAATTACCTACCCTAGCATTAAGTCAGACAGTTGTAAAATGACATTAATGGCAGGGGTGCTTCTTTTTCACCTTCCTGGATGTTGAAAAACTTCTCTTTAATCAACTTTTTAAAAATAGGAACATCGTTGATGGCTTGGAGAAGTGGAATTTTGACACATAGATTTTTCAATTCACCCAGAAGTTCATTCTCTTCTTGGGTAGGCTAGACTGGATGAGTTAATATCTCATGAAAGGGTGGTGGATTCACTCTAGGCATGATTTCCTGTCTTTCCTCCTCACTCTCCCTAGGTGGAGGTGGAGGTTGGTTTTCCAGTAGTACTCTCCCAAATCTCAGGTAGATTTCCTAAATCTCCACATCATAAGTACGGGAGGATGTGTCTCTGTTGTATACTTGTTGTGCTTGTCTATTGTTTAGGTTCAAATTTGGCTAGGCAGGCATCTGAGGTTGTTTACATGTAGCAGGGTGTAAAACTTGTGGTTGAGTAGGTAGTGAAGGGAATAAAGCTGGAGAGTTGTTGTATGGGGGCTTCCACCACTTGGGTGGTGCAGTCCACTGAGGTTGTGGTAGAGCATATGGCTAAAATGAATGGCGTGTCAGCTAGGAATGGTACTGAGGTGCAAAAGACAAAGGAGGAGGTGTAGACCAGGAGGGATGAGCATGGGGTCCCAAAGAGGGAATGAATGTGTTCTCGTTAGGGTTGTAATATCCATGGAATGACCCTTGCATGCCCTGTTGGTATGGCCAAGGCCCATGATGTCTACTTTGATTTATGTAGTAGAACTTTTCAATCACCCCTTCAGTTCGCTGATACACAACTTTTAGTCCAGGTAGAGAAGGGAAATTGTCTATGGAGTGGTTTTCTTCATAGACCAACATGATTTAAATCAGTTTTAATGGACATTCATTCCTAGGGTGCCTCCTTGTACATCTATGGCAGAAAATGGCTAATGCTCTCTCTTCCTCCTCCTACTTTCTCTTGATGTGCATAGTGTCCATTGTAGGGAAAGGGTTTTCAGTATTTCAATCTTGAAATCTTCCAGCATATTTCCAATTTCACCTTTTATGGATGTGTTGGAAGAGGATGGGTTGGTCATTGGTTGACTACCCTACCCTCTTTCCTAGCTTCCCTAGAATGATTACTAAAGACATTATTGATGTCTTCATAGGGTAGTTGGTGGATGTCCCCTCCTGATAGTAGGTTTCGGGTATTGAGAAGAACTTCACTTACCCCTTGAAGTAGGACTAGCTTCAGTGACTTAGCGTAATGTGTGCACCTGTCCTTTTGTAACTAAGCTGGAATCCTTCTTCACAATACTCTAGGGATTCATCATGCCCCAAGATCATCCTAAAAAAATGTATCCTTTAGTGTCTTTGGACCTACAATAGTCTTGATACTTGCTGTTGAAGGTTTGATGCATCTGATCCAAGGTTGTGATGCTATCCCCAGGTAAACGCATGAACCAGCGCAAAGCTGCATCCTTGAGAGTGGATGGGAATAGTTTCAACTTTTGCTCATCAGTGGTGTAATTATAAGTTTGTGCATATGACAATAAACTCAAACAAGAAAGTGTCTGGATATTCTAATGTAAGGCCATGGAAGCGAGGAAGAGTAGAGCAGCTTATATTTTTCATCTTGGAATCCCCATTAGTCCCTTTGATGGGAAAGGCATCCTCCATTCTTTCTCTATCACCTCTGTCATTCCTATTTTTAGCCATTAGGTCAGTTTGAATGGGTTCTCCTTCTTCTTCTCCCCATGTAGACTCTTCAAATATCTCGGGTTGTTCACTTAAGGAGTCCTCCAATTCACAGCCACCAAATAAGAGGGACAGTTGGCTGTTTGAATTCGTGGGTGTATTTGGTAGAAATTTTCCTAAGTTATCCCTATTCATATGAGGCATGAAAGAAGTGTTTTTGTTTTGTTTTGCGTTTTCTCAAGCTTTGAGACTAATTGTAAAATTGAAATCACAAACTAAATGGAAACTAACTGCTTGAATGAAATCTCACTTGCAGAATGGAAGAGAAAGAAAACTAACTTATAATTACTATTACGGAAATGAAGCTAATAGCAGAATTTTAGAGATAAGAAATGGAAGAAAGAAAGTATAAATCACATCTTACTCAAACATCTCCTCGACAAGGGCACCAAAAATTATTAGCACTAGTATTGCACCAAAAATGTTGCAACTCATGGAGCTACAAACTTTACTTTATCAACCTGGGGTTCATACAAAATTGTAGGTGACATCGATGTATACACAAGTAGATACGATGGGTCCTCTCTTTGTCACTGCTAAGTTGGCAATACACCACTATGGTTTCGTAAACCAGCCTTCTATTGATTCAAAAGTAGCTTGATTAGCAATGAGGAAAAGGGAAATTTACTCTAAATGAAATATTGTCTACTGTTGTAAGGAGAAACTAAGATCAAAAACTTAAACATGTCATTCATCTAACTACTTGTAAGAGGATTTTATTTAAAAGAATGCGAAGCTAACATGTGTGTACCACTGCTGTCCTAGTCATGCAATCTAAATTTACCCAAACATCCTACTGCTATGCATGTAAATTAAACAATAAGGATTTTTTCCTTTTCGTCCTTTTTTTTTGTGAAAATGTGAATGTCAACTTCTCTTGGTGATGTTGAAGGTGGATTAGGGATGATGGAGAATGGTTAGATGGGTTTAGAGGAAAGTAGGGGTCTTCTGCTATCTTCGTACGTGCTTTTTCCACAATTCAGCATGAAAAAGAGACCACTACAAGTTGTCCTACACGATGTCCTAATGCTCTTACATGATCCCCTATATTCCTATAGGATCTAGCTCAAAGAATTATGGGTGATTTGGAAGGTGGTGTAGGGCTTAGGGAAGGTGATTGGCGGGAAGAATGAGGCAAGGTAGTGGCTAGGACTCCTTCAGAGCTCAAAATAGAGTTTGTGATATGGTTCAATTTTCTCAAAAAACTTGGAGATATGTTCTTATGAAATGATGAATTTGGTGAGGAACTTAGCGGAAAAAGTGATAATCGTCGATGGATAAAGTTAGGATGGGGTTGATGGTGATGAAATCCCCCTGCACTATTGAAACTCATGCATTGCATCAATAACTGGAATTTATCCATAAATCATGTAATAAACGAAAGATTCTCAATCACTTAAGAAAACATATTTTCATTATCTAGTTGCCTATTTCATGCATGGAAAAACTTGTAGAATAATGTGAAACAGTATGAGACCTAATACATGGTTCAATACATTAGAAATGAAAATTGAATCCTATTCTTGAAAACTGATAAACTACTGGCCTAAGTAGTAGAAAACCATAAATTCCATAAGAAATCATGCTTCTGTCTTTTTGTGGCTACATAGGAGTTCTTTCCGCAAACCATGGTTCTAGAAGGGAGGAGAGAGGCCAAAGCTAACTACTATTAGCTTGTCGATATCCCTTTATCTTCCTAAGCTACTGCTGAAGCAATGCACAAATGGAAGCAAACAAATCAAATCCACAACTACTTGCAATGAAATAATGATAAAACCAATTCAACCATTAGTCTATGAAATCAACTAAGCATATAAATACAAGAAGAGGAGCCTTTTTTGCTAGGGTTGGGCCCTGACCCAAGAGTTTCAGCCCTTTGAGTCAAATTAGTGTTGGATCAAGGGGATGCTCATTCTCATTGTCATATCAGAAAATTCCATAACAATGTCTTCCACAAGTCTTGAAAATGCCTAGTGCTTTTACATCAAAAATCCAAATCCTAATGGGGCTCTAGGAATCTTTATTTATACAACTGTAGTCTCCAATTATTTCCTTAAATCTAGGGAGGCTCAGCTCATGAGCTCAAGATGAACTAGCTCTTTAACTGTCTCTGGCTTGATTGCATTTTGATCTCCATGACTCAGTTTCTTGCAACTCCGATCTAGTGTGATTTGGTGGAGGAATATTTGAATGATTGAGGATTAAATGAGGAGGATCTATCTCCTACAATCTATCCTCCTTGCCTCATTCACGTTTCTTCTTTAATTAGCCAAAATTGCCATGATTTTCTCTCAATACCTGCAACCAACGCACATTAGTCCACTAGACATAACATCTCACTTTTACTCATCTCACTAACCAAAATATAATCAAAATATGTAAAGAAATATTACAAGAGTTGATTTAAATGAGATTGTAGTTGTATCAAGGTCCATAAAGCTACACAATGATGAGGCTCATCACAAAGATGTCAGGAAAGAATGAAGGAAGCTTAGACTGAAGGAAGTCATCCTTTGTCAAGTGTTGATACTAGAGCTCTCACTCATACTCTTCATGAATGATAGCGCATGTTGGTTGTGAAACACTAACTCCATCAGTGGCTTGATCCTCATTCAAAACAAGTGTAGAGTCCGGGATGGAAGAACACAAGACTATATCATTTGGAGGATTAGCTGAGTATGAAGACGGAGGTTGTGGTACAAAATGTATATGACAAGTCGATGGAATCACAACCAAATCTACATGGAAATTAAGCAAAGTGATGTTGGGAGGCTGTGATAGTTAACTCGTGTCTGAACATGATCTCCCACATCACTCTGTAGTGGTGGAGTTGTTTGTTGAGGTGACAGAGGACAATCACTTGTCACAGTGACCGTCTCTGTCAGAGATTGCGCAACTCCATCACTGAAGAAGTTTGATCGAGGCTTGATTTCAGAATTCTCCTTGGGACGATCAGATTCCTAATGCAATACTCGAATCGATCCTAAAGATAGGAAAATTTCATCTCACTCTTTGGAGCTTGAAACTGCAAATCATGGAGGTGGTGCCAATAATCCATAGTTGATTCATGTGGAGCCTTCCATTGTTGTAACATTTTTGGTCAAAATGTTTTGGATCAAAATGATAGAAAGTGTTTTCAATGAGATCACAAAACTGCTAAAGTGAGTGCACACTGCTAGTTGATAGGCTACACAACCACTGAAGTGGAGATTTGCGAATTGTGTATGTAAGCAACAAACTAGCTTGTTCATCAGAAAATCCATCTTCCTCATGAATAATGGAAAGAAAGTCCTGTAAGAACTTAGGTCAGGCCACTTCGCCTTAACCATCACACGTGTAAGTGGACAAGTGATCAAAAGACTCCCTCGTGATGGTGACATCTTCGGGATTTGAAACATCGTGAAGGGAGTAGAGTGCAAGACTCCAGGATAGATATGAAAAGGTTGAAAATAGGATGAGAGGACACATCTTGTCATTTGGCCCTCCTTCTAGAGCCATAAATGTTGATGATGTTGGACCCAACAACATGTTAGGGATCTTCCTGGTAAGAAGTCCCAATTAGACCTCAGAATATTTGGTGTTGATTTCCTGGTAGTGGGTCCTATGGTAATGCATTGACTATGATTTTGCACAGAGGCTAATAAGATAACTTTGTTGGTAGTAAGGGTGTGATAGTTGTAGTGAGCCATGGAAAGTGCATGAGAGGTTCTAAATCATGGGGGTTGAGATGAGTGCACCCCTTGGAAACGTGTGATAGCACAAAGTTAAGTAGGGAACACACGAGTAAAGATGCTTCACAACATGGAAGGAAAGTTAGCTAGCAATCCAAAGTGATGGTTAAACCAGCATCAAATTTCAGAAAGATTCATACATACATAAAGAAATAGATATACATGGATGGGTAAGAAAATAGGTATATATATCATTTAGAGTAAACGAGATAAATGAAATACAATACAACATGTTATCACTCAGGTAACCACTAACCAATCTTTTAGCTGCAGGTTCTAGCCTACCTACAACTAGAGAGGGCTCTCCCTTCGTAATCTAACTTTTTTTTTGGAGTATTTTAGCTAGTTATGATGCACAAAGTTGGTTTTAGTTTGTAGGATGGTGATTTCAGGCAGAGCTGGGATGCAAGTCCAAACAACATATACTATTGGGCAATGGATTCAATGATGGTGTACTGTTGAAAGTGTTTCTTGGGTAGATCGTAACGCTACAAAGCAAGATAGGAAATTTTGGAACAATTTTCGAATCTGAAATTGATGGAATGAAGTCAGGGAATGAAAGCCAATCAAGAATATTTTATTATGTTGGTAGAGGAAAAGTATATGAATATTATCCAGGAGTAATTAAGAATTCCTAAACAGTATTCAAAATGAAGGAATTATTGTGAACATGAGCAGTTAAGAATTCATATTTATGACTAATTCTGAAGAAAACATGATTAATAGCAAAGATTGAACTCAGGGTGCATTTAAACAAATCCTGGGCGATTCTTCTTCCCTGTTATCAAGATTATGGAACATATGTGAAATTTGCAGACACAGAAAACATAAAACACAGTTTAGAATAACTTATTGATCCATAGAATGAAACAGGAATTCTGTAGTAGGTCCCAGAACATCAAATCAACATCCAGACAGTCAGCAACAGTGAACTTCAATAGATTTTGTATTAAAACAGTCTCAGGATTTACAGCGCACTCTAGGGAGAAAATCACCAACCCCAAATACATTCTATGGGGAGGTATTTATACAAAAATGATATACAAAATATCTTGTAGATAAGTCTTCATGAAATAACTTTAATCACCAACTCTTCAGAAGAAGTAAATGAGAGAAATAAATGCCACAGTAAATGTTGGCGTGCCAGCTATCCAATTTGTCAGAGATATTTGACTTTCTGGACTAAGTGAGTCAACTGATGGGTGCGTCTTTACTTTTGCATTCCTGCGTCTGCTGTCTTGCTGCGTAGCTGTGTTTCTATTTTGCTGCCCGACCTTGTCATCAGTGCTTTGTTTTTTCATTAATGAACTGCAGTCATAATATGACTTCGTTTTTCTGTTGTTTTTTACTCTTTGATAGGTGGCCCATGTAACCAAATTTGCTTACCTGTAGCTGATAAAAAAAGGATAAAGGAATGAAATTACCTTGGTAAAATCTCCAGCATAGCCTGCCACCAGTCTTATGTAGGGAGCTGATGTCTTTGTATTTTTATGAGTGTTTCATCAGCTTCAGTGTATCTATAAAAGTTGGACTGGACTTCAAAAAGATGATTTATATAATGTTCAATATAAAACAGATTTTTTAATTTTTCATAAATACTTTGTCCAGAGGGAGGCCCTGTTTCTTCTGAGGTGCTTGAGGATTTTGTAATTTGATTGGTGACATAATTATTTACTCTATTAGTATAGTGTTCACAGGATAGCAGTCTTCCAGTGCTGGTTAATAAACTGGGTAATCCTTTGATCTACAATGCTGCAAACTTTAGCTTGAAATAATTTATTTCTGCCTGCATTTCTTGGAATTTTCTTTCTAGAGTCTGTACAAAATTTCTCAGGATCAGCACCGTTTTCACTCTCAGAATAGTATCTATCCTGCTACTGATATCTAATGCTGCCAACTACTCTTTGGTATGATTGTTTAGAAACTGAATCATTTTATTTGCCTGCTCCGGCATATTTCCCAATGATGCTCTAGCCCTTTGAGTCTCAAATTGAGCTAAGCCTATCAATTCTATTTGCTCATGTATAGTCTGAATTGATTGCCATTGGTGAGTGATAGACTGGTTAATTTTGGCCCACAAAATTTTCTTCATTTCAGCTAGGGTTTTATCTAGAGTAAGCTCCTTCTCTAAGGTTTTTATTTTGTCATTCAAGGCCTTTATTTCCATTTTTTTCTCAGCTACTGTCATCTTGAGTTGTCGTAGCTCACTTCCAGTTTGGCCAACTTTTCTTTGGCCTCTTTCACCTCTGTAACCTGAACTTCTAGCTCTTTGACTGCTTTCATCATTTCTTCCATACTCATGCTAGATTCCGGTGTTGTTGTTGTTGCTATTGTTGTAGCATCTATAGTTGATGTAGCTATTGTTGATGCTGGAATATCAGGAGGAATTGTTGCTGCTTGTGTGGGAGGAATAGTGGCACCTATTGGAGTTGTTTTAGGTGGCTAGGAGGTCGACGCTCCCTGCTTGCCTTGCAATGCTTTGTCCAACTCTTGCTCCATTTGAATTATCATTTGGCTCATCTTCATTAGTAGATCCATCATACCTTCACCTTCCTTTTCTTGTACAAGTTTTGCAGTTTGAGGGTGCATAGTCGAAGGCAGCCTCAATTGCTTTCTAAGTGCAGCAATATCTTCTTCTTTTTTCTTTATTAGGGTCATGATGCCTTTGGCATATTTCTTAGGATCATGCCCAAGTTCCATAATAATCTCCTCCAATGTCTTTATTCAGTTGTCCTCATCTGAGGAGGACATTCTCTCCAAATCCAATTGGGTGTTTGTATTTTTCAATGATTCCTTCAATTGATGGGCCAGCGTTGCCTTGTCTGCTAGAGTAGCATAGACCATTTCACCTATTTGCTTGTGTAGCTCTATTTGGTCCATTGGGTGATGTCCTTAGCAAGGACCTCCAAGTTTGTCTTTATGTAATCTGCAGCTATTTGTGGCTATGGTATCTTACGGTTGAAATGACTTAAGATCATTTTCTCTTCTTTAAAGTCATAGGATGCCATTAATCTCTACTGTTTGGAAGGTTTTGTCTTGAGAAATTGATCATACAGCTGTACTCTTAACAACTCATTTTGGGCCTTGATTTCTATGAAAGTTCCTTTAATCCCAGGTGGTTTCCTGCTTTGCTGCCTTGAGGAAGACACCTCCATACCATGCTGCCTCTCTTGCTCTTGCTGGAATGAGCTAGTAGGTGTTTGTTGGCTAGTTTCTCTTTCCCTCCTCAGACTCTCTATGACTTCTTCACTAATTTCTTCCTCAACTTGAGGATCAACTATCTATCTTTTGGCTTCTGGTTGCTGTGTTGACCCACTTGGAGGTGTGGTCTCTTCCCTGTCCCGCTTCTTACCTCTTTCCTCATTAAAAGGAGTCTGTAAAGCTGGCACCTGTAGTGCCTTTGTCTGTAGTGGAGGGGCTTGCCCATGACTCTGCTCCTTTGAGGTAGTAGGCTCTTCTGTCACTGTTTCTTTCTCTGCATCCATTAACTCCTTGCCTTTTACTCTACTTGTTGTTGGTATGGATCTTTCTTGGGTAGCTTGTGAAGCTGCAGCAGTTGATGAGCCTTCTCTGACTTGTTGTTGCAGTTTGAATGTTACCTGCTCAAAAGAATCCAAGTCAAGAGTTTTTTCCAAATCTTTGACATTTCGCTCCATTATTTCTTCTTGGGTGAATTCTTCAACTAGCGTACCTTGCACCCACTCATCTTGATTAGCAAATTGTTCAATCTGTGGGATTTTACAATGTTCATAGGCTGACAGCCTATATTTTATTTTTCTGGCTTTGATAAATCCATCTGGGTCATAAGGGACCCACCAAAACTTCTTTTTCACTTGAGTTTCTCCCCCAATATTTGATCAGCACCTTGCCATCCTTATTTTTTGTTCATGACAAAGGGGCCTAGTTGGTCTTTGAATTTCAAGCGAGCCTTTTTCTTGGCACTATGAAAATGAGTTAAATCTGAATTGACCAGTTGCCTGTAATATTCCAAGGCAAACAGTCTCATTGGCACATATCTTGGCAGCCTGTAGGGACAGAGCTCACAGGGATATATCCTAATGACAGTGGGATTCTGGTAAAAGTACCAATCACCTATTTTGTAGTTCTTTGAAAGCTTCAATATTTTATGCATGTCATAGGATGGCCTAGCAGGAGGAGTTCTCATTAGGAGACAAGAGACTGGATAGACAAACAGGTCAATGAACTCACAGTAAGAGTGGGGGGAGTTCTGTACTTCATGAAAGACTGAGGTCCAGAAAATCACAGACCTCTTTTCTCCTTTAGAGTCCAATATTTTGATGGGGCCTTGGAAGCAATCTGTCTAATAATACATGAATAGATGATAGATGTAAGATGAGTATTTGAAGACTCCCTCCCTATCGAGTTTCAGTAGTTTGTCATGTATATTATTGGAGATGAATTTGGCATAATTGTTCTTGACAGTAGGGGGCTATCTTGTGGTACATGAAGACAACAAGACCAATATAGTATGATCAATATGTTCACTTGTATTGAATCCCAGCACATAAGGTATCATATCTACTAGTAATTTTCACACTTCATTGAAATGGACATAGAGAAAGGGAGGTGGCCCTATAGGCTGGCGGTTTGCTCTCATGAATACTTTGGCAATTCGGGCTATCTCTGGGTTGGAGAGTTTGGGACCTTCATCAAGTAGGAATTTCATAGGAAATAGAACCAGAAGCTGAGTTTGCTTGAAGTTTAGCATTTGATTGATGGAGTTAGGAGTTATCTCAAAGAGGATGCTCCCAGATGGAGTCTTGACTGCCCTTTGTGTTGGGTCATAGTTTTCACAGCATAGGCGAATTATTTCAGGGAAGATATTGACAGAAGGTAGGAAGTAGTTGGGCAAGTTTGATTCGCAAATGCCATAAATGTCACTGTTGTTCAAATAACTGTTCCTCAGCTGACAGAAGGTCTGCAGGTGGTTTCTATCACCAACCAAGTCTTGAATTAAGTGGTCCCTGTCAGCCAAAGGTAATGCTTCAAGTTCCTTATGGGGTGCATTAAGAGGAGTGATGTTTGATGCTGATGGAGTGGCCATCTTTAAATTCTATGGGTTTGTAATCTGGAATTTGGATTTGTACAACAAATAAAAACTGAAAACTATCTCTAAGGCTCTGTCAGGGAACTGGCAGACTAGACTTTGATATAGATATGGCCTCACTGTGTACAATTTATGGTAGAAAAGAAAAATTTGCAAAGTGTAGCAGGGTCTTTAAATGAATTTGCTAGATTGTAAGCTCTGTGAGAAGAATGCAGAGGAAATGGGATTGGGTTTTAGCCAACTGAGAGAAACTTTGAAGAGGGAAGTGGAGTTTGAGGAGTTTCCTTAGTAAACAAGACAAAAGAAAAAGATATGGCATGCAAGCTTGGGTGTAGGACAAATTTTTTGCTCTGTAGGTGCGATTTACCATGAAAAACAGGTAAAATAGGTCGCTTGGTGGTAAACAGGTTTGAAGTGGGGACGTCGACAGTGTATCTTCCAAGACCTGGGTACTTGAATTATGCCATTTTTTTGGTTTTACAGGTTCAGAGACAGAGAAAACTGGAAATGCAGAGGGTTTGGGGTCAGACCGGCAAATACCTGCTTCGGATGGGCGCTAGATCCACAATATGAACTACAGGCCAAGCTGGGGGACGAGCTGTGGAATGATCTTCAGTAGGAGATGGACTATGCAGCATTGGTGGCAGATTTTTCATGAAATCACATGCAGACATCTCTTCAAACGCAGAAATAAAAACAAACAAAAACTGTCGTTTTCACATTTTTTAACAAAATTTTGGCCTTTTAGCACTTTTTCGCTCTTTTTTATGATGATGTCATCATGACGTATTTTTTTCCTTTAGCGGGTATGGAGGGTGACATGGCCGCTGATGTGTTTCGTGATGTGGCGCATGACACGGTGGTAGGGCGGTGATGTCAGTAGATGATGTGGCAGTACTGCAGAGGAGTGGGGGGCTGACGTGGACGCGACGTCATTGGTGACGGGGGCATGGCATCAAGGGGCAGGTGGCAGGTGGTAAGTGGTTTTCCCCGCATCGCCTTTGGCCCAGGGTGGTTTTGCAGGGGGGCTCCGATCACGCCGGGAGATTGATGCGTGGCGGGGGTACGGCAACAATACTGCCCATCCCCCGGATGCTAACCTTCGGCAGATCAGGGCATGCGATATTGCTGCCAACCGTTGGATTAAGGGCGTTTGATCGGACGACGATGGATGGTGACCAGTTTTGGACGTGGGACCTGCCAAATATTTTGTTGTTTGTTAATGCTACGAGAGTTTAAACTTTAGAAAAATGGGTTCTTATATGTTTCGTTGGAGCGGAAATAGTTTAGGTGGAGGGTTAGCATGGTTATTAATTTAACCAGATGTTAAATTAATCCCAATTATTTTGGATGCGGCAGGGCTAATACAAGTCCCAAATGAACTTAATATTTCCCGAACTTGGGTTATATGGCTATAGTGCCAAGGGGTGGGGATATTTACATTTTTTGGGTTTTTTTTATATAGTTTTTTGTATGATAGGGATGGGGAAATAATTAAGGGAGCTAAAATAATAAAGTTGAATGTTAATATGATTTTATGGATTGAAACTGCATGGATAAATGCTAAGTTTGTAGACTGAAAACATAGGCATAGGGAAGTGAAAGGAATATGGAATAATGATTTTTACACAAGAAATGTGGCTTCTTTTCACTAACTAAACTTAGAGTTTAACTTAGCATTTCTCATAAAATTAAGTGAAATAGGACTATTGGGCAGATCCCAAGGTCCTTGAGGGGATGTTAGCAAATGATTTATGGGGAATGATGGGGAATTAGTCATACTTCCATTGTTCTGCAGTGACTTTGCCATGGTGCTAGTGTCATTGATGAGATAAATCTTTCCTGATAAGACAAAAAATGATCCTAAACTTGCTTCTGCAACCTCAAACTGCCTACCCAACCTACATCTAGCATTTTTTTTCCTTTTGATTCGGTGAATTTGGATTAGAAAACCCTGATTTTCCTCTTTTCTTTTGACTGCCTTCCTATCTAATTCTACCCTTATCTCTTCCAAGGGCCCAGATTAAGCAGTTGGTCTCCTTATTTTCTCTATCTATCTACTTATTTGCCAAGCTTGAATTGTTTGGACAGATATTCATTCTCTATTCTACAACAGGAAATTTAAACATGGAATGGTCCAGATTGAGCTGTTGGGCCATCCATTAGGTGTGATGAAACAATGTTTGCACCTTGTGAGCATGCAAATAAGATAGCAGCGGAATTTTGAATGGCCACTTTCCTGGTCTTTCTTTGGGGTTCATTTTCATTTTCTTTTGTCAACCAATTAATTCTTCTTGCCCTTTTATTTTTCTTTAAGGGTGTACCCTCCTTACATTTTTTAATTTTCTTTACCTGTATAAAAAATATGGAACCTTTGCAGCATGCAAGGATGAACATATTTGGCCCTTCCATAGTCAATCATGAAAAATGAAACCTCTTAGTATAGGAACCTAACACAACATATGCATGAAACATGATGGCTCTTATTATATTAAGAAGTGTAAGTTCAATTCATAAAATACATCCATGTTTAACCACTAGTTTCGATAGTGCTTCCTCCTCCAAAGAGATGTACTAAATCTGCGCAGTGGAGAAGCAAAGGCTCATTAAAATATTTTCCAACCTCTCTCCAAGATAGTCTTATCAGAAGCATGGATGACCAAAAACCTTTACAATGAGTTGTGAGCGACTATTTATAGCAAAGGGTGGGGTGACACTTGACATTCCCCTTTGTGATAGTTCACCTACCCTCATGAATCTTCATCTACTCTATAGCTATTACATCCAACTCTTGACACTTGACATACGCTTGACATGACTTTACATTACAATGCACATGTACCCATGCGAAACAAAATGGCTTGAGAAATCCATGATAGACATCACTATGACTTAGACAAGTGTTGAAAGACCAACTCTTTGACATCTTCATTGTTGTTGACAGTAGTGAATTGATGCTAAGATCAATAGTCTACAAAGGTGTCATTGTGCTCCAAGGTGACATCTTTCTAGAACCTCACTCTTGCCTCCATATCATCTGGGTACATTGCTTGGGCTCCTCTGTCCAACTCATTTGAAATCATTCATATCATTATCTTTAATGATGCTAGACCAGTAACGTACTTGTGCCTGATGTCTTCACTGATTGGAAATTCTGGGCTCGTGGCTATGCGCATCAACTCGTCAAAGTGTGAGTCAAGATCTAGTCAAACATGTGACGTTGTCTTCTCTTGGGTGAGAGTCCCCATAGATGGGATCACATGCGCGTGCACCAAAACATCCATATTATTAAATACATGTGCATGGGAAGCATGTAGACTAGACTCTGGATACATGCCTTCATCTTGACCGCTCTGGGCTTCATCATCTTAAGGAAGTGAACCAAGGCTCCCTTATATCTCATTTTCCATGTTTTCATGTAATAAAAAAGAGCATGCACATTTGACAAGATACGTGTTCTTTTAGCACATCACTGTTCCATCTATTGAGATGGGTGATTGCCTTATGCATGGTGCCAAACTTGGAATACAATGCCCACATAATTGTGTCAAGGGACAGTACTTCATCAATTATTGCCTTCTTTAGCTCATCTCGAGTGGATGCTATAATGAAATATCCTCCTTGCATGGCCATTTGAAGCTCCTTAGCCATTCGCTCATTCTCAGGTATCAGAATGTGGACAGTTGAGTTAGTGGCTTCGACATATAGTTTGGTAGCATCAGCGAAGGCTACTGGATGTTTACACACATCACACACGATCACTTGTTCCTCAAATTATGCAGGAGATATATGATCATCCGAAGTGGACACTTTGCGAGACTACACAAATCTATGTTGAGACTCATCGAATGATATGTTGTGCATCTCTCCTTGGGGTAGACCTCCAAGGATCTCAATGTCTCCTTGGTCGCTTGCAACTTGGTCCTCTTCTGGATGTGGTGAAGTGGGTAAGTTGACCTCTTGGTGAAGATGCGGTGAAGCGGGTAAGTTGACCTTTTCGTGATGAGGCATGAGGTTAATGTCTTTCTTTAATTCTTGTTGCTTCATATCCGTATCCAACTATTCAAGAGATTGCTCTATCTCACGAGTGAAGTCCTGTTCCTGTGATGGTTCAGCCTGTCTGCCTGATGCCAATTGTTTTGATGAGTCCACAACCTGTATGGGCACTGTTTCATGTATCTGAACATATTGTACCCCCTGCAAGACATGTTGCTTCTAGGCTTCCCTCTCCTATTTGCGCATCTCTTATTCCTTCTAGAGTTTCTCTTTCAACTCATGCAACTCCTTCTTTGTTTCCTCAATTCTCTGCTTATGTCTCTGCCTTTGCATTATTCGCTTATTGTGTTGTTGTATCTTCACCTGTACAGCCATAACTTCTTCTCCACAAGTGGATCTTCTTGGAACTTGTAGCTTTTCTCTTCTTCCATGCAATCGACAATATTCCTCTTTCACTTTTCATGCACTAATATGCTTACCACTATTGTTGCTACTGTTTCTCCTTCTGTTACTCTCCAGGATGTTTATTTTTTTACTCTCCGGGATGTTGCTTCATGTTGCTTCACTAACCAATCCACATCAAAGCCAACCTGTTCATTGGGTTTGGAGTAACTGTGGCAATATCCACATGGGTTGTCTTCTTCCCTGTGAAATTCCCCATGGATGTAGCTGAACTGTACTCTCACATAGTGATCTTTCACTAGGCAATACAGGTCATACAAATTGTAACTCCAAAGGTTGAGTGGATACTTCTTCATCTGTTCTGCTTCGACATCCATATGCTTTAAACTCTGTATCTCATATAACCCAATGCATAACAGAATAGAGGGTCGAGGTGGCTTCTTCTTTCAGTGTAGCCTAGCTACCAATCCTACTGATATGTGATATGCTACATCCTGCATGACAAGTACGTGCAAGGAAAAATTCAGAGAACATGCAAAGGCTTATCTGCATTGTACATCTCTATGAAGGTGCTAGGCAATGAGGCATACCAATCAACTATGTCCACGAGTGCTTCCATTGCAGCCTTCAATATGCAGGGTGGATCCTGTTCGAATATCACCTTGTAAAATGGGGTGACAAATGGTCGAAAAATTGTGTGATAACTACTCTAAATCTTCATTTGGACAAGAACATACAATAAGTGTTCACAACAATCCTCGCTGGTGACCATGCCCACTTGAAGACTCGGAACTCCTCTTGGGAACATATTGCATCGAAGATGTAGGCAGACATGTAGATCTATGTTTTCATACCTTTAGGTGACTCCCGAGCCCTTGTTACATGTTCCTTTAGCTGATTAGTGAACATGTCTTACCAGTTACATGGTTTTCTTTTTCTTGCCAGGTGGTCCAGTGCGATCACCTAACTTTGTGGGAAGGTTTCTGTTCTTTATTGGCCATAGAGTCAACATGAAAAGATGACCAATTATTCATATGGCTTCTGCACTATCTTCATATTATTGTAGGTTTTATCCCTGTACAGAAATTACCTGCATACGAATTCTTAAACAAAGAAAATAAACAATGCGAGAGCATAACCCATAAAACACATATGCACAGAGATTTTTCCCTGGATCCCAAAACCGGGACTACCAGCTTGATTTTTCATTATGTTCCTTTCAATGTTACAATACATATTTATACATGCCGAAGCATCCAATACCATCGACCGAAAAACCATCGCGTCCAATACCATGTGCCAAAGTCATGCACAAAACCATAGGTAGGTTCGCCCAACCTAATATAGGGTCCAAAGAATATAACACAACCCAACAATCTCCCACTTGTTGTTTTCTTTCCAAAGGGGGCCACAGGAGAGCTTAGTCATTTTTCCAGCCCTGAAACACCCATTGTTTCTCTACACCAAGAGAACTTCTCAGAGCTCACAGATTTTGTCAACGCATCTGCAGTATTCTTCAAAGTGTCCACCTTTTCCAGCAACACCTTTTTGTCTTCTATCATATCCCTCACAAAGTGATACTGAACATCAATGTGCTTTGTCTTTGAATGATAAGCAGGGTTCTTTGCCAAGAAAATTGCACTTTGGCTGTCACAGTCTATTCTTATAGCTCCATGTACTAACCCCATACTTGAACACAATCTTTGCAACCAAATTGCTTCCTTGCTTGCATGAGTGGCTGCCATGTATTCTGCCTCTGTAGTTGATAGTGCCACTACATATTGTTTCTTACTCATCCAACTGACTGCACCTCCAAATAGGTTAAACACATACCCACTTGTAGATCTTCTCTGATCCAGATCTCCAGCCCAGTCTGCATCAACAAAACCATGAATATCCAACACTCTGTCCAATCCTGGTCTTCCTTGGTAGCACAAACCATAATCACTAGTGCCATCCAAATACCTGAAAACCTGCTTCACTGCTGTCCAGTGCTCCTTCCCAGGTTTTGACATAAACCTACTCAATACTCCCACTGCATGTGCAATGTCTGGTCTAGTACAGACCATTGCATACATCAGGCTACCGACTGCACTTGCATATGGAACACGGGACATGTCCTCTTCCTCTTCTTGTGTCTTGGGACACTGTTCAGCAGATAACCTCACACCTACAGGAATAGGAACCTTCACCGGTTTACTATCCTGCATATTAAACCTCTGCAGTATTGTCTCGACATACTTCCTCTGGTTTAACCAGAGCTTCCTCTTTGCCCGATCTCTTTTAATTTCCATGCCCAAACTATAGTTTGCAGCACCAAGATCTTTCATGTCAAATTTGGAGGGCAATTGGGTCTTCAGATCCTGGATAATTTCTTTGTCATTTCCAACCAGCAACATATCATCTACATACAAGACCAGATAAATAACACGGTCACCAATTAATTTAAAATACACACAATGATCTGCTTTGCTTCTGGTGAAGCCATGTCCCCGTATAAATGTATCAAATTTCTGATACCACATCCTTGGTGACAGTTTTAACCCATACAGAGACTTCTTTAACTTGCATACCAGTTCTTTCTTACCCTTCACTGCAAAGCCTTCAGGTTGCCTCATGTAGATTTTCTCTTCCAAATCCCCGTGAAGAAATGATGTCTTCACATCCATCTATTCCACCTCAAAATCAAAAGAAGCAGCAACAGATAAAAGTAATCTAATAGAAGCTACCTTGGCAACAGGAGAAAAAATATCACCAAAATCAATTCCTGGCACCTGGGAATAACCTTTTGCTACCAACCGAGCTTTGTATTTCTCAACCTTTCCTTCTGCATTAGTCTTCTTCTTGAACACCCATTTGCTGCCAATGGGTTTCCTTCCAGCCGGCAACTCTACCAGATCCCAAGCCTCATTTTTGTGCAAAGATGCCATTTCATCAACCATGGCCTCCTTCCAGAGTTTTCCATCCTCTGAATCCACTGCTTCCTTCACAGTTCTAGGATCATCATCAGTAACAGACAAAGAAAAATTTGAACTGAAAGCAGATGGACTATACCTTTCTGGTTGCCTTCTTTCTCGACCTGATCTTCTCACAGCCCGAGTTTGCGACTCTTCATCTTATGATTCCTCCTCTGCTGCAGAGTCTGATTCTTCCTCCTTTGGCTCAAACTCTATCTTCTCAGGTTCCTTTGGGTGGACTTCAGATTGAATAACATCTTTTACCTCTTTGAACACCACATCTCGGTTGTACACAACCTTCCGTGTGACTGGGTTCCAAAGCTTATAACCCTTTAAACCATCCTTATACCCAATAAAGATGCACTTTTCAGATTTACTATCCAACTTGGTTCGTTTCTCCTTTCGAACATGTACATATGCATCACATCCAAATACCCTCAGATGTGAAAGAGAGGGTTTCTTACCAGTCCATACTTCTTGTGGAGTCTTATCCTCCAATGCTGATGAGGGTGATCTGTTGATCAGGTAACGTGCAGTATCCACCGCCTCTACCCAGAATTCCTGTCCTAACCCGGCACCACTGAGCAAGCTTCTTGCCCTTTCCATCAACATCTTGTTCATTCTTTCTGCGGCTCCATTTTGCTGAGGTGTATATGGAGTAGTCTTCTGCCGTGCTATACCACACTTCTTACAAAATTCTTCAAATTCCTTGCTGCAAAATTCTCCATCATTATCTGTCCTCAGCACCTTTATCTTTTTCTCTGTCTGATTTTCCACCAGAGCCTTAAATTCTTTAATCCTGTCAAAGACTTCAGATTTCTTCTTAAGGAAATATATCCATGTATTCCTTGAGAAGTCATCTATGAATGATACATAGTACACATACTTACCCAGTGATGGAACCTTCACAGGTCCAAACACATCACTGTGCACAAGCTCTAATATCTGTTTCGTCCTCTTACCACCAGAGGGGAAACTCACTCGATTCTGCTTCCCATACACATAATTTTCACAGAAATCGAAATCCAGAGAGCTATCATTCATACCTTCTACCATACCTTTACCATGAAGTATTCGAAGGCCCTTCTCTCCAATATGTCCAAGCCTTTGATGCCACAACATGGTCTTCTCTCCATAGACCACTAGATTTTCTACTCCATTTTCAGGAACCATAGAACTATTGCACCCATCAACAACAGTGCTACCTTGCAACTTGTACAGAGTTCCAGTCCAAACTCCCCGCATCAATATCAGTGCTCCTCGAACCATCTTGCAGGTATCTTTCTCGAACACCGTCTTTACACCTGCATCATCCAGCTTGCTTACAGAAATCAGATTTCTGGCTAATGTAGGAATATGTAGAACACCCGGAAGTGTTCTAACCCTTCCACCTTGCAACTTCAACTTTACTTTTCCCCGACCAATGATTCTAGCCTTCCTATCATCTCCTAAGAAGACATCACCACCATCGTATTTCTCATACTCACAGAACCAATCTCTATGGGGAGTGAAGTGAAAGGATGCACCTGAGTCAATCAACCATGCCTCATGATCTACATGTGTACTTGAAGAAGCCAAGTACACATCCCCACCTTCATCTGAGGTGGTTTTCGCCTCTGCAGAAGGAGCATCATCAGATCCATTTCCTTTATCAGGAGCTTTAGATTTACAATCCCTTCTGAAGTGCCCTTCCTTTCCGCATTTCTAGCACACCACCTTTGTAGGATTTCCTGGAGATTTAGATCTCCCTCTAGATTTAGATCTCCCACCCGATGACTTATTTTTGTTCCTGTTTTGGGACCGTCCTCGTACACACAAGGCATCACCATTCTGGTTGTCCATATTCTTCCGTCTCATCTCCTCCGTCAGCAAGGCTGAGACTATTTCATCAAACTGCAAAGCAGTTGCATTGCTACCTATTGCAATAACCAGACTATCCCACGAATCTGGTAGAGAACACAATAGACTGATGCACTTATCTTCATCTGAAATTTTAATATCAACAGATAATAATTGACTTACCACAGTATTAAACGCATTCAGATGCTCTGTCACCGAGTCTCCATCTTTCATCCTTAGGTTATACAGCTTTTTCCGCAGGAACAGTTTATTCACCAGAGACTTAGATTGGTACAAAGTCCCTAACTTGACCCACAAAGCCTTTGCCGTAGCTTCCCCTGATACATTCAACAATACTAAATCTGAGACACACAATCGTATTGTGCTCTTTGCCTTCCGATCCAATTTCTTCCATTCTTCATCGGTCACTCCCGATGGTTTAGTACCAGGATCTACCGCGATCCACTGATCTTTATCGACCAACAAATCCTCCATCTTGAGTTTCCACAACTCAAAACTCTAACCATTGAACTTCTCGATCTCGATCTTTCCACTGCTCGCCATCTTCTTTCACCACCAGAATCGATCTCGCAGATCTCCGACTGAACAGGGTCTACCACAGGCCCGAGCGAAACCCCTCAGCAACAAAGACGTCCCCATGAAGCCAAAACAGCTCTGATACCAAATGAGGTTTTAACCCTGTACAGAAATTACCTGCATACGAATTCTTAAACAAAGAAAATAAACAATGCGAGAGCATAACCCATAAAACACATATGCACAGAGATTTTTCCCTGGATCCCAAAACCGGGACTACGAGCTTGATTTTTCATTATGTTCCTTTCAATGTTACAATACATATTTATACATGCCGAAGCATCCAATACCATGGACCAAAAAACCATCGCGTCCAATACCATGTGCCAAAATCATGCACAAAACCATAGGTAGGTTCGCCCAACCTAATATAGGGTCCAATATAACACAACCCAACAATTATAGATCTAGTTGGGTGCCATTCTTAATCTAGCTAGCTCCTTCACCCAGTTCTTTAGAATGTCTCTGGAGTTGGCATTGGTTCTGGGTATGATGAATGAAGTCTTCATGATGAGTACGAGTTTTGTAATCTGATACATCTCATGATAATCCTATGCCTTGAAGGTGGCAATTTTCATCCTGTTGACACTGCTCAATGTAATTGTCTCTGGATCTGTGTGCGAGCTTATCCATTGTATCATGACCAAGCATGGGAACACGTGGTATCTACATCCAATCCGGTACAAGCCGGACTTGTGAATGTTCACATACACCTGGCGATATTTGAGGTCTTCCCCAAACATTCTTGCAAATGCATCATTTACATCTTGCCATTTCAACCTGATTTCCATGTCTAGAAACAACTTGGTATCTTCACAGATTGGTAGGCATGCAGACACTCACTCAACCACTGCTCTAGTTGCACTTCCGATTTCGATCCTACTCTCTTGGAGGCCATTGATCATGTACTTATAAGAGGAGGATGAACACCTGAAAGATATAGAGACAATGTGACATGCATGGCAAGAAATTTGTCAAGAAATACCAAAGCAAATTTGGGGAACAACATAACGCATACCTTTGGAATGATATGTAGGGATTGCATAATTCCTCCTGGGAGGCTGGGTGACTGGCTACCTGAACTATGCGAAAGGAAGTGTGGGCTATTTGGGAGGCATGACAAGCTATTGAATTTTCCCAATGCGTAATCCAGGCTAATTTCTGACCACTGGAGTTGCATAATACGTAATTCTAGTTTGCAATTACTGCATGCGCAATGATTGCATTACTCAATTATTCTTGGTCAACAGTAATTGTCACTCAGGATTCCACGAATTTAGCCTGGGAGATAGCCACTAGGCAAGAATAAGCATTTCTGGAGAAGAAAAAAGAGACTTCCTTCTCTAGATTGCGCAATGTTTTCTTGTTGAGGTAGAGTTTGGGCGAAGGCTACCCACACCCATCGATGGGTAACTGAAAGAAAATGGAAAAGTGAATGCATGGAGACACTGAGTAAAAGCATAAGTGATTTATCTTGCATGCAAACATTGGATGAAAGTTTCAGAAAACAGATCAAGATGCATGTGGGTGAAGCGAGTCGCCGAATCGGTGACTATTCGTGCAAAACAGTTTCATGCATGTGACAACAGTATAGGCTAGTATGCATGTAAAAGAAAACAAGCATTCAAAGAAATAAAGAAAAAAACATGCACATAATAGAAAACACAAAAAGTTACACAAATGTTGAAAAGGACAAGTTGAGACTACTTACCGATGAATAGTTGCATCGAATGTGTTGAAGAGTCGTGGATGTGCTCTAGGATTTCAGATCTCCAATATCAATGTCAATGAATGAGCTCTGATGCTTCAAGTAAATAAGTTTGAAGATCATGACGTGCATGCCACAAATCTAGGAAAAAGTGACGCTTGGAGGAAAGATTCTAAAATGATCTTTCCATGTAACCTCTGACTGCTAAAAATAGCTCCCTAAATCATGGGATTTCTTTTGCTATTCCGAGAAAAGGCATGTCATGCATGCAAGTCAAGTTTCCTTAGTCTCGGTTGGAATTGGTCAATTAAATTGCACATGCAAGAGCCCGATCAACTGTTGGGAGGAAATGCGCACTTCTGGAAGGCAGTTGGGATGGTTGCCCAAAGGATTTATGCAATTTCTAAGGAGAGCACTTGACTACTACCCATGATTGCAAAAATTCTGGGCTGAGCAACTATGCTAGAAAAAATTGTGGAATTTTCACTACGATGGTGGACCAACAGATTTGCGTCAGTCTATAACCCCACAGTGTGCAATTTAGGGAGGGAAGGATAGTTTCCTTCCATAATTGCGTAATTTATTGAGGGAGCTTCTTAGCCTGTAGCTGGACCAAATCCAGGAGAACAAGTTAAGAGGGGAGTGCAACAAGCTCTGATGAACACATTGTCTTTCTGCAAGAAACTCACTAAAGCTTGTGTACTTGACGAAGCAAGACATGCTCCTATGAAGATTTGTAGGGAGGCTCCAAAATGAAGCTAAGGAAAAATTTTGGAGGGTGGTTGTAGCCGCTAAAACAATGAGAGAGAGAGAGGAATTAGGAGTATAAGTCCTCGACTTATTATTGATTTTTCTTATTCTTCTAAGGTGGATATTCATCAAAAAAAATCATGTGTTACCTCTCTCTCTTCTTATTTCTTAGGTTCCCTGGATAGTGGCTTTTATAGGGACCCATCATGTGACAATTGTAACACTCGATCTTGGATAGGTCCAATTTCTTATTTTCTCCTTTGAGTTGGATGTGGACCCTAATTATATTCTTTATTTAGAAGTATCTTCGTGTTAGACACTAGTTCGTAAAGGGATGGAAATTTGATTGCCATTAGTGGGCTCTAAGGGGGCGACGACGAGTTTATGTGTACCCCCCTGGTGGCACTCCAGGGGAAGTGCCCCCAAAACTAAAAATATATGTTATATTGCATTGTAAAATTTTGTAACTTCATAGTCAAGTTGAGTCATTCATTAGGCGGATGATATGATGGTAGAAGTTATGTTTAATTTAGGGTTTTTTTTCCCTAGAAGGAAAGCCCTCACTATATATGAGGGATTCGTATTGTGGCTACGTATATGTGTATTTTGAGAGAGAAAGAGAGAGGATATTACGTGAGAGAGAAGATGAAATTATAGTAGATTTCCTGTAGGTTGTATCTCTTCATTTTGTAGGATAATATAAAGGAAGGACTAGTTGTTTCTCCACGGAGGTAACCCAAATTGGGTGAACCATGTATATATGTGTCTCTCTTGTTTTATCTGTTTTTTGAGTTTATGTTTCTGAAATATTTTATGTGTTCCATTTCTCGGTAATATATAATTTTATAACAATTGATGTCAGAGCCAAAGGTCTATTTGGTTGTTATACTCAAAGGAGGGACGGGTTCCTGGTTCGAGTGGGAGAAATGTGGTAGGTTTAGGGTTGAGAAATTTAACGACTAAAACTACCAGTTGTGGAAGATGAAAATGGAAGATTATCTATATTAGAAAAATATGTACCTCCCATTGAGTGGAAATGAAAATAAGTTGATGAGTATGAGAGACAAAAAATGGGATATTATCGAGAAAGAGTCACTTGGAATAGTACGGTTGTGTTTTGTACCATCAGTGGCATTCAACATCTCAAAGAAAATGACAACAAAGGGTTTAATGAAGGCAGTGGCCAAAATATATGAAAAACCATTGGCCTCAAATAGGGTATTTCTTTATAAAATAATATTCTTTAATATGAAGATACCAAATGGTGGATTTGTTGATGATCATTTAAATTAATTTAATACGGTTACAAGTGAGTTAAGTTATGTAGGGGTTAATTTTGATGATGAAGTTAGGGATTTTTTTATTTTCTTGTTCACTGCAAGAAGGTTGGAATGGTTTATTTATGGCCATTAGTAAATATGTCTCTGGATATAGTACTTTAAATTTTTATGATGTTGTCGATGAAATCATTAGCTAGGAAATGTGACGGAAAATATCAGGTGCGACATTAGGTAATGCTTTAACTATAGAGACTTGGTGAAGAAAGATGGAAAGAGAAAACAACACAGGATATCACAGTAAGTCAAGGAAAGGTATATCCAATTCCATATTGGGTATAGTGTGGTGGAAATGCAAGAAGAAAGGATACCTAAAGAAATATTGTGAGTCTTGAAAGGGAAAAGAAAGAGACGCACAACAAGAAAACAAACACGAAGCGAATGTGATAGGTGAAATGTTGCAATATTCTTTGATTATTTCATTCGAAAATATTATTGATAGCTAGGTGATAGTTTAAGGGGCCTCATTCCATGCCACACCTGATAGGAATCATTTTCATGCTTATATTCAAGGAGATTTTGGACAGGTTCGTTTAGGTGATGATAAACCCTATAAATCATTAAAATGGGTAAATTTTTCATAAAGTAGTAGAATGGAAACCAATGGATATTGAAGGAGGTAAGGCATGTTTTGTATCTGAAGGAAATTATAATTTCAGCAAGGAAGTTGGGAGGTGAAGGTTGTGTAACTATTTTTACAGATAAAACCTAGAAGGTCACTAAAGGAGCCCTATTAATAGCAAAATGAGAAATGTTGGTACATTGTATTTATGCAATGATATTTATAATTATGTTAGTGCTTTAAAATCCATATGAGAATAGACAATATTGTAGCATAATAGGCTCAAGCACATGAATGAAAAGGGGATGTAGATTCTTCACTCAAGAAATCCTGTTACGAGGTTTGAAGCGTGTTGATTTTGATGTCTATGAGAATTTTGTTTACGAAAACATAAGAGATTTATATTACTTATATTTGGGAAAAAATATAAGAGAAAATAAATAGAGCTAGTGGATACATATTTATGAGGACTCACTCAAGTACCATCTCTCACTAGCTCTAGTTATTATGTTACTTTTATTGATGATGCAACCATAGAAACTTGGATTTATTATATTCAAAATAAATCTTATGTATTTTATACTTTAAATAAATGGAAATATTTGGTTGAGAATGAGACCGGAAAGAAGTTGATGTCTCTCAGATTAGACAATGCAGGTGAATATTGCAGCAAAGAGTTTGATAAGTACTGTTCAAAGTATGGAATTCGTAGAGAGAATATTGTTCGCAGAACACCACAAGAAAATGTTGTGTCAGAAAGGATGAACCAAGGATAATTTTAGGGGCGAATGTTCGCCCTTTGGCGAAATTAAGGGCTTTTAATATTTTAGTGGGCGAATATTTTGTATCATAGTACATTTTTACAAATCACCTCAAATAGCCCACCTTATTTTAAGGGAGAGGGTAAAAAAGGCAAATTTAGCCCTTGAAATTAGGACTTACAACCTTCCATTCGCCCATTTTCAAGAATAGGTTTTATTTATGTGAATCCATTCACCCATTTTCAAGAATAGGTTTTATTTAAGTGAACCCTATGGGACAAATACCATATTTATAAAATAGGTATGGTAAATTAATAAAAATATAAATAAATGAGAGGTATGGTAAATAAATAAAACATTTTCTATATTTACTCCATAAGTCACGTTATATACATCTAAGGGTGTAAACAAATAAAAATATAAGTAAAGTGGAGGTATGGTAAATAAATAAAACGTCTTTTTATACTTACTCAAAAGTTATGGTAAATAAATAAAAATATAAATAAACTAGACGTATCGTAAATAAATAAAACCTCTTTTTATATTTAGTCCATAACCCTTGTTCTATTTATGAAGGCTCAAGAAAGAGGTTTTATTTAAGTGAATCCTATGGGCCAAATACGATATTTGTAAAAGAGATATGGTAAATTAATAAAAATATAAATAAACGAGAGGTATGCTAAACAAATAAAACATTTTTTTTATATTTACTCCATAAGTCGCCTTATATTTACGAACACTCAAAAAATGGGTTATATTTAGGTGAAACCTATGGCCAAAATACTATGGGACAAATACCATGGACTAGATTGTTATTAATACCATGCAAAAAACCATTATTAACCCTAATACTAGAATTAATAAAAATAAAAATGACACATGGTATTGACCCATGGTATTCACCAAAATGGCACATGGTATTGACCCATGGTATTCACCTGGAATGTAGCCTATTTAAATGGGGGAATTAAACCAACATGTAGCCTATGCTAAGATTCACTAGGACTTTACAAAGTTTTATTAATTAGTGAAAGACTCGCCAAGATCTTACAAGATTTATATATATATATATATATATATATATATATATATATATATATATATATATATATATATATATATATTATTGATAAAATCGCCTTTCATTTTTCCTATATACCATGCAGATTCGCCCATTTATTATATTTATAAATTTAGGGGGGGGTTCTTAAAATTTTCCCTGGGATGAACATTACAATCATGGAGTATGCAAGTTTTCCTCTACAATTTTGGATTGATTTTGTAGATATTGTTGTTTATCTAATAAACAAAGGGCCTTCAATTTCCTTGAATGGTGGTATTTTGCAGGAGGCATGGATAGGTAAAAAAGATACTCATTTTTAAATACTTTTAGTAATGAAGCCTTTGTCCACACTAATAAAGAAAATAGAACAAAGGTTGAGACAAAATCAAAGAAATGTACATTTATTGGATATGATGTTATGATTTTTTTATTGCTTGGATGATTATGAAAATCAAAAACTATTTAGGAGTAGAGATATCATATTCAATGAAAGGGTATTCTAGGAGGATCAGATGCAAGAAAAGAAACAAAAAAAATAAAAATAGAGAATAAAAAGTACTTGATGAGATCACAAAAAAAGTAAAGGTGGCTAAAAATCTTAATGATCAACAACCACAACAACAAAAAAAGCTATCAAAACAACAACAGGCACCTCAAACACCTGAAAGTGGTGTCAAAATATCTACCAGGATAAGTAGACCTCCTGAATGATAGTCTCCTTCATTATATTATGTATTGTTTACTGACTCTAGTGGACCATATTGTTATGAAGAAAAAATGTAGGAAGAAATCGAGTAGAAGTGGGAACTATCCATGAAAGAAGATATGGACTCCTTGGTACATAACCAGATTTGGGACTTAGTCAGGTTTGCTACAGGGAAAACAACATCTCTGAATAAATGGGGTTAAAGGTTGAAGGATAAGCTAGAGGTAGAAAAATGTATAAATCTAGACTTGTGGTTAAGCGGTTTTTACAAAAGAAATGTGTTAGCACTCAGAATCAACCTCAAGGCTGAAAATATGCAATTCCAAAGTAACCACAGACCAAGATTTCAATTTGGCATCTAGTCCTGCCAGACCAGAGAGGGCTCTCTCTTTGCCAACGAAATATGGATGTGATAAATGAATCTTTGGGTAGTTATGAAGTGCAACGATTTGTTTGAAAGTTGTGGGTTGAAAATAGAAAGAGAAAGGACCATTGGGCTATGGATTTGAGGCTAGTTTCCATAACTTGGGGAAAAGTAAGTGCAATTTTTAGCTAGATAAAAGATTGCAAATGAGTGAACAAAAGAGGAGAAAGCCCGCTGCCTTCCACAGATGGATCTATAGTGGAAACTTTAGGACAAGGAGAAACACAAGATTACTCAACAAAGCATCTAACAGAGGATGGATTATGAAAAGATAACCACTACCTTAAGCAACATAATCATTGTGAAAGGAGCATCATGCATGGATGAATTCCTAACACTTCCCTTAGATAATGTTGTAACAAAATTAGCAGAAAAAAAAAACACAGAAATGAATTTACAAGAAAAACATGTTGCACATTAAACACCTTAATGGATCCCAGATCTAAAGGGAAAAAATTGCTTCGTTAAAATAATATTGAGAAACATTTTTACACAATACCAAGAAGCCCCTCTCTGCTACCAAAATTCAAACTCTACACTATGAAATTCATCAAATATATACATTTAGCTTAGCTCATCCCTATACTAAGGGAATTGAGCTCAACCATCTTCTTCAAAATAGAATCAGTTACATTAAACTTGGATTGAATTTCTGAAAATAGGTGTTAAAGATGAACTCGTATCTCCTGAACCATAGCACCTGTTACAAAATGGAAAGAGGTTTTTGTATATATGGTAATTTTCAAGAAAAATGTCTCTCAAAATTTGGAAATTCGTTTCCAGTTGCTCAGAATATGTACCACAAAATCATCTCTAAAATAGAAAATCCTTAAAAATTAAATCTGTAAAACTAAGCTGTAAAGATCTAGTCAACTATTCCACTTCATGACACCTCTAAAGAAACTAAAAGAGGTTTTTTTTATATGGCTCATTTTTAGCCAAAAATTCCTTGGGTTTCTCAAAATTATTTTCCATATGTTGTAAAATGGCACTGCACTAGAATGACTAAAACATTGGAATAAATGAAAAATTTGTTTTGTTTTAATGTAGGCTCCAAATATCAGTACATATCCCACATAATAGCACCTATACATAAACTGAAGGAGGTTTTTGTTACTTGGTATGTGGTAGAAAAAAACCTCTTTGAATTTTGTAAAGTTCTTGTCCAAACTGATTTTGTATTAAAATTGTCCCTGTGTGCAGGAACTGACCTCCAAACATGCATAACTAAGAATCAATCATTCATTTTGATCATATATTCTAATCGAGAAACCGGTTATGGGAGTGTGATATACTATTGGAGAGCTCTTTCCTGGCTTCTTCTGATGGACACATGTGTGACATGTTTTGTGTTGAATACCATGTGCAAAACATCTAACCAAACCAAACCTAGTAAGACCTCATGTTGATCCCTGGTGACAGGCTATGAAGACTGGAACTAACATCGGCCTTATTGGGGATAGCAGCTCCTTGGAGGTGTCAAGAACATCGCAGACCAAGTGCCTCATCCATTGGGAAATACGGTAAAACAACCGCAAACCCAAAACAACTCATACCAATCCAAAAACATATACATACTGCAACCTATACATAAACAAACACCGAAAACTAAAGTGCTACCTCAGGAAACTTATTTATGTACAAATTTAACCTAATTTTCTGCAAAATTGATAGATCAAGTAATGTTGTAATGCCAGATCAACCAATCAAGTAACTTTTCCAAGGATGATGCTTGAAAGTGCTTCAAGTGGGACAAAAAAGTAAATGTTGAAAACCATCCACGCACAACATAAATTTGGTTGTGTGAAGGAAAATCTCACTTATCATTCAAACTGAAAAATAATCCATGTATGTGACAATAGGATCAAAGAAAGTAGACTTTGTTTGCTGCCATAACTCCTCAAGATAGACCTCCAACTACAAACTGTCAATGCAAACATCCATGGGTAGATCTATTGTTCCTTGTTTTCAAGGAGGGAGAGTTTCCAAGAACATTTTACGATCTCAAAATTCATATTATTGGATTTTATCATTTAAATAATGAATCTCCTTCTCAAATTTTTCAACAACTAACTCAAATAAACTAGTTTTACCTTTGGGAGGAAACTTCATAGATCTCAGAAATTGAAGCACGGTAATGAAAAATAATTCATGAATTTCAATATCCACTAACTCATCTCTAACTTCTTTTAAAACTTCATAAAACACTAGGTTTGCCACATACCCTACCATTTTATTTTAGTGCATGAACGAATCAGTGAGTGTTAGAATCTCTGGACTGAGTTGAAGTCACTAGGTGAATGTTTCAGCCTTCATATGTGTCTGATCGTTGTCCACTATCAGCAACCAAATCTGCAACTTAAACGATATTTCCCAAAGAAGATATGTCACCTCATCCCCAGTAGCGATGCCAATATATGAGCACTCAAAATGAACCTCAAGGCTGAAAAGTGGCAATTCCAGGGTAACCACAGACCAAGCTTTTGATCTGGCATCTAGCCCTACCAGACCAGAGAGGGCTCTCTCTTTTCCAAAAAATCGTCACTGAAATAAATGAATCTTAGGCTAGCTATGAAGTGTGGAGATTTGTTTGAAAGTTGTGGGTTGAAAATAGCAAGAGAAAGGACCATTGGGCTATGGATTCGAGGCTACTTTCCGTCAAAAAAATTGGGGCCAAGTAAGCGAAATGTTCAACTAGATAAAAGATTGAAAATGAGAGGAGAATATAGGAGAAAGACTGCTACCTTGTAGGCATCAATCAGGGGATGGATCTACAGTGGCAACTTTAGGTGAAAGAGAAACACAGGATTACTCAACAGAGCATCTAACAAAGGATGGATTATGAGAAGATAACCACTACATTAAACTACATAATCATTGTGAAAGGGGCATCATGCATGGATGAATTCCTAACACTTCCCTTAGAGAATGTTGTAGCAAATTTAGTAGAAAAATAAAGCAGGGAAATGAATTTACAAGAAAAACATGTTGCGTATTAAACACCATAATGGATCCCAGATCCAAAGGGCAGAAACTTCTTCATTAAAATAATATTCAATAAAAACTTTACACAATCCCAATCAAACAATCTCTACTACCAAAATCCAACCTCTACACTATGAAATTCATCAAATATATACATTTAGCTCATCCCTGTACTAAGGGGGTTGAGCTCAACCATCTTCTTCAAAATATAATCAACTACATTAAACTTGGACCGAATTTTTGAAAATAGGTGTTAAATATGAACTCGTATCTCCTGAACCGTAGTACCTCTTACAAAATAGAAAGAGGTTTTTGTAGATATTCTCATTTTTTAGAAAAACCTCTCTCAAAATTTGGAAATTCATTTCCAATTTCTCGGAATCTGTGGCACAAAATCATCTCTAAAATAGAAAATCATTAAAAATTAAAATTTGTAAACTAAGTTGTAAAGATCTAGTCAAATGTTCCACTTCACGACACTTTTGAATAAATAGAAAGAGGTTTTTGTTATAGCTCATGGTTAAGAAAACCTCCGTGGGTTTCTCAAAATTACCTTCCATATGTTGTAAAATGGTACCACACAAATTGACTAAAAGAGTAAAATAAATGAAAATTTTGTTTTGTTTTAATGTCGGCTCCAAATATCACTACATATCTCCCACATAGTAGCACCTATGCATAAACTAAAGGATATTTTTGTTACATGGTATGTGATAGAAAAAAACCTCTTTCACTTATGTAAAATTCCTGCCCAAACTGATTTTGTAGTAAACTTGTCCCTGTCTGCAGCGATTGACCTCAAAACATGCATAACCAAGAATCAATCGTTCATTTCAATCATATCTTTTGATCCAAAAACCGGTTATGGGAGTGTGATATACTATTGGAAAGCTCCTTTCGAGATTCCTCTGATGGAAACAACTATGACATGTTTTGTGCTGAATACCATGTACAAAACATCTAACCAAAGCAAACCTAGTAAGAGCTCATGTTGATCCCTATTGACAGGTTGCAAAGACTGGAACTAACAAAACGTATATACTTTGATAAAATATTTTCTCATGTTGTTAAAATGAGTTCAATTAGAGCTATTTTTTCTACTAGTAGCAGAAAATTTTCATCTTGAAAAGTTAGATGTAAAGACAACCTTTCTCCATGGGGATTTGGAGGAACATATCTATATGCAGCAACCACAAAGATATGAGGTCAAAGGGGAGGAGAAACTAGTTTGCAGGTTAAAGAAGAGATTTTATGGCTTAAAATAAGCTCCAAGGCAATGGTATCTAAAATTTGATAGGCTTATGTCTGAACAAGGTTATACTATATGTCACTCTGATCATTGTGTTTATCTCAAAAGGAAAAATTGATGGAAACTATATTATATTGTTATCGTATGTAGATGTCATTCTTGTTGCATAGTCTAACATGTAGGAAATAAATATGCTCAAAGGAAAATTGGAAAATTAATTTGCAATGAAGGATTTGGTTGTTGCAAAATAAATATTTGATATGAGAATAACTAGAGGCAGGAAAAATCACAAATTAACATTGTGTGAGAGTGAGTACATACAAATGGTGCTGGAAATATTTAATATGCAGAATGAAAAACTAGTTAGTACACCTTTGGTTAACCATTTCAAACTAAGTAAGGAGATGTGTCCCAACACTCATGAAGATATTGGTTATATGTGTAAAGTTCCATATGCATTAGCAATTGTAAGCTTAATGTATGCAATGGTTTCCACAAGGCATCATATTTCACGTGTAGTGGGGGTTGTAAGAAGGTACATGAAAAATCCAAGAAAAGAACATTGTATGGCAGTGAAGTGGATTCTCAGCTATTTGAAAGGTACCACAAATAAAACATTATTCTTTTGTGCTTCAAACATTTGACTATAGAGATATGTTGATGCATATATGGCAGGTGATAAATATAACAGGAGGAGCACCAGTATGTGTTTACTATAGGTGGAATAACTATGACTTAGGTTTCAAAGATTCAAAGTGTTGTTGCACTTTCAAATATGTAAGAAGAGTATGGTGCTACTATAGAGGCTAGCAAAAAGTGATTTGGTTGCAAATGTTTATGGATGAATTTGGTAAGTAGTAGGATATGGACAAGTTATACAATGATAGCTAGAGTGTCATCCATCTTGCAAAGAACTCAAAATTTAATTCCAATACTAAACATATACATCTCAAGTACCATTTCATACAGTGAGTGTTGGAAAATAGATAGTTGAAGCTGGAAAAGATACACACTAGCCACAATCAGTTTCAGTTCGTATTCACATATCATGATGAACTTTAGAAATAACTAGGTCCAAAGTGGAAGAATTTCCAACAAATGAAGCAGCAGTGGGGTTGCTATAATTAGTATCCAAGTGGGACATTGTCGGGTGTCAAGCCTGATTATCCTCTTTATTCAGAAGTATCATCACCTTGGACCCTAGTTCGTAAAGGGGTGGAAAGGCCGCCTATTTGATCATTGTTAGGGTAGTGCAGTGGGGGTGATGGAAATTTTATGAGACCACCCTCATGGGGGTTCGGGGACAACGCCCCCGCAGCTAAAAATATATATTAAATTTACTTGTAAAATATTATAATTTCGTAGTTAATCTAATCAGTTCATTAGGAGGATGATATGATGGTAGAAGTCATTAGTAATTCATGTTTTTTTCCCTAGAAGGAAACCCCTCACTGTATATGAGGGAATTGTGGTGCAGTTATATATATGTGTACTCTGAGCAAGAATGAGAGAGGAGTTTGTGTGAGAGTGAAGAGGAAATTACAAAGGTTTTGTTGTATGTTGTATCTCTTCATTTTGTTGGATAATATGAAGGATGTGTTGGTTGTTTCTATGTGGACATAGCCCAAATTGGGTTTGCCACGTATATTTGTTTCTCTCTTTTTGTATGCATTTTTTGAGTTTGTGTTTCTGGAATATTTTATGTGTCCCATCGCTTTTTAATATATAATTTTCTAACGCTTTGAACTTCTTGAAGGATCCCTTATTCTTGTGATGAGCAGAATAAACATTCAATGTGTTTTCTTCTTCCTCCTACTTATTGTTTACTAACAATATTCTACCTTATTTTTTACTACATGCATTCCACTTTTTTTCAAATGTAGGAGTCTCCTTCAAAGTATTAAGTCGTTATGCAAATGCACTCCAAGGTTTTGGTAGTCTTAGAGGGGTAGTAATTACAAGCTCATTTTCTAGGAAAGTTTCATATATTTCTTGGAGTTCATCTATGATTTTGGATAATCTTATAAAATATGATGAAACAATATCATCATTTTTCATGTTAAAAACTCTTAGTTCATTCTTGAGGCTTTGTATTTGACAACTATTCTTGATTGTTAATAACTTGGAGAGAGCCTCATACATTTATAGAGAGGAATTTATGCTGGATATGTATGGAATTAGGTTATCCTTAACTCCATCCACTATCAAGTTCATAGCAAATATTTCGATTTCTCTAAAATTTTCACTTTTTTCTTCACTTGATTCATCAGTAGGCTTCTTGATTTTTCCTTGAACGAGATCCAAAATTTTGTTGTTTTTGAGAATGAGGTCTATCCCTTTTTCCACACCTTGTAGTTGTAGGGTCCTTCAAATTTATTTTCTCCCTTCATTGACTTAGAAGTATTTCTTGTAGATGGTAGACTTATTTCATTATATGATCCTATTTAATGACATTCCCTTAATCCTTTTCTTCAATAGATATTCAACCTGGCTTTTTCTTCCTTTTTCACTTTAGATTTGAAACCATGTTAGAAAATAAAAAAGGTGGAAGGATTTTCCCTTGTTTTCTTTCTTATGTTCTTCTTTACCCTTTTTCATCAAGAAATTACTAAAACAAAAACTAGGAGATCAAGGACACAAAATTTAGGGCCACAACCAGGGAAAAAACCCTACATAGGGGAAAACCTAGTCAAGAACTCTTCCTTAAGTAATTCAAATGAGAAAGGCCAAGACCCTAGACCAAGAGACTTTCCTCCTCTACCAATTTAGCATTCCAATGAGATATTGAAACCTTCAATATTCTATTATTTTTCAGTGGCTACAACCCAACATTAACCCATAAATTTTGTCCACACTTCACGAGCAACTTTAGAGTTTTGGCCTTCCCATTGATTACAAAATTTGAAGCCTTCTAACGACTTCCTAACTTCACATGTGTGATAGAAAGAGAGAGAATTTAGACTTCTTATTCACTTGAGAGACCTCATTCTTCTTTGTTATCATTTATCCTCTTCTTCTCTTGAAATTCTCACTTTTCCTTAGCCTAGAAATTGCAGATCAAACTTGTTGTAAGAGTGTGTGAAACGATGTTAAGTTATTGCCTTTATGTAGTGATTTGGCTACCCAGTTTAAGCAGAATTGTCCAGTTTGAAGCTGACTTGGTGGAGGAGACCTAATTGACCTATTTTTACAGTAAAATAAATTTCTTCTTTGACAAATAAATCCCATGAAGGGTTCTTTACAATATGACGTGGACAATGATGCTTGACATAAATGCTAGAACACTTTAGTGGAGGCTTTGGCCTAAAAAAATTGATTCAAGAATGAAACCCACACTTTAATAATTCAATTTATTTAATAATAGTATTTATTTTTCTTTATTTTGGATAAATACATTTTATTATGACTCGAGCACAATTATGAATACTGACACTAGTTACATTCTTCAAAAATCCTCTCCTTCTCAAAGATTTCCTCTATGCTCCAAGGTGAAGACGAACCTTATCTTAGTGGAAACCCTTTAGGAAAAGGGTTATGATGTCATATTTGGTTGACAAAGGGCTTACCTCGAGCACTTCACTTCTCGATAAGTGAATCAAATAGGCGTGAGGATGAAGAATCTCTACAGGTTTCATGTTGAGACATGCACAACTTTGAGTAGAAAGGTATAGAGTGAGCAGAGAAAGGACACGGGAGAAATTTGGCACATGCACATGGGACATTTGAATCATGGGAAATTGGATATCCTTCAAAAGATAGCTAGAAAACAACCAACATGGAGTTTGAACCAACATGATATGTGAAAGGTGTACACATTTGGTAAGTATTCCAAGCCATATTTTCAAGGCTGAGGAAATAGTGCCAAGGGGATTATTGAGTTGGTACATTCTTATGAGACACAAGTATTATTTTACTTTCATTGATTATTATTCTTAGGAAACTTGGATCTTCTTTATGGATAAAAAGGAGGAGGTATTCTCCAAGTTCATAGAGTTTAAGGCCTTGGTAAAATAATAGACTCAGAAGAAGATCAAAACATTGAGGACTGAAAATGGTGAGGAATATGTCTTCAACTCCTTCAATGACACATGTACAAAGTAGGTAAATATGAGATAGTTCCACACCACACAACCCTCAACAGAATGGAGTGGGTTGGAGGAAGAAAACAACATAATTGAATCAACCAAGGCCATGCTTCATGATCATGGAATTCTATGTTATCTTGGCCAGAGACATGCAACACCGTAGTATTTCTATACAGTAGGAGTTCACACAGGGTGCTTGAGTGAGTGACACCAAAGGAGGATCTCATAGGCAAGAATCTTGAAATTTCAAACGTCCACATATTTGCAACAAATGTTTACTTCCATGTGTCGAACTATAGAAAGAAGAAGGTAGAGCCCACAACTGAAAATGGAATTTTCATGGGATACACTGAGATAGCCCAAGTGTACAGGGTTACCTACTGGCAATCAAGAAGATAGTTATCAAGAAGGAAGTGATTTTTCAAGATGACATCTCTTTAAGGCAATCATTTGAGAGAGATCATATTGGAATACCTCAGGAGGACCTACTCACTATTAATAGGAGCCTCAATTAGGATCAATAATTGAGTCTCCGTTTGTTGACAAGAGGGCCACATAACAGGATGATTAAGAGTTAGTACTAGATGAGGAGAAGAGACGAGGATAAGTGGAGGTAACCCATCCGTTAGTGTCTCCCATCACAAAGAGGAAGAGAGCCAAGTGGGCCAAAAGGTTGACTGAGGAGGCCTAGAAACATGTTGAGGCTCCTAGCCCAATGTTTAGGAAGATAAAAAAACCATAAAGGGATAGACTATATATGGAATTGATGACAAATTTGATGGACATAGAGCCTTATTATTATGATTAGGTATCCTCTCAAAAATTTTGGCGGGATTCCATGGTGGAGGAATATTATTCCATCATGAGGAACAATGTATGGGACATTTTTCCATGAACAAAGGGAAAATTAATAGTAGGCTTGCAATGGGTGTACAAGGGAAAGCGTGTAGCAGATGGGAGTGTGGATAAGTACAATTCCACATTCGTGGCCAAGGGCTTCTCATAGGTTGAGGGCATAAAATATGATGAGACATTTTCTCTAGTGGAATGTTATTCATCCATCTAGGAAATTATGGCACTTTCATCTTTGATGGGTTGGAAGATAAACCAAATGGACATGAAGACAACATTACTTAATGGGGCAGTTCAGCAGGAGATTTATATGGAGAAAACAAAGTGGTTTCAGATTTTTAGTAGAGACACTCATGTTTGTTTCTCAATCAAATTTCTTTATGGGCACAAGCAGACAACACGAGCATGGTGGACTCACATTAATAGATACCTTCAAGGATTTTCTATCACTGAGAGTGAGGTGGATTTCAATATGTACTACATCATGATTGGAGGGCTTCGGCTCATTATAGTGCTGTATGTTGGGGATCTTGTTATGACTGGATAAAATAGCCTAATTTAGGATCACAAGGTTGACCTTTCAAGGGGGTTTTAGATGAAGGATATAGGATTTATAAACTATTGCCTTGGATTGGAGTTTTGGTAGGGTGATGGTGAGATCTTTGTTGGGGAGGGGAAGTACACTACAAAGATCCCATCGAGGTTTTATATGAAGGATTTTAGGCCCATGCCCATGCCTCTAGTAAAAAACTAGACGACCATGAAAGCTAGTATAGTAGAGTCAATTGATGCCACATTATACAAGAAACCTATTGGGATGTTGATGTACTTAGGCAAGAAATGACCTAATATATGTTTTGCAGTGAACCAGTTGAGCTAGTTTATGATGGATCATACTCGAGTTCATTGAGTTGTTGTGAAGCATGTTTTGAGATGTCACATGGGCACAACAAATTATGGATTATGGTATAGATAGGTTGATATGGTGAGGCTTCAAGGCTTGAAAATGTATATTGGGAAGAAATCTCCATAGATTGAAAGTGTAATTGATGTTGTGTAATCAAAATTGTGACAATAATTGCTTTTTGGTTCTACAAGAAGCAGAGATCAGTTGCACCGAACTTAGTAGATGCTAAATACTATTATGAAACAAAACTCTGAAAGAAATTGATTTATTTATCTTAACTCGATCATTACATGTGAATGTTTTATCACTTCTTATTACTTAGTACGTTCTCTTCATAAAAAAAACCAAATGTTCAAAACATGAAGATTACAAAGAAACAAAGAATACATGAAGTTAGGCTACACACTAGGGAAAAGCCCCATAAAGGGGAAAACCTAAATGATCCTTCTTATAGAATAATATCAAAATGAGATATCCAAGACCAAGACTAATACCAAGAATACTACAAAGAACAAAAATCAACCCTCCTCCAAGTCACCCCCAACATGTCAAAGTTGGCAAAAGTAAACATTAGTCAAAATATCTAAAATTTTGTCAAAATTATGGAAAGTTTAGATCTATAATGGAGGCATACTTTTGGCCCTGTAGTAGAATAAAAAAATTTCAAGAATTAAACATGCATGAATTGAATCAATGAAAAAAAATCATATTTGTCTCTCTCCTTCAAGTTTGGATCTCTCTCCTTTCACTTTAGATCTCTCCCCTTTTACTTTCGTTGTATTTTCTTCTATTCTTTGCACAAAACATTGATGCATTATTGATGATGAGTGAATAAAGTTAATTTGACTTACATATACGTGTCTAGGAGGGTCAAATAACTACCTCTAGTTCTGACTTGGTCTTGTGATGACACTTTGACTGAAAATTAAAAATTGTTTTTATTTTGTTACAAAAGTCTAAATGGTACTTGACTCAAATACATTTTTTTTACTAATAATAAATTATTATTTGAATATTTTGACTCTAAAAGCATGAATAATATGCTTTTACTAAGAAATAAAATAATAACAATAATGAATGATAAAAATGGAATTTTATTACATTATGAAGATCAACACTAGTTACATTTTTCAACACCCACTCTTAACTAGGGAGGTATTCATAATGAAAAAAAAAGATACTCTCAAGTTGAAATATTCATATAAGAAAGGATCTAGATTGGTAAGCATCAATGATGATTTACATAATCATATCCAACATTGTCAAAAATAGAAAGGCCTTGACTAACAAGCTTTATCTCTTCTTTAGATCAGAACATAACGTTGGGAGGCATAAATTTGGACACCATTGCCTCTTAGGTACATATACTTCTTCAGAGTTCCTAAGGTATGACCTCACATGACCATTTCCTAATCCAAGGAAAATTATATCCTTTGGACCATTCTTTACCAAGTCCATGTATCTAACATAGAATGTTAATCCTAGTTAGTCACAATACATGAATCAAGAATGTACACCTCTAATGCTTAATTAATCCACCATTCTCCAAGGTAGTGCACTTAGTTGGATTATTTTTATTAGTTCTTGCCATAGTACATGACACATGGAGAATATGATGTTCATGCTCACTCCCACTCAAACTGAAAGTAGATATCCACTCCCTCTAAAATTGGTAGAAAATAGCCACAAGCCAAAGCTTGTAAAAAATAACCATGTTTCTTCATAGAAATAAACATCGTCAATGTCTTGGTTATCTTCTTAATCAATGGAGAAATATTTCTACTTTACGAATTCATCCTACACCTTTTTCATAAATCAAAAAATACTTCAACATTCATCCTTCTCTTATGATCTTCACATAGGCTTGATCATAAATTGATTATAACAGGTCATCAAGTAGTACATAAAACATTATTCTTCATGACTAAATGTATTAATCACCATATCATCTACCTCTATGGTGTACAATAATCGGTTGATTATCTTTCTAGAAGCTCATACCATGTTTCAATAATCAATAATACATTTTTTTATTATCAATACTGCTAAATCAATTAATTTATCCTAAAATCTAAATTTCTAACATCTTTCCCTTCAATTCCTACTTCTATCTCTATTTGAATTCAACATAACTTGCTTTGCATTATCTAGATTCACATTCGTTTAAGAAGTTCCATTAAATTCCATGTGGAAACATCCACTAGCAATATCAAATATTAATTTTTGTCAATGATGTGATGACATATTTGAACCAAACAACTTGCTGGATCAAAACCTTTCAGTGATGTTGCCATATATTTCTAGACTTCCAACCAACCTTCTTTGGAATAAGTTTATTTCGACTCTATACCCAACTATATAGAAGTAAAGTATCTGACCAACGTGTAATGTGTCTTGTTTCCAACTCCTTTTGAATATAGTGTCCATATGTCTATTCTCAATTTGATTTGACTTGTGATAGAAAGAACTTATATGATCACGAGACTTCCAAACAACAATAGGAGTAACCTTCTTTTATTTTAGGGAAGAGAAACTTCCTTTGAAACTAGATCCCATATCATCCTTCAAATGATTATATTCAATATATACGATTGAATTTCCTTCTCTTTTTGTAGACAAGTTTTACCATGCTCCTTTACTCCTTCCATATGTTTGGTTAAAATGTAGATTTCTTTTTGAAATTCTTTGTCCTAATTGTGGTGCTTGAGTTATTCTTATCTTCCCTAGTACTAGAAAGAAATCTCATGCTTGAAGGAATCCTTATCATGATGCATATTGACCTTTACTTTTGCTATCTTATGCTACTCTTGTAGTCCTTACTTGGTAAATGACATGACGACTTATTATAAATCTTCATGCTGAAATTAAAATATTTGAATGCTATAGTTACTGTAGAATAATGCATCTTGTGGAATAGCATGTAGAAAAAATTTGATGGACCAATCTCTTCTAAGTTGTATTCCCATTCTTAAACTAGGCCATCATAATCTAAAAGTTGTGAATTAAAAAATAAACTCTCATCCTTCAAGTGTAATTGCAACTGATATTCTAATTGTCATCTTCTAATGATAAATGAAAATAAAATTTCATGAAAATATAGCACATGCCAAATTATTTAATAGTAGAATTCATTATTGTATTTAGTGATGGATTTATCTTCAACTTCTTCATATTTTGTTGCATCTGATTCATCTATTTCCTTCCTTTTTTTTCCTATTTTATCTTTGGAGTTTGAGTTCTTAGGGCAACCTCTTTTTATGTGTTCAAATTAATTTAAACAAAAACATTTAACCTTGGACATATCCCTATTTCCATGAGACTTGCCGTTGTTGTTCTGTTAGTGATGAGATCCAGATTTTCAAAAGTACCCAAACTTCCTCTTTTATTTTATAGAAAATGTTTGATAATTTTCATTTTATGGTTCGATATCATCCTTTTTCCTTCAACCTGGATCCTTCTGGAACACACAAAGGCCAAATTTCTTCAAAATATGGAGTATCGTTTCTTTTATAGATTCTATTTTCCTAACCATTCAATGATGGAGGTAAAGCATTGAGTAAAAAAGTGATTAATTCAAAATCATATATCATTTTTCCAAATCCTTGAATTTTATCCTTTATCTTTGATACATTCACAAAATATGAATCCACATCTTCGTCCTTCAACATTCTAGTTTCATTGAGTTTATTTTTTAGATATTTTTTTGACCTGTATTATTAACATACTATAGCTTGAACAATTTATCATATACCTCTTTGGACATGTATAGATCTAAAAAAAAGGAGATAAGATGGTCTTTGAGGTACTCAAACAAAATTATTTTATCTCTAGTTTCTCCATTGTGATTGGAAGAATTCCTTCAAAAACTTGTATGACTTCATTTTCTTTCAGAACAAGATGAATTCTCTTCTTCCATGCCTTGTAATTGGATCCACCATCAAGTTTATTTCCTTCCATGCAAATGGAAGTTATTTGGATAGGAGTATTACACATAGAGTATAGTAGAAAAACTTATTTTCCAACAGAGGAGAAACTCAATGTAAGAGTGTCTCCAAGAATGTTGATAAGAGGACTAGAGAGTTGATGAGTGAGTGAGAATGTGATGGTATTCCAAAGGCCTTCAAAATGTCTCTATGGGAGAGATAGTTTATATAAGGATGTCTTTTACATAGGTATATTCAAGCCTTCTTTATTTTGCGAGATGATTTTTGCAATAGTGTCTTCAAATATGCCAACAAGTAGTGGTCTTCAATCTACCTTCCCTTAACCTTATCTCTAATACCATGTTGAGAAACAAGGTGCTAAAAGAAAATGATTGATTTCTCTTAAGTTTAGAATTACTTGTGAATGCTTTTTGGCTTCTTATTACTTATATATTATATTTTTTTTTAATTACCACATGTTCAAAACATAAATATTACTAAGAGATAAAGAACACAAGAAGTTAGGCTCCAAGCTAGGGAAAAACCCCATAAGGGGGAAAACTGAAACAATTCTTCATATATAATCAGATCAAAATATGATATCAAAAAATCAAGCCCAAGTCTATGACTACAACAAAGAATCTAAATCATCCTTCTTCCAAGGCACCTCTATCAAGTCAAAGTCAACAAAAGTCAACATTGGTCAAAAGCCACGACATCTAGTCAAAATCACAAAATGTTTGGATCTGTAGTGGAGGCTAAATTTTGGCCCTATAGTCTCTACCTAGGGAAAAGTGTCCAAAATAATTATTTTCCTAAGTGTCACTTTATAAAGTGAAAGTGACTTTAAAATTCGTAAAATCAATGTTAAATTATAAACTAAAAAGTGACTTTAGACATAAAGTACAATGTGGGTACTTTATTTAATGGGTGAGTTAAAAAATGGAAAGTGAGAATTAAGAGCACATTTATTCTCATCCCTTGATCCAAATTAATCTGAGCCAATAGAGTGTTGGCCAAAAGACATTTAGGGAAACAAAAGGGAGAAAACAAAAGAGAGATTGCATTCATTCTTCATGAGCATATTGGAGAAAGGACGTTGAGAGCTGGAGGAAAGTTATAAAGGAGAAATTTGTTGTAAGAAGATGAAGGAGTGATTTCTAGGAAAAGTTAGGAATCAAAATCAAGGTTTTAAAGGTAATAGAAGGTACAGTACAAACAACATTGGATGTTGTGAGTTGCGTGCCATTCGAGAGAAGATTTTGAAAAAAAATTGAAGAAAAAAATGTACAACGATATGGAAATCCATACATTCCATACAGTTTGTATGGTACACTCTATATTGTAAGGACTCTGGACACCACATATCTCCACAATGGTATGATATTGTCCACTTTGGGCCTAAGCCCTCATGGATTTGCTTTTGAACTTACCCCAAAAGGCCTCATACCAATGGAGATATTTGTCCATCCTTATATATCCATGATCCTCCCAACATCTAGTTAATGTGGGACTTTGGTCGTATACCCAACAATCCATCCGTCCACTCTCTACCAACCAGGATTCTCCGCTCCAATGCGTTGGAAGCACATGCCTTACATGGAGCACCACCTGCCTCGAGAGCTTGCTCTATCCCAGGTCAACTCCTCTTCACCATGTCGGGACCAGGACACATCCATGAAGAATTCGGAGCACACCGCCTATCTAGTCAAGTTCATCCACGGATCCCATCGTGATATTACTGGGGCCCACCATCTTCGTTTGGTATTCCGAGGATTCATCCACTTGGCTAACTTCGGGGCATGGCTCTGATACCACTTGTAAGGACTCTGGACACCACATATCTACACAATGGTATGATATTGTCCACTTTGGGCCTAAGCCCTCATGGATTTTCTTTTGTACTTACCCCAAAAGGCCTCATACCAATGGAGATGTTTGTCCGTCCTTATATATCCATGATCCTCCCCACCTCTAGTCAATGTGGGACTTTGGTCATATGCCCAACATGTATAGTTGTATCTCTAAAGTACATATTCTTAGCTTCAAGTGTGAATGGAAATCATGGCAAAGCGAGAATGAGTTTCAAGGAGTTTTGGACTGAAGAGATATGTTGTATTTTGATGTTCTATTTTGTCTGCAAATGTATTTTTCTTGAACTTGAAAGAAATAAATTTGAAGATCTCTCTAAAAGGTTTTGCGTGGAGAATATTGAAGGTGTTTTGCCTGGGTCTAAGTTGACCAAAAATCTGTGTGTATTTTTATGTATGCTGCTGGTATGGCTATGTCCATATTTATTTTTAGCATTTGTTGAAAGTCTCATGTGTTTTAATCTCGAAATTTCATTTCTAGAATTCTATATGTTGAATGTATGTTTATGGGAAAGGGAATTTAACTGAATGGGAATGATAAGGAGAAATTCAAATCAGGTTGCGATTGCTGGAATCTTTTTTTAGTCATAAAATTTCAACATGGTATCAGAGCTATACACTAAAAATCTCAGTTTCGACAACAAACTAATATTTTGGGATAGCAAGGAGAAATTTCACACGGACTGAACTTTTTGGAAAACAAGATGTGCTCGAAAGTTAATTTATCCATTTTATTGGTTTTGTAAATTTTGGACAAAATTCATGGCCATGTTCATAAGGGTAGAGGATACACTTGATGGCATATCCAACTATGCCATTTGGAAGAGCAAAATCTAGACAACGTTTGAGGAGGCAACAGTTTGGGACATAGTGTCGCAAGTGGTTGTACCTCCTACTGTTGTAGATGAATTTGTTGAATTCACAAAAAATAATGAAAAGGAAAAAAGGATTTTGATGGACAGTCTGAAGGATCATGTGGTTCCTCAGGTGAGAGGAAACAAATATTCATATCAAATGTGGACAACTCTAACCACTCTCTATCAGCGTACTAATGAGAGTAGGAAGATGGAACTCAAATAACAATTGAAGAACATTAGGATGAGAAAGGCTAAAACTATAGTTCATTATCTTATGAGGGTCAAACAGGCACGTGATGATTTCACTGCTATTTGGTGGGACAATTGCACTGAAAATGTTAGTCAGGATAGTTGTAGCAAGACTTCCCAAGTCTTGGGTGGTCTTTGGAGATATTGTTACCTCTAGGGAGAATCTTCCCAATTGGGACAGATTCTCGGACGATTGTGTGTAGCATAAGACATGGAAGACTCACAGTGGTGGGGTGAATATAGCATATGAGGAGGATGTAGCCTTCATAGCCTATGGGAAGAACAAAGGGAAGGCCAAGAAAGGGGCCTCACCTGATGGGGCTAGTGGAAATGAGAAAATGAAGAAAAAAGATAGAGACATGTCCAAAGTCAAATGTTGGGGATGATAGAAGATGGGACACTATGCTGTTATGTGTCTGGAGAGGAAGAAAAAGGGGAAGAAGGGTACTACAACCTCAACATAGGTGGAGTAGTTTGCTTCACAGTTTGACCAGGAGTTTTCCTTTACTACTTCTAAATGTAGTAGGAGTACATCATCCAATGAATGGTACATATACCACGGGTCTTCCCCCAAAATCACAGGAGCATGGAAGTTCTTTTCAAAGCTTGTAGAGAGGGTACTTGTATTGAAATTATACTAGGAGGCGACCACACTGTGGGAGTTGTTGGTGTGGGGACTGTGACTTTTGAGAGGGAGTGTTTTCCTCCGTTGAAGATCATGGGTGTTTTGTATGTTCCAGGGATGAAGAAGAACTTGATTTCAGTGTCTACTATGGAGGAGAATGGGTTTGATGTCACATTCCCAGGAGGGCAGGTATTCATGCATCCTAGGGGAGATTCCATCATTTTGGACAAAGTGATTTGAGTCAACTTTAGGAAATTATACAGGTTCAATTTTGAGTCAACAGGAGCATTGGGAGTATCACATCTAGTAGCACTCACACTATTACCACAAGTAGTATAGACTTGTGCGAGTTATGGCACTAGAGGATGACACATATGCATCATGGATCTTTGAGAGCAGTGACAAAGATCACTACTAGATTTCATATTTTCATTGTCAAGCATTATGAGGTCTGCAGAGTGTGCACTCTGGGTAAGTACGGCAAGTTACCTTTCTAAGTGACTAACAGTAGATCTAAAGGTATACTAGACTTGATTCATACTAATGTTATTGGTTGTATGTATGATGTGTCTATGGGTGGTTATGAGTATTATGTTATATTCATTGATGACTATGCTAGGAGAACTTGGATATATTTCCTGATGACTAAGGGTGAGGTGTTCAGTCACTTTAAAGAGTTCAAATCTCTTCTGGAAAAGAAGAAAAGAGGAAATTAGGAGCGAGTTCACGATTTGTTACAACCCTATCAGAATGATGTGTCTGAAAATAAGAATAGAGCTATTGTTGGGGTTGCTAGAGTAATGATTCATGATCAGGGATTGCCTTTGTTTTTGTGGGTTGAGGCCTACAATACTGTTGTTTATCCTTAGAACATCAGTCCTCACAGAGTATTGGGGAAACTCCAAAGGAGGCTTTCATTGGAGAGAAGCCTCATGTGGGACATCTTCATATCTTTGGATGTCTCACATATTCTCATCTCCCCAGGTAGCAAAGGATGACGCTGGAACCCATGGCAAAGAAGGGTATCTTTATGGGTTATAGCGAGACTTCGAAGGCCTATCAGATATTTATTCCTTCTAAATGGAGAGTGGTGATTAGGAGTGATGTGAAGTTTGAGGAGGAGAGGGCCTATAGGATATCACGAGAGTATGATGAGAGAGAGTCACAAACTTCTCCTCAGTAGGGAAGTCGGGTATAGGGAGCAGGACCTCATGGTTCTGGATCAAATGATACAGGTGGAAGCATGTTGCAGTTGGAAGCATTGAGAAGTTGAAGGTGAGGTTTGTGGCTAGAGTCTTCTCACAGATAGAGGGAATTGACTAGGATGAGACCTTCACTACCGTAGCTCGATACACTTCTATCTGGTCCCTTTTTTCTATTACTACAAAAATGGGTTGGCAGATCCATCAGTTGGATGTCAAGACCATATTTATGAATGTAGTTATAGAGGAGGAGGTGTATTTTGATTAGATACAGGTCTCTGATGTACTTTGGTAGGAGAGCCATGTATGACAATTGAGTCGAGCAACCTGTGGACTTAATAAAGCTACGAGAGCTTGGTATGTAAGGATTGATACTTACTTGAAACATATGGGTTTCACAAAGAGTGATGCAGATCCGAACCTATAATACATTGTTGTAGTGGATGATCCACTCATTCTTGTGTTGCATGTTGATGACTTGTTCATTACTAAGGAAAAGAGACTTATTAGTGGTTTCAAGTATGGAGTTTGAGATGAAGGACATTGGGTTAATGCATTAACTTTTGGAGCTTGAGGTGTGGTAGGAGGAGGGGAATATCTTTCTGGGGCAGGGGCGGTATGTTGTGGATGTGTTGAGAAAATTTCACATTGAATATTGTAGACCCGTGTCTACACCTATGATCGCCAACTGGAAGAAGCTTCACACTTCATATTCTAGTTTTGTGGATCCCACATTGTATAGGTGTCCTTGATGTATGTAGTCAACACTGGGCCAGATATATGCTTTGTATTGAACACACATAGCCAATTCATGGTTGAGCCTATGAAGGTGCGCAAGTTAGCTTTAAAGCACATTCTTCGCTATGGTCTGGAATATAGTAGGGGAGATGGAGTGAGATTGGTAGATTACACAGATTCAAATTGGGCAAGCAGTTCTTTTCACAAGAAAACCACTTCAGGGTGTTGATTCATATTGGGTTCAGAAGTTGTGTCATGGTTCAATCGAAAGAAATATTCAGTTTCTTTGAGCTCTTCTAAGGCTGAGTATATGTCTACTAGCTAGGATATTTGTGAGGCCATTTTCCATCACAAGTTGTTGTATGGCCTATTTGATTATGTGTTAATATCAATGATTATTCACTATGATAATGGGGAGAATCAAGTGTTTCAAGAAAGGTCAAAACACATTGACATCGGATATCATTTGTTAAGAAGGGGGAAGTGAAGCTAGAGTATATATCAACAGATGAGGAAATGGTTGATGTTCTCATGAAGTCCTTATGAAGAGGCAAGCATGTCCATTTCGGGGACAAAATGTGTGTGGAGAGAAACACTTCCCTCGGTAAGAGGAAGTGTTGATTTTTAATGTACCTTGGACAAATGGTTTCCCATGGGTTTGTCTCTACCTAGGGAAAAGTGTCCAAAATAATTATTTTCCGAAGTGTGGCTTTATAAAGTGAAAGTGACTTTATATGTGGTAAAGTCAATGTTAAATAATAAAATGAAAAGTGACATTAGACATAAAGTATAGTATGCGTAATTTATTTAATGGGTAAGTTAAAAAATAGAAAGTGAGAATTAAATGCACATTTATTTTCATCCCTTTACCTAAATGAATATGAGCCATTAGATCTTAGGGTTTCCCAAAAGTCATTTAGTGAAAAAAAAAGGGTAAAAGAAAAGAGAGACTACATTCATTCTTCATGAGCATATTGGAGAAAGGAGGCTAAGAGCTAGAGAAAAGTCCTGAAGGATAAATTTGTTGTAGAAAGCTAAAGGAGTGATTTCTGGGAAAATATTAGCATGGAAATAAAGGTTCATAATGGATCAAAAGGTACAATACGAACAACATTGAATGCTTTGAGGTGCACACAATTCGACAGAAGCTTTTGAATACAAAAGAATTTTAAACAAAATCCGTAGAGTTCGTACATTGGTATGAAAATCCATACAGTCCGTACAATCATATCCGTATAATACATATTGTGAGCTTAAAATGGGCACAAAAATTGAGGGAAAGTGGGCATGGATTTCAAGAACTCATGGGCTGAGGAGATAAATTTGAAGAGCTGTCTAACAGGTTTTCCCTGGAGAAGATTGAAAGGGTTTTGGATGGGTCTAAGATGATGAAAAATTTGTGTGTATTTTTATGTCAGTTGTTGGTATGGTTATGTCCATATTTATTTTCAGCATTTGTTAACAACACCATGTGTTTTAATTCTAAAATTTCATTTCCAAAATTCTATATGTTGAATGTATGTTTATGGGAATGGTAATTTAACTGAATGGGAAAGATGAAGTGAAAATAAAACTGAGTTGGGATTGTTGGAAACATTTTTTAGTCATAAAATTTCAACACAAGTCACACTAAAGAATGCGTTCGAGAGTGATAAACAACATTGTAGTGATGAAGAGTACTTCTCACCTTGTATCCGAGAAGGGGGGAATAGTTGGTGATCTACTACAGGTTATAGTTCGAGATGTCAAGCGACCCTCAGGTCAAGTGGAATTGATCTAATTCAGAGTTGAATTGATCGCGTTGATTGAGAAATTCCATGTCTGTAATTCTTTGACGAACTCTTGTGATAGTACCAGAGTTTATGGTCACCTTAAGACCACATATTTTATTGTTCTCAGAATAGTTATGAAGGTTCCAGAGTTTGTGTTGGTTGAGACTTTGAGTTCTCCCGTCTTAGTTTGTGTCCATCCTTAAAAACCATTTTCTTGAAGGACATTCAGCTCTTAGCTCAAATGTATTTCTTCACTTTGAGCTCTCGTTCGTGGACTTTGGTATATCCCTTCATGTTAAGGGGGAATGTTAGATAGCTAATCCCCAAGATTAACCTTGGGTTAGTTTGGTTAATTATTGGAGTCCATGAACTCCGAGAAACTAATTCAACTCTTTCCTATATCTATTAATATGTACACATTGTACATCATTGATTGAGATTGATTAATATACATTTGATTAGGTTTCCAATTTCATGTGTCTTACATAATGCATATTGCCTCAATCAAGTTGGTTCACTTGTCATCATTTTGAAACATAAGCTAACTTATTCTGTATGAGTTGTAAGCTTCAATAATGTTGTTATTTTTCTCATTATAAATTGTTATTTCGAAGTGTGAGTTAATCTAATTATTATTAGTTTATGTTTTCTAATGTAAATTAATTCATCACAATTCTATAAACATATCTACAATTTATGAAAATATTATTCACTATTTTATTTGTACCATAGAAAAATATATTTATATCTACTTAATATTAATATTAAATTTTACTTTAAAATTAAGATACAATTTTAATTTTAAAACCTATATACTCTCCCAAGTACAATTTTTTTAATCTTTATTTATAAATATATAATGTTTTTAGAACTTATCCAAATGGTATACACTATCCCATAATTTTTCATTAGCTTTTATTTTAATAAACAATTTAATTGATTTTTTATATTTTTTTCAGTAATTTAATAAATTGAAATAAATAAAGAAAATTATAATTATGATTACTATTAAAAAAAAATATTTGTATTCATATAAATATAAATAATCCATGGACTCAGAGTCTCGTTATCCCTATTTTTAAAAGTGGGGATACAAATAAACCCTCTAATTATCAGAAAATTATGATGAGCCCTCTCTTAGCCATGTTATATGGTGTTATTTTGGAAAAGAAGTTGGCATATGGCTTGAAAGTGAAGGTAAGCGGGCTAAAGCCCAAGCGGGTTTTAGAAGGAAACACTCAACAATGGACCACACCATTATGCTTAGGAATATATTAGAAGAGCTAAAGGTTCCTTTCAAGTTGAGAGTTGCCACTATAAGGTTATATGAGAATGTAATTACCTAGTTAAAGAGAAATGATGGGTGGTCGAAATATATTAAGTGTGCTATCCGAGTTAACAAGGTTGCCCCCTTTGCCCTACCCTATTTGGCATTTACATCGACAAGCTAGAAGGTTTTTTAGAGGAAGTAGGTTGTGATGGCACGATCTTAGTTGGCATAGTCATCGTCCTTCTTCTCTATGCTAATGATATTGTTCTTCTCACAAGATTCCCTTCTGATCTTGATAAACAACTTAGACTTCTTAAGAATTTCTGCTCTACCATGGGTATGACTGTCAACACTCACAAAACAAAAGTTATGATTATTAAATTGTAGTGTCCTATCTAGGGTGCTACATTAGGCTATATTTATTATCGACCAGGATAAGTAAACTTCCAGGCATGTGTCTACAATCTATAGACATAAAGGATTCCTAAGTAAGTGTTCATGATGGTAGGTTACAGAACTTCTTTACAGAATGTTGAGGTATGCTCCCTATCACCTTGATACTCAGATCACTCAATTCATCTACCTATTTTAAAAACGTTGTGTATTACTTAAACCAAGATTTCAATCCCCTTACGAGGATGCTGTGCATAAAACCCCTGTTCAGTGAACACCCAACATTCAATGTTTATCATTCATGAAATATTGAAACATACTAAAATCATAAGCACAATTCAAATTCAAATACATGAGAAATAGGATTCATGAAGATGCTTTTAAAAATAACGAATGATCATATCCCTTACAGGATACAATTCAATGATCTCAGCGATGAATCCTTCAAGCACCATCATAAACATTACTCATACGAATTTCTAATTAAATCAACAAAAGCATAAACCAAACTCTAATCACTGTGCATACTATTGAATATTCAGAAGTTGCAAATGAAATGAAATGACAGTATACCCGTTCCACGCAGGGCTCGTCCGCGTTTCAAAGGTATACTGGACTGCGCTCAGGCATCTTAGAATCAACGCAATAACGAAATCGTGACTGAAACTGACTTTCAGTATTAAGTTCAAAAGCTCTGTTTTTCAAAACGATACACTAATAACAACTAACCAACAACATGTAACTGTGTTTACATATTTCTTTTTAAAAACTAACACCGTTTACATTTTGGAATGAATGTACATTCGTTATGCGGTTGTTTCCGCTTTTTCTATGGCATAGTTTTTAAGATGTTTCCATTCTGAACTGATTTCAAAAAGGAACAAAACTAAATCGGTTTAGAACCCTATGCTGTTGCTGCTTTTGTCGCCAACATGTTGTGCTTTGACCATCATTGACCGCGCATTCAGGAGTGTTGGTTTTTTTGTAGGATAGGTGTTCGTCCATGCTTGTACATTCTATTTTTCATCCCTACCCTTTGCTTTAGCTAGCTATCATGCCATATGTCAAACAATAAACCAATTACAGGATGTTGTAACTTCTTTTAGTCTTTTTATCAAAAATCCCGAATTCTTTAACATAAAACTCATAAATCAATTCTAATGCATTTAACAACTATAATATTGTTAACTAATGAATTTCAAGGGGTCTAAGATATGTATGAAGGGAAAATATAGGCAAACGATGTGTTTCAAGAGGAAAAAGGAGGTCAAGGAATGGTACCAACATCTCTCCCCGACTTATTGAATTAGCATGACCTCATGCTAACCCCGATGTGCTTCCTCTGAACTTTGTCTCTGCCTGTACCTTTGCTGCCTTCAACAATGTATCTACATTCTTCTTCACCTGGGCATCTTTGTGAACATGGAGCTCATGCTTTAAACTTATGTACTTTTCCTTGAGGACCTTCTTTTGGTTGTACCATTTAGTGGCCCACTTACAAATATCTATTTGTTCAGCTTCAAGTTCCTTGATTTGTTCCCTTAACTTTTCACTTTTCTGTTGAGTCTCTTTACTCTATGCTCTGAGCATTTCATTTTCTTTCTTGATAACGTTTTCCAGCATATTGGCCTCCATTAGTTCTTCCTTTAACTTCTCAATTTGCTTCTCCGGTTTCTTTTGTTTCTTAATGGCAGGTTGTGAATCTTTTTCTTGCCTGTTATTGCTTTTAACCTCCATCTCAGCTCCTGGTCCAGGTTGTGAGTGGGAACTACTTTCAATATCTATCGGTATAGGTGCATTTGATTCAGGTTGGTCTTCTTGTAGCTGGGCCTTTGATGCTCTCCTGGTTCTTCTTGTATAGGTGGTAAAAATTCTATCTTTCTCTGCTTCTTGAGAATCTTGTTTTCTCATTTTCCTTGTCCTCACATTGCTAACAGGTGGAGGTACCTCTCTTGCTTTGGGTATAGGAATCTCTTCATCGATATCATTCATAAATACTGAGTTCTCCTGTGGTTCTTCCTTGTCCTCTTCATCTTTAATTTGGTTAGCAGCCAAGAATTCCTTCCACGTTTTCCCTCTTCTCTGTAACTCATAATCAATAAGAATTTTAACTAGCCCAAAGTGATATAAGCTCTTGTCTTCGTTACCTTTCTTCTTTTGGATGGTCTTCGACATTTTGGTTAGGCTTTGCAAGAGGAAGTATGGCAGAATGATAACGCACTACCCTTTCAAATTTAACAATAACTTGATATGGTACAGGTAAACAATAATGTAGTGGCATTCACAAGTCACAAACGTTTGGATGATATAGACCATCTCGTCCCAGGGATGCACCAGCCGACTCCTTGGGACACCTTTCTTCCAATTAACAGATGAAACCCTGGATCTCAACATAAATTGAGTCCATGATTTCTCTTTAAATTGCTGTCTCTTGAAGTACTTCTCCCCTTCTCGGTTGATCCCTAGGGACTGAGCTATGGTGTCGTCTGAAACAATGAATGAAAAATTACCTATCAGAGCTTTCTCTCCGTTGAATGTAAAAGCGAATTGTTTGGTGACCTCTTCATTACTTCCACGAAATTTCTCTAAAAAGGGCAGCCATTTTATTTCTTTAAGAATTGAAATGCAATCTTTGTGATACTAGGAACTGTCGAATATGCTTGGTTCGACCCTATTGGTCATTTTGGCAGAGAGTTGTGCTCTAACTCTTCTTTTTTTGTGTTTTGCAAATTCAACAAAGAAGTTTTGATTTGTTACCTTTTTGTCTTCTGCCCCAACACTGTTGACCTGGTGGCATCCTCGGCTCTTTAACACTAGCTCCTTTAGTAACCCAAGAGATGCTCGATTGACTGTTTTGTAATTATGGTGGAGGTTGAACCCAATTGACTACATTTTCCTTTCGTGGCGCTTGCTACTTCCAGTCCTTACTGTTGAAGTCACAGGAGTCGAATCCTAACATATAATAACTGAGAATGATAATGAAATAACCGGATTACCCAATTCATAACATATTCATCTTTTGGAACAGAGGAATGGTTGTATTGGTCGTATGGATGCCATCATAGAAGCGCTAGGAGCATATATGAAGTACTGGGATATGATTTCAGGTAGTTGTTTGCATCATTTGGCTGCGTCGGGTGGTTAAATCATAATTCAGCTGTTTCAAACATAATGAACAAGCCCGCATAACATTTGGTTTTCAAACAATTCACCACGTGTCCTGCTTCTGTTGGTACTCGGCCAAATAGAAATGTTGGGATGGCTGTAGGGTCTGATTGGTTGGTAATAGAGATTGAAAAAGTGATATGAGAGAGGATTAACAAAATCATATAAGTATGAGATGGGTTGGAGTATTGGAAGATGATAGGGATTAACAATAGGATAAGGAGTGATAGATATGGGGGTGTCTCTAAAATTGATCGTAGCAGTCACAGTTATTAAATTTAACATTAAAAATTAATCTAAGAATTTAAATGTTAAGAATAAGGAATACAATACACTTTTGTTGGTTGTTCAAGCGTTGTGTTGGAACGCTAGGTAGGACTAGTCTCTTTTGACTATTCTTTGTTTTTCATAATAGATCCCCTGTGATAGATTCAAATGCAATAGGTCCCTCTGAGATCTGGAAAATGTTCATGCAGCTTCTTTGAAATCCGGAAAAAGAACTATATGTATACAGGTTCCTTGATCTTTGGTATTTGATGAAGTCTTGGTGACCAGCAACCTGTGAATCCTTGTTGAAACTTGATGAAGCTTTGTTGAAGTAATCTTGAAGTAACAGTCTCTTAACAGGTCCCTTTTATGTATCTTGATTAGGTCCCATTACTGATGGTGTTGGTAACATGGTCTTCTGGACAGAACAGGTCCCCCTACATAATGTTTTTGACTAGGGCCCTCTGAGATAAAACAATGACAAAACAACTTCTTTATTGAAATCTGGAGTGCTGAAGCAAACTTCTTTGGAAATTTACAGTGAGGAGATGAGATAAGAAATCTTTAAGAATTTACAATGAGGAGATAAGAAAACAAAAAGTTGATGCTCTCTCCCCCATTAAATTTTTGACTTGTCCTCAAGTCATTATTTAGTTGATGAGTCAAACAGGAAACGAAAGAAAATGAATTCTTACTAGCCAACGAATTGGTTTTCAAGTAAGAATTCGGGGTTAGAGTTTGCCAGAGTCTGGTTTTCACATCTAACCCATTTTTATTATTATTTTTTATTTTATTTTTTTTGTTGTGTTTTTTTTTTTAGATTTTGTTTCGTTTTTTTTTTTTTAATTTCTTTTGAATTTATAAACTAAAATGAAATGAACTAAGGCAGAGATACTGCAGCTGGAGGCTACAGTATCTCAACCTCTCTTTGTTGAGATACTGTTTGGAGAAAATTTTGCTTGTTGATGGGCTTAGTGTAGAGTTTCAGGCAATGACCATTGACAGTAAAGGAATGACCTTCTCCATCAATAGTTTTGAGCTTGACTGATCCATTTTCGTAAGCCTGAATCATTTGGTATGGGCCCATCCAATGTGTGGTAAACTTGCCTTTATGATCTCTGAATTTAGTGTCAAAAAGTATAGCCCATTCTTCTTCCTTGAACTTCTTCTTCTTGTTATGTGCATCATGCCACTGCTTCCTTTGTTTTTGCATGAGGATTGTTGTTTCCTCTGCTTGTTGCCTCATTTCATCCAGCTGGTTCAACTGCTGAATTCTTTCTTATTGTGCTTGGTCCAGGTCAATTTGCAAATCTGCAGCCAGTTTAAAAGTATGTATTTGAAACTTAGTAGGAAGCATTACCTCTTTGCCATACACCAACTGATATGGTGTAAATCCTGTAGTATTCTTCCACGTAATTCTGTAAGCCCAGAGTGCATCTTTGAGCTTCTCTTCCCAATTCTTTCTGTTCATTGCCACCGTTTTAGTGATGATTCCTTCCAAAGTTTTGTTTGTGGATTCCACCTGCCCATTGGCCTATGGATGGTAAGGTTTACTTCTTCTGTGCTTGATTTGGTATTTGTCTGTGATGTCCTTCACTAACTTTGAAGTAAATTGAGTACCTTGATCAGTCACTATTTCCCTTGGTACTCCATACCTTACAAAACTCTCTTCAAAAAGGAAGTTTACCACTGTTTGTTCGGTGGCTCTAACTAATGTTTTTGCTTCAGCCCACTTTGTTACGTAATCAGTACATACTAAAATGTACTTCTTACCATTGGAGGTTGCGTTAATGGGTCCTATAAAATCCAGAGCCCATTTTTCAAATGGCTCTAGGTCAACTTGGGGCTGATGTGGCATTTCATCTGTAGCTTTTGGCCGGACCATTCTTTGGCAGCTGTCACAACTCTTCACATACTTCTTGGAATCCTTAAAGATGGATGGCCAGTAGTATCCAAGACTAAGAATTTTGAATGTTGTTCGCTTAGCTGCAAAATGCCCACCACACGGTTCATCATGGCAAGATTTTAAAATATCAATTATCTTATCATTTCTTACACATCGTCTAATAATCATATCATAACTAGTGTAAAATAAATCGCCATTAATCCATGAGTATCGAGTACTTTGTTTGACTAGTCTCTTCTTTTCCTTTGGAGTAAAGTATGGAGGTGTCCTTCCTATAGAAAAATAATTGGCCAAGTCAGCATACCAAGGATTCACTATGGAAATTGAAAATAAATTTTCATCTGGGAAAGAATCTTCAACTGGAACAACCTCACCTGGATTTTGCAGTTTAGAAAGAAAATCTACCACCTGATTCTCTTTACCTGGTATGTCTAACACTGTGATGTTAAATTCTTGTAACAATAATAACCATCTGGTAACTCTGCCACTAGTTATTGGTTTATTCATTAAATTTCTAATGGCAGAATGGTCAGTATGTAGAAAGACTTCATAAGCAATTATATAATGTCGGAATTTATTCACAGCATATATGACGGCAAGTGTTTCCTTTTCTGTGACTGTGTAGTTTGATTCTGCAGGTGTTGGATTTTTGCTAATGAAATAAATGGCATAATTACAAGATTCCTCTTTTTGGCCTAATGAGGCACCTACTGCAGTGTCAGATGCATCTGTAAATATATGAAATGGTAGGCTCCAGTTAGGCCCCCTTAAGACTCGTGCGATTGATAACTTCTTTTTGAGTGTTTCAAATGCTTGCTGGTAGTTCTCATTCCAATTGAAAAGTACATATTTTGTTAGAAGCTTAAACAAAGGTAAAGCTATTTTACTAAAATGTTCAATAAACCTTCTGTAATAGCTTGCATACCCAAGGAAATGTCTTACCTCTCTTTGATTCTTTGGAATTGGCAAATCAACAATGATCTGGATTTTTGTTGGATCAACTTTAATGCCTTGAAAAGAAATATAGTGGCCTAATACTATCCCTTCATTTAACATCATAAAACACTTTTCATTGCTTAGGGATAGATTAGCTTCAATACATCTTTTCAAAACTCTTTCAAGGTTCTCTAATGCATGTTCAAATGAATTGTCGTACACTGAAAAATCATCCATGTAAACTTCAACACAATCATGAACTAAATCAGCAAAAATAGCTAATACAACTCTCTGAAATGTAGCTGGAGCATTGCAGAGTCCAAATGGAAAAAAATTATAAGCATAAGTGCCCCAAGGACAGGTGAATATGGTTTTGTCCTGGTCTTCTGAGGCTATCCTGATCTGGTTGTAGCCACTGAAACCATCAAGAAAAGAGAATGATGATTTCCCAGCTAATGTGTCTAACACTTGGTCAATAAATGGCAATGAGAATTAATCTTTGAGCGTTTCTTTGCTCAATTGTCTGTAATCAATACAAATGCACCACTTACCATTTTTCTTGGGCACTATTACCAATGGGAATACACACTGACTGTCATAAATAGGATATATAAAATTAACTCTCAACAGTTTTTTCAATTCTTCTCTGACAATATCCTAGAGAATGGGGTTCATTCTTCTCTGCGATTGCCTCACTGGTTTGATAGTACTATCCATATAAATATGGTGAGTGCATGTGTCGGGGTGAATCCCATGCATATCGGTGTAGTCCCAAGCAAATGCTTTCTGGTATTTTCTCAATATTCGAATCAATTTCTCTTGCTGAGATGAGTCTAGGTGATTACCTATGTTCAGAGTTTTCCCTGGACTAATCTCTATGATCTGACTCTGTGTGTTTGTGATGGATTGAAGTGGAAAAATATCGTGAAATGTGGTTTGCAAATATTGAATGGTGCATGTTTCCTGAAAGTTTTGGGCTAAAAGCACATCTGCAGCATGATATTGGTCGCTTTTCAAATTTTCAGAAATATCAGGTTGAGAAAGAAACAATTCTACCAAATCATTATTATTTTGTTCTTGGAAATCATAGATTTGGTCGATGCTAAAAACATATTGTAATTCTTATTTATCATTGTATTTATCATCTAGCCATAAACTGTGTGTTACTGCTGGTGATTGTGCCGATGGATAAAGAGTGAGTTGTTTTCTTTCGGTTCCTCTTGAAATGATCATGTTTCCCGATCGACATCCTATGAATGCATCAGGAGTCGCTAACCATGGTCTACCGAGGATGATAGGGTGCCCTCCTAAATTGGATTTAGGTTGAAGAACTAAAAAGTCCACTGGATACTCCCAAGATTCTAGTGAAACAATTATGTCCTCCAAAATCCCTTCACGAATCACTTTAGACCTATCAGCTAGTTCTAGAACAATCGTTGTGTGTTGCAAATTTATGAGATGGAGTGTTCTCATGGTTTCAAGAGTCATGACATTTATTGCGGCCCCAAGATCTATTAAAGTGTTTGGAATAGGTATGTTTTTAATGATTGTAGTAACTTTGGGGATACCAGGATCAACATACTTTTCCATTGAGATGGTATTTGTCATAAGGCCAGCTAAATGTCCTATAACATGAATGGTTTGTGGATCAATCCTTTTCCTAGTGGGCTTCTCAAGGCACATTTTTTTGATTGCTTTAGTATATATCTGAATGTCTTTTATGGCTTGCAGTAGTGGAATTTTTATATAGACATTCTTGAGCTCATCTAAAACATCAAACTATGGTATAGACATTGGAAGTTTCATTGGGACCAATCGGTATGGAAAAGGTGGATGCAATGGTTGCATTTGCTTATCTTTGGTATCATCGTTTAGTTTTCTTTGATTTGTCATTTCGTTTTCATTCTCTGTGTTTTCTTCTTGTTTATCAGTTGTTGGAGAATCTTTGTGGAGTACCTTTCTAGACCTCAAGTTGATATTTTGCAGGGGTAGTGTGGGATATGAGGTTCCCTCTTCTACATTGTAGGCTGGCCTCTCTGCTCTGTTATTTGGATTTGGGACAGTTTGAGCAGGAATTTGAGTAGGTCTCGGAGGTTGTGAGTTAGATGGAAATTGTAGTTGCGGTGGATTTATTGATGGAGGAGCAGGCAGTGCTTGTTGAGTAGGTTGAGGTTGGTAAACAACTTGCTGCTGAGGATACTGCTGATATGGTTGAGGATGTTATGAGTATGGCTGATGATATTGTTGATATGGCTGCGAATACGGTTGGTATGATTGAGGATATGTATGATATGATTGAGAGTATTGTTGAGATGGTCTCCATTGTTGTTGTGGGTGATTTTGGTGCTGCCATGGCATGGGTACATTCCATGAATTCTGAGCATACATTTGATCATTTACAGGAAATTGCAAATTTTGATTTGGAAACATACCTTGAGGTGTTGGTCTTGGCTGCCATGGTCTCTTTGTGCCCATGTAATACACATTTTCCATCTCTGCATTAGATGCTATATTACAGTTCTGTAAAACCTTAACTTTAGGACAATTAAATATATCATTATTTTTAGTACATAAGGCACAAACTTGGATGTTTTCTAATGGTCAGTCTTTTAAGGCGTGTTTCTTTCGGCATTTTGGGCAGAAGATAGCTATTATCTGATCTTCATCTTCTTGTTTCTTCTTATCTTTTAGAGTGTCAATTTGGTTCCCTAAGGTGCTTAACAGATCTGTTTTAAATTCTTCTAAAAGATTCCCTATTTCAGCCCTTGTGACACTTGCTGAAGCAGATCTTGTGACTTTGTATGAAAAGGTTCCTTTTCCAATTTTAGCTCTGCTCCCTGAATACTTTTCGCATAATTCAGCGATTTCTTCAAAAGGTAAGGTAGAAATGTCACCTTTGCCCATCAAATTAAGATCATCCATGTATTCCTCTCGGATGCCTTTCAAGAATATTGTGTGAATCAAATCAAGAGGCATAGTTCGGTGTTTGGATTTTTGTAAGTTGCAGAAAAACCGTTCTAAGTATTCCTCTAAGGTTTCATCCTCTTGTTGGCTCATTCTAAAGATATCATCTTTGGAATCTTGGGATCTACAATAAGGTTGATATTTCTTTATAAATATTCTTCTCATGCCATCCCAATCAATTATCGCATGCTCACCAAGCCTCATGAACCATCTTAAGACTGATGCCTTTAATGTCGCTTGGAAAAGTCTAATCCTATGGGCATCATATGTGTAACCATATGTTCGACATACAATGTCAAACTCGAACAAGAATGAGTCTGGATCTTCTGAAGCCATACCATAAAAGTTTGGTAGCACGGATGGAGGTATGTTTTTCATTTTGATCTCATCATCTTCTTGTGGTTCTTGAATAGGAAACTTAAAGGTTTACTCTTCTTCATCTCTTAGTCCTTGATTTGGTACTGATCCATCTCCTTCCTCAGCCATTTTAATAGGTTCCTTTGTGTCAGTGTCAATTGTTTTAAAGAGAAGATTAAAGAAAGATTGTTCAGTCACTGTGCTACTTTCTCCTTGTGTAGAGGATCTAGGAAAGTGTTTCTTCTGCGCTTTATGTGCTAATAAAGTTTGCCTTTCGATGAGAGTAAGTCTTTTCCCTGACTTTTGTTTATCCTCTAATGCTTGTATGGTGACTTCCTCAGCTGGTGTTGTATTTCCTAAAGAGTCTGCTCCTGATGGTAGGTTAGTTTTTGGATGGGGGGTTTTTATGAATCTACCTTGATTATCTCTAGATCTAGGCATAAGGGAACATGATTTCTAAATCTATGTTTTTGCTTGTTTTTGTTTATTGAATTTTTTTTTCTTTTTAAATCCTTTAACTACGCCTCCCCGACAACGGTGCCAAAATGTAGTGTCCTATCTAGGGTGCTAGATTAGGCTATATTTATTATCGACCAGGATAAGTAAACTTCGAGGCATGCGTCTACAATCTATAGACATAAAGGATTCCTAACTAAGTGTTCATGATGGTAGGTTACAAAACTTCTTTACATAAGGTTGAGGTATGCTCCCTATCTCCTGGACACTCAGGTCACTCAATTCATCTACCAATTTTAAAAACACTATGTATTACTTAAACCAAGATTTCAATCCCCTTACGAGGATGTTGTGCATAAAACCCCTGTTCAGTGAACAGTCAACATTCAATGTTTATCATTCATGAAAGATTGAAACATACTAAAATCATAAGCACACTTAAAATTCAAATAGATGAGAAACAAGGTTCATGAAGATGCTTTTAAAAATAGCGAAAGATCAGATCCCTTACAGCATACAGTTCAATGATCTCAGCAATGAATCCTTCAAGCCACCATCATAAACATTACTCATACGAATTTCTAATTAAATCAACGAAAGCATAAACCAAACTCTAATCACTGTGCATACTATTGAATATTCAGAAGTTGCAAATGAAATGAAATGATAGTATACCCGTTCCACGAAGGGCCCGTCCACGTTTCAAAGGTATACTGGACTGCGCTCAAGCAACTATAGAATCAACGCAATAAATAAATCGTGATTGCAACCGAGTTTTGGTATTAAGTTCAAAAGCTCTATTTTTCAAAACGATACACTGATAACAACTAACCAACAACACGTAACTGTGTTTACATATGTCTTTTTAAAAACTTACACCGTTTACATTTTGGAACAAATGTACATTCGTTATGCGGCTGTTTCCGCTTTTGCTATGGCATAGTTTTTAAGATGTTTCCATTCTGAACCGATTTCAAAAAGGAACAAAACTAAATCGGTTTAGAACCCTATGTTGTTGCTGCTTTTGTCGCCAACATGTTGTGCTTTGACCATCATTGACCGCGCATTCAAGAGTGTTGTTTCTGCTATAGGATAGGTGTTCATCCATGCTTGTACATTCTATTTTTCATCCCTACCCTTTGCTTTAGCTTAGCTGTCATGCCATATGTCAAACAATAAACCAAATACAGGATGTTGTAACTTCCTGTAGTCTTTTTATCAAAAATCCCTAATTCTTTAACATAAAACTCATAAATCAATTCTAATGCATTTAACAACTATAATATTGTTAACTAATCAATTTCAAGGGGTCTAAGAGATGTATGAAGGGAAAAGGTAGGCAAACGATGTGTTTCAAGAGGAAAAAGGAGGTCAAGGAATGGTACCAACACAAATCAAAGAAGAACACTTACTCTAATTTTATATATAACAATAGTAACTTGGAGGAAGTATCCTCTTACAAGTATCTAGGAATTGATATTCATCACAAGCTTAACTCGAACTATAGCATTGAGAAAAGGATCAATGGAGCATGGAAAGCTTATTTTGGTCTTGGAATAATTGTAAAACAAAATACCTCGTAATGTGGGATATAAGGAAGTTCCTCTTCGAATCTTTAGTCACTCTTGTTATCTTATATTTATGTGAGATTTGGGGTTGTAGCATCTCTAGATAATCCTCGAGAAATATTGAGCAAATCCAGAAGCATTTTATAGCATATAATCTAAAAATTAGAAGCAATACAATCTATCTTATTCTCCTTATTAAAGTGGCTCTTTCCCCTATTGAGAGCCTAGCTATGACTAGGCTTCTATTGTACAAGCACAGTTAAGTTATGGTATGTTCTATGCTTATAACAGTTTACTTCCTTTTCTTATTATATTCCACCGATTAGCAATCACATGTACATAAAGTAAAGTGCAGATAGAACATTAAACGATTGACAGAAAACAAGCCAAGACAAGAGACACCAGATGTGGCGGCTAACCAGGGACAAACCCCACAATGTGTGGGAAAACCCTTTGATCAAATCTTCTTTTATCTTCAATAATTCAGTAGAGAGAAATAGTAAAATAAATCTGATTCATATCAGCAGTAGCAAACCCTAGATTAGTAGCATCAGCATTAGTGGCTTCATTATCAAACTAGGGCAGACCATATCTCACAAACCGACAATCATATTGACTTCATTCCACAACCAAAAGTTTCAGCTTCTAGAGGAGGTTCAGATGAACCTACATCGCAGTTTAGATGAAGAGATCTTCTAGGCCACGCATGTCAATCTTCACTTCTGCAGTTGCAGCTTCAGTTTCATTAGTTTCCGACTTCAAACTAGGGCAGTCGATATCTTGCAAACCGTTCGTCGGATTGACTTCATTCTACCACCAAAAGTTGCGGCTTTCAAAGGAGATTCAGATGAACCTACAACATAGTTCCAAATAGGAGATCTTCTAGGCCACGCAAGTCAATATTTACTTCTGCAGTTGCAGCTTCAAATTCAATAGCTTCCGGCTTCACATATGTGAGAGAGAGAGACCCATTTCAGCGCAGTAGAGAAGAGACTCATATCTGCGCAGTAGAGAGAGAGAGATGTGACGAGATGAGTGAGTCCAAATGAGGAAAAGTCCTCTTATATTTATACAAAATGTTGGTGGGTGAATAGATGCGACTGTTGGGCTTCTGAGCCTACGTGAGTTGTAGGTCGGCTTGATAATAATTCCATAATCAAAATAAATTCATATCTCCATGAATACTTATCGGAATTGGATGATATTTATATCAATCCTACACCTCTCAACGAGAGGAATCTAATAAAAATATTATTAGCCATGAATAAGATGACCCACATGAAGTTTTTCCCTGGTATCCAATTTTAACACTCCCTCTCAACCATGGAGAACTTCATCTGCAATCTGTCTATCGGTTGTTACTATTCATCCATCAAATGCACTGCCTTGTACAGCCTGACCCTTGCCCTTCTCTGCTCTATTTTTCCTGTTCTTCTTTGTCTTGTTATGCCCTGCATTGGTCTGCACTATTTTGTTCTGTTTTGCTCTGCTCTTGCATTGTTCTGTTCTATTGTGCTTTTGTCTGAATTATGAAGAAGAAGAAATGATCGAGGATGTATCATACTGACTCAAAGTCAGTCTCAGAGTATGTACCATTGGTCCCAGACCAGTCTCAACCAACCCAAAGTCAGCGTCATAGTGAGTACAACTCCAATGGTCCCAGACCAATATCATCCTCCACTAACTCAAAGTCAGTCTCAGATTATGTACCACTGATGCCAGACTAGTCTCAACCGACCCAAATTCAGCGTCATAGTATGGTACAACTCCTACCACTGGTCCCAGACAAGTATCATTGATACCAGATCAATGGAGTTCATCCTAGCGTAGGGAGTACGGTAGTTACAATGATGCGTCCATCGGTACTACTATGGTCCCTAACTTCATTTCCCTGCTCATTGATCAGATGAGAGTTACTTCCCATGAGTCCTAGACTGCATGGGTAGGATGCCTCGATAGGAGAACTAATCAATCCTGTCCTTAGAGGAGAACACATCAATCCTGCTACAATTGCCATGGAGAACACATCAATCTAGGCCTCACAGGAGAACACATCAATCCTGCTACAATCATCGTGGAGAACAAATCAATCCAGGCTGCCATGGAGAACACATCAATCCAGGCCTCACAAGAGAACTAATCATCCGGCTACACAGGAGAGCGAATCATCCTGTTCCACAAGCGAGCAAATCATCTTGTCCCACAAGAGAGCGAATCATCTTGTTCCAGTGTGCACCACCAAGGGAGGTGAGTCACCCTGTGGTCATATAATGCTCCAGTAGGAACCGCAAGCCCTCAGAGCTCCCAGAGCTCAATGTATGCAACATGCAGGACCCTTGTACAAAGGTTTCTTGCCGACTCCAAGTCGTTTGGGAAAATCACAGATTAGATCTTTCCTCGGGGCTTTGACAAGGTGTATCAACCTGTACATCATCTTAATGTGATGGAGCTTCCTTGCTCATCGACTTATCATATCCCAGATGATGTCTATCTACTGGAGCAATTGACGAATACGAGATTCCTCAATAATCAAATCCCACCTCTGGTTGTTACAGAGAATCACAGTGGTATCCAATGTAAATCCAAACAGCTCACTGAAGAGCTTTCGCAACCAAACTGCCTCACACGAGGCCATGCTAGCAGCAATATACTCTGCTTTGGCGGTGCTCAAAGCCACCGACTTTTGTTTCCTGCTCATCCAAGATATCGAAGCAGATCCCAAAGAGAAACAACACCCGAAACTGCTCTTACGGTCCTCCACATTGCCTACCCAGTCAGCATCTGTGTATCCAAATAGTCTCACATCTCTGGCAATGTATCTTAACCCATAAGTGATAGTGCCACGAAGATATCTCAGCAGATTCATGGCACCAATCTAGTGTATGTGGTGGGGTTCAACCATATGATGGCTCAACGCGGTGACTGCAAAGCATATATCTGGATGGGAGTTCACTAAGAACATTAAATCTCCGACGAGTTGCCGATACTCGATAGCATTTCGTAAAATAGGTCCAGAAACACTACCGCTTAACTTCTTGAATTCAAGCTCCATCGAAGTAGTTACAGGCTTGCAGTCCACCATTCTGAATCTTTCCAATACCTTCACCACATATTTTTCTTGAGATATGAAAATTTCCCTTGGCTTATGCCACACTTCAAGTCCTTGGTCCTTCATTTCAAATTCAAAAGCCATCTCCCTCTAACATTTGTGAATGAGAGGGTTTTCACCTGTTAGAAAGAGGTCATCCACATACAACACCAGTATGAGAGGCTTGTGATCTTCAACCTTAAAGTAAAGGTTAGGATCGCCTTCACTCCTAGTGAATCCCAGCTTCATCAATTAGCTATCGATCCTCTCATACCATGCTTGGGGTGCTTGCTTTAGCCCATAGAGAGCTTTCTTCAACCTGCATACATGATATTTTTGATCATAAATCTCAAATCCTTCGAGTTACTCCACGTAGACCTCTTCTTTGATCGAGCCATGAAAGAACGTAGCCTTGACATCCATCTGATGTAGGTCCCATCCTTGTGAAGCGGCAAGGGCTATGATCGAGCGGATGGTCGTATATCTGGCAACAGGTGAAAATAACTCATCATAGTCTATACCTTCCTTTTGGGAGAAACCTCGAGCAATAAAACGAGCCTTATACTTTTCCGTGCTTCCATCTGCTGCATGCTTTATCTTGTAAAGCCATTTGGAAGTAACAACAGTCTTGTCCAGGGGTCTGGGAACTACTTCCCAAACATCATTCTTTATGATAGACTCATATTCGTTGGTCATAGCATCCTTCCATACTTGATGCTTGACGACATCTGAGAATGACGAAGGCTCATTATGTATGATCGTGCTCATGATGGTCAGGTATCCTTGATACCTATTAAGTTTCTTACTTTCACGAAAGGTTCATCAGGTTTCAGCATGTCTTTCAAAATCATCAAGTAACCCCTTAAGCCATGAAGGCCTCTTCCTAGAAGAGGAAGGCTCATATGGAGGAGGATCAATCGGATCCATGGGTTCTTCTACATCAGGCATTGATTCATCATCCTTTTATTTCGGTTCCCTGGTGTCAGCTTCTTGAGAGCTCCTCAAAGTCGGAAGATTGATCACCTTGCTGAGAGCCATATCTTCGTCAAAGGTGACATCATGACTAATTATGACTTCCCTTTGACTCGCTACATAGATTCTATAGCCTTTAGTATTTTCACCATAGCCCACGAAAATTCCCTTCTTTCCAGATGCTCCCAATTTATTTCTTTTCTCTTTCGGCACATGAAAGTATACAGGGCTTCCAAAAATTTTAAAATGAGAAACATCAAGTTTCTTACCGTTGAATTTTTTTTCAGGAGTCTTGGAACCCAATGCTTGATGAGGGCATCGATTTTGTACATATACGACAATGTTTAAAGCTTCAACCCATAGAAACTTAGGAAGACTTTGATCATGTAGCATGGCCCAGATAGCTTCCATCATCGTGCCGTTCTTCCTTCCCACCACACCATTCTACTCAGGAGTATGTGATGTAGTAGTCTCCCTCTTAATGCCAACCTCAGGTATGCCTGAGTGAACCAATTGTAATATATCAGAGGTCTTGCTTGAGCTTGAGGGGAATGGTCACCTTTTGAGATTTCCTTTGGGACATCCCAGACATACACCTTCTTTCTCTACTTGGAATTCGGGCATCCCTGTCACCATTTGTTTTACACCAAGTAGAGCTTTGTAATGAAGGTGGGCAAACCTCTGATGCCAAAGTTCATACTGAAGAGTTGTGTCACAAGACATGACACCTAGCAGACATCCATCGACCTGGTATGATGAATCAACACTAAACCTAAGAGTAAACGCATTTCCATATACATACCTTGCCATTGCTTAAGGTTACCTTGTAGCCTTTGTCTTCCATTGTCGAGATGGAAACTAGGTTCTTTTTGAGGTCAGGTGCATTTAATACATCCTAGACCTTCTAGCCTTCTTGAATGGTTGTCCTCTTCCTCGATCCCCAACTCTCCTCTTACCTTTGCTATTGAATTTTTCATTCCTTTGATTTTCCATCAGACGGATTTTGATCATTGTCCAGTGTGAGTCCTTTCTATCAGGGCACACACTTGCATAGTGACCTGCTTTATCGCAGATGTAACATCATATTTTTCTTCCACCCTTAGGTCCAGCCTTTCCTTTTGATTTAGACCCAGAATTATTTCTTTTCTTAGCATGAGAAGAAAAAGCATCATGAGGACCTTTAGGCAAGGGCATTTCTTGCTCTTCTACCGTTGTTTGTTCTTGAATGCATCTAGCCATTAATTCCTCGAAACTAGGAATTACATTATTGTTCAGAAGAGTAGTCCTGAACACATACCATTTAGATGGTAATCCTCCGAGAGTTGTGAGTGCCATTTCTCTGTCAGTAATGGTTTCTCCAATAGATAGGAGATCGCTCTTGATCTCGGTGATTCTTAAGAAGTATGCTTGCATACTTTCATCTTTATCCTTCTTGATTTCCCTCAACTTATTTCTAAGAAACAAAACTTGATTTGCATCATTAACTTTAAATAAACTCACCAGTCTATCGTAGATCTCCCTGGAGGTGTCTAGATCAGATATGTAGGCCACCAAGGACTTGTCGATAGAGTCCCAGATGATCTTCTTTGTTTTGACTTCTCCATTTTTCCATTTGTTCCAGGTAGCAGCAGATGCATTTGATGAAGGCTCAACAATATTGCCTCTTACATGGTCCAACACTTCTTGATCTTCAAGGGTTAGATCGCTAGACATCTTCCATCTGTGATAGTCAGCTTTCTCACGGAGGTTGTCTTCGGCAGGAAAGAGTGTTGAGGACCCCATAGTTCTTTTACGATTGCCTTGCCAATCTTCTCTTCAATGATTTTCTCTTGCTCTTGCTCGGGCTTTTTCTTCACCTCAGCTCCGATACCATGTTAAGTTATTGTATGTTCTATGATTATAACATTTTACTTCCTTTTCTTATTATATTCCGCCGATTAGCAATCACATGTACATAAAGTAAAGTGCAGATAGAACATTAAATGATCGACTGAAAACAAGCCAAGACAAGAGACACAAGATGTGGCGGCTAGCCAGGGACAAACCCCACAATGTGTGGGGAAACCCTTTGATCAAATCTTCTTTTATCTTCAATAATTCAGCAGAGAGAAATAGTACAATAAATCTGATTCATATCAGCAGTAGAAAACCCTAGATCACTAGCATCAGCATTAGCAGCTTCATTATCAAACTAGGGAAGACCATATCTCACAAACCGACAGTCGGATTGACTTCATTCCACCACCAAAAGTTTCACCTTATAAAGGAGGTTCAGATGAACCTATAGCACAGTTCAGATGAGGAGATCTTCTAGGCCACGCAAGTCAATCTTTACTTCTGCAGTTGCAGCTTCAGTTTCAGCAGTTTCTGACTTCAAACTAGGGCAGTCGATATCTTGCAAACCGTTCGTCGGATTGACTTCATTCCACCACCAAAAGTTGCAGCTCTCAAAGGAGATTCAGATGAGCCTACAACGTAGTTCCAAAGAGGAGATCTTCTAGGCCACGCAAGTCAATCTTTACTTCTGCAGTTGCAGCTTCAAATTCAACAGCTTCCGGCTTCACATGTGAGAGAGAGAGAGACCCATTTCAGTGCAGTAGAGAAGAGACTCATATCACTGCAGTAGAGAGAGAGAGATGTTATGAGATGAGTGATTCCAAATGAAGAAAAGTCCTCTTATATTTTTACACAACGTTGATGGGTGAATAGATGCGACTGTTGGGCTTATGAGCCTACATGAGTTGTAGGCCGGCTTGATAGTAATTCCATAATCAAAATAAATTCATATCTCCATGAATACTTATCGGAATTGGATGATATTTATATCAATCCTACACCTCTCGACGACAGGAATCTAATAAAAATATTATTAGCCATGAATAAAATGACCCATATGAAGTTTTTCCCTGGTTTCCAATTTTAACAAGCACAAACTCAATAACATAGAAGATCATAGACTTCCTAAGCTAGCTTTAAATTCCAACCCAAACCACCTAAGGCTCAAACGAGATTGGTATAAAGACACGAGGGCCTAGTTAAACCATTGGGATATTTAGGAGAATGTTGCATTTCAAAACATTAATAACATTAAAAATATTGTTACTTCTAATTTCAAAGAAAAAGTGTGGTGTGATAAGATTTAGCACCTAATAGAAAATTAAGATATTATAAGGAGGTGATCAACGCCACCCTAAAAGATCAAAAGTATATCTTTGTTTTAACTAGCTCAAAGAAGAAAATTAATATAGCCAACATCAAAATAAACTCTCATGAGCTCCATGTGAAATGGGTCATTGGGGAGTTCCTAAAACACCATGGATGGAAAGGATCTGCCATATTTGTGAGAATATGAACATTGAGGATGAAAATCACTTCCTCTTAGAGTGCCCCACGTACAACCACCTTAAATCTCAGTTTCATAATCTTTGTTGCAATACTAACCTTCATAGACTTTTACGATGTCAAAATTATAGTGAGTTCGGGAGGCTTCTCTCCAAACTTTTTGGGCATAGGAATAGAATCTTAAATCAAACAAAATAACTTGTTTCTTTAAATCCAACAGGCCAAAGTTTGGTCTTAGTAGACATTGAACATTATCATAATAAAAATATATTTATAATAAAGAATATAATCAAAATTATTAAAAATTAAATTAAATTTTTATAAATATAATTTTTAAAATATTATATTATACAACTTTACATTAAATTTTAATTTAAAAGTATTTATTACAACACTAATATTCTTAATTTTTTAATTAAATTAAAAAATATAAATATAATTTTAATTATATTTCAAATAACTTTGCTTCATTTTCTTTTAAAGTGTAATAAATAAAAAAAATATCAAAGTAAATGACCATCACTATTATATGATTTCAGTCCACGGTAAATACCCGTGTTAACCGTTCAAAACCTTACAAGCGAAAATCGAAAATCCCTCATCATGAAAATCCATAATCGTGTTAAGAGTTCAAAATCGCGTAACCGAAAAGTTAATATCCATAATCATGTTAATGGTTCAAAACCCCGCAAGTGAAAATCCAACCATGCATAATGTTAAAGGTTCAAAACCCTCAATGTGAAAATCCAGCCATGTTACTTGGTAGAAAAATCCTAGCCATGCAATATCATTTGCATTGGAAACGGAATTGAACCTGTAATTTCATACCTAAAAATGTCTTGACAAAGTATCCTATCAAGATTTATTCTTTATTCAAAATTCTATAATTTTAATGTAAAATTTTACTAATAATAATAAAATGACTTTTTAATATACATGATAATTCATTTATTAGTTAAAAAAACAATTTTCTACAATATTAAAATTCAAGAAAATAAAAAAGAATGAAAGAGAAAGATAAAGCTATTAAATACAACCCCACCAGAGGAACAGGAGGTTGGTTAACCCCCATGTTTGATGCTCCGGCTTCAAAACCTTTGAAATCCTTGGTGTAAGCATCCACGGTGCCTACTTCGATTAAAGTCCATGTAAGCCATTTTGCTAATTGTAGGGTTATGTGGACTACCTAAGACCCAATTGGATGCAATTAATCCATTGCAGAACATATTAGTCAGTTAGCAATTCATCCACCATAGAACAAATTAGACAGCTATGCAAATCCAAGAGTCATGCACATGCGAACCTATACTTCATTGTCGTAAGGGATGATCCTCTCATTCTTGCGTTGTATGTTGTGAATTTCTCATTATTGAGGCAAAGAGACTTATTAGTGGTTGGAAGGAGGATCTTGCTATGGAGTCGAGATGAAGGATATTGGGTTGATGCATTACTTTTTCGGGCTTGAGGTGTTGCAGGGGAGGGAGGCAGTTATATGTTGGGGATGTGTTGAGCAGATTTCACATGGAATATTGTAGACCCATGTCTACACCTATGATCACCAACTAGAAGGTTTTATGTACTGTTGTATGAACAATAATGAATTATGCGAGGTGCACACCATTCGAGAGAAGCTTTTGAATATTTTTTTTTTAAACAAAATCCGTAGAGTTCGTATAGCGGTATGAAAATAAGTACAATTTGTACAATCGTATCGGTACAATACATATTTTTAGCTTCAAATGGACACAAAAATAGACGTAAAGTGGGCAGGGTTTTCAAGGACTCTTAGGCTAAGGAGATAAGTTGTATTTTGTTGTTTACTTTTGTCTTCATATGTATTTTTCCTGAACATGAAAGGTAGATAAATTTGAAGAGCTCTTTAACAAGTTTTCCCCGGAGAAGATTGAAGGGGTTTCGTCGCGGTCTAAGTTGATGAAAATTTTGCGTGTATTTTTATGTGAGTTGTTGGTATGGTTATGTCCATATTTATTTTCACGATGTGTTGGCAGTCCCATTTGTTTTAATATGAAAAATTCATTTCCAAAATTATATATGTTAAATGTATGTTTATGGGAAAGGGAGTTTAACTAAATGGGAGTGATAAGGTGAAATTAAAACCGAGTTGGGATTGCTGGAAACATTTTTTAGTCATCAAATTTCAACACAAGTCATAATGAAGAATGCGTTCGTGAGTGATAACTAGCCTCGCAGTGATGAAGAGTACTTCTCACCTTGTATCTGACAAGGGGGGAATAGTTGGTGGTCTGCTAGAGGTTAGAGTTCGAGATCTCAAGTGACCCTCAGGTTGAGTGGAATTGATCGAAGTAAGAGTTGAATTGATTAAGTTGATTGAGCACTTTCATGTTTGGAATTCTTCAGGGAACTGTTGTGATAGTTTCAGAGTTTGTGGTCACCTTAAAACCTCATATTTTGTTGTTCTCAGAACTTCTATGAAGGTTCTAGAGTTTATGTTGGTTAATACTTTGAGTTCTCCCATCTTAGTTAGTGGTAAGAAGGAATTTTTTTTGGAGGGCCTTAAATCAGTTTGTACGATATCAATGGCTTTGCTCTCGTAAACAAATTATCACTTGGGCAATTTTTACAGAAGAAATGATAGCACATTATGAGGATACAAAGAGAAACACCACAACAATTGGAAAGAGTAAAAGGGCTTTGTGACATAGTAGAAAGAAAAAGTATGGAAACCAGGAAGCATACCCATCACAACTATAAAGATGGAAGTGTTGTTTTTCCCGAACTTCCGCAACCTACAACAGTTACACCACAACAATTGGAAGAAAAAAGACAAAAAGGGCTTTGTTACAATTGTGATAGCAAATGCACCAAAGGTCATAAGTGTGTTGAGAAAAAATTATTTTACATAGAATATGAAGAGGAGGAAGAAAAGGATCAAGAAACATCAAAAGAAGAAGATATATGCCAGGACCCCACCCCAGAGAAAGAAGAAATGAATCATACCATATCTTGTAAAGCATTGGCAAGAATTACCACTCCTCAAACTCTCAAGATCGATGGACGTATCAAGGTGAAAAAGGTGCAAGAAGTGAAATATCACATCGAGAAACAAGAAATGAATCCAATCATATCTTGTAATTCATTGGTCGAAATTACCACTCCTCAAACTATCAAGATGGAAGGACATATCAAGAAGAAAAATGTTCAAGAAGTGAAATATCACATCGAGCATGAAGAAATGAATCTGACCATATCTTGTAAAGGATTGGAAGAAATTACCACTCCTCAAACTCTAGAGATAGAAGGACATACCAAGAAGAAAGAGGTTCAAGCAGAGAAATATCACATCGAGCATCAACAACATGTTCTCCAACTTTTAAAGGATAACGCCAATTCATTGCAAAATCAAATGAAACAACAGGTAGTTAAAAATCATATTGAAAAATGTTTTGATGTAGGTGATTAGGTATTTTTACTACTACATCTCAAACAAGCTATTTATGAGAAAGAAATGTTGGCAATACTACATGCACTTAAAAAATGGGAACCTTACCGAATGTGACGACTCTTCAAGGATGAGGATGTGGAAGCATTGTTTGTGCTATTTCTATTATCCAACTAGATTGGATGAACAAAGCCAGGGATGAATGGAAGAAGGACGAAGAAATATGGTTACTTATTAAAAAGTTGCAAAAGATCCCATTTCAAACAATGTTGCCAAAAATTGAAGAGGAAGGAAAAATCATTTTGGAACCTAGAGCAGTCACAGAAAGAAGAACCCGAAAGCTAAGAAATCCAATTTCAGAGTATCTCATAAAGTGGAAGAACTTACCCGGTGAAGACTCCACATGGGAGGACAAGAATTTTATACAGAAGCATCAAGAACTACTCAAGCATTGAGGACAATGCTTTTTGAAGGAGAGGGGCATGTTAGGCCGTTATACTACTAGTGTAACCCCTTACTTTTATTAGTACGACCCACTTATTATATTGATGTACCCATGTAGTGCCCATATTGTTACTATTGTGCCACATAGAAGCCCACTATTTTTATTATTGTGCCCTAACATTATTATTGATATGTCGGCTCTCATTATGTTATGACCCCTTAGACTCCTATATATAGAAAGGAGGTCTTTTCATTTGTATCATCCAAGAATTGTTCATTTATGTAATGTAAAGGAGGTTTCCCCCTCAAAGAGGCTGAATTCTAAGGCATTGATCTATCTTTTCTATCTTTTCTTGAGCTGGTTTCATAACATCATCCTTAAAAACCATTTTCTAGAGAGACATTAAGCTCTCACGTCAGATGTATTTCTTTGTTTTGAGATCTCTTTCTTGGACTTTTCTATATCCCTTCGGATTAAGGGGGAAATGTTCGATAGCTAATCCTCAGGATTAACCTTGGGTCAGTTTGTGTAGTTATTAGAGTCCAAGACCGCCAAGAAGCTAATTCAACTCTTTCCTATATCTATTAATATGTACACATTGTAGATCATTGATTGAGATTCATTAATATACATTTGATTTGGTTTCCAATTTCGTGTGCCATACATAATGCATATTACCTCAGTCAAGTTGGTTCACTTGTCGTCATTTTGAAATATAAGCCAACTTATTCTATATGAGTTGTTATCTTCAATAATGTTGTTGTTTTTCTCTTTATAAATTGTTATTTAAAAGTGTGAATTATTCTAATTATTATTAGTTAATGTTTTATAATGTAAATTAATTCATCACAATTCTATAAACATATCTACAATTTATGAAGATATTATTCACTATTTTATTTCTACCACAAAAAATATATTTCTAGTTACTTAACATTAATATTAAATTTTATTTTAAAATTAGTATACAATTTTAATTTTAAAACTTTAATAGTTTTCCAATTACAATTCTCTTTAGTCTTTATTTTATAAATATATAATGTTTTTAGCACTCAAGCAAACATTATACATTGTCCCATAATTTTCTCATTAGCTTTTATTGTAATAAATTATTTAATTCATTTTTTATATTTCTTTAACAATTTAATAAATTGAAATAAATAAAGGGAATTATAATTATGATTATTATTAAAATAAGCATTATTTATATTCATATAAATATAAATAATCGATGGACTCAGAGCTTCATTAGCCCTATTTTTAAAAGTAGGGATACAAATAACTCCTCTAATTATCGGGCAATTATGACGAGCCCTCTCTTAACCAAGTTATATGGTATTATTTTCGAAAAGAATTTGAGCATATGGCTTGAAAGTGAAGGTACATGGGCTAAAGGACAAGCGGATTTTAGAAGGTAGCACTCAACAACAGACCACCTCGTTATGCTTAGGATCATTATGGAGGAATTGCACAATGATAAATCCAATCCCTTATGTTGCTTTGTGGACTTTAGAAAAGTTTTTGATATGGTTCCTAGAAACAACCTATGGAATAGATTAGAACAGGTAAAGGTTCCTTTCAAGTTGAGAGTTGCTGCTATAAAGTTGTACGAGAATGTAATTGGCAAGTTAAAGAGCAACGAGGGGTGGTCGAAATATATTAACTGTAATATCAGTGTTAAACAAGGTTGCCCCCTCTCCCCTACCCTATTTGGCATTTACATGGACATGCTAGAAGGTTGTTTACAGGAAGAAAGTTGCGCTCGCACGACCTTATTTGGGATAGTCATTATCCTTCTTCCCTATGATGACACAATTCTTCTTCTTGCAAGGTGCCCTTCTGATCTTAATAAGCAACTTAGACTTCTTAGGGATTTCTGCCCTACCTTGGCTATGACTGTCAACACTCATAAAACAAAAGTTATGATTATCAAATCCAAGAGGGACACTTACACTAATTTTATGTATGATAATAGTAACTTGGAGGAAGTGTCTTCTTATAAGTACCTAGGAATTGATATTCATCACAAGCTCAACTAGAGTTATAACACTGAGAAAAGGATTAATGGATGGTGGAATTCTTATTTTTGTCTTGAAAGTAATTGTAAAAGGGCAAACCTTGTAATGTGGGATAGAAAGAAGTTCCTCTTTGAAACTTTAGTCACTCTTCTTACCTTACATGGTTGTGAGGTTTGGGTTTGCAGCACCTCTAGAGAATCTCAAGAAAGATTAAGCAAATCCAGCAGCATTTTATAATGTAGAACCTCAAAATTAAAATCTATAAATCCTATACTATTTTCCTTATAGAAGTTAGTCTTTCCCATATCGAGAGTCTAGCTATGACTAGGCTTTTATTATACAAACACAAACTTAATAATGTAGGAGACTATAGAATTCATAAGCTAGCTTTAAATTCCAACCAAAACCACCTAAGGCTCAAACAAGGTTGGTATAAAGACATGAGGGCCTAGTACAACTATTGGGAGATTGACAAGAATGTTGCATTGCAAAACATTAATAGCATTAAAAATATTGTTACTTCTAAGTTCAAAGAAAAAAAGTGGTGTGAGAAATATTTAGCATCTAAAAGAAAATTAAGATATTGCAAGGAGGTCATCAACCCCACCCTAGAAGAGAAAAAGTATCTCTCGTTTTAACTAGCTCAAAGAAGGACATTAATATAACCAAGATTAGAACGAACTCTAATGAGCTCCATAGTGAAACACGTCATTGGGCAGTTTCTAAAACATCATGGATGGAAAGGATCTCCTATCTTTGTGAGAATATGAACATCGATGATGAAAACCACTTCCTCTTGGAATGGCCCGCGAACAACCACATTAGATCTAAGTTTCATAATCTTTCATGCAAACTCACCTTCCTAGCCTTTTACGATGTCAAAATTATAGTGAGCTTGGGAGGCTTCTCTCCAAGCTTTTTGAGCATAGGAATAAAATCTTAAATCAAACTAAATAATATGTTTCTTTAGGTCGGATAGACCAAAGTGTGGTCTCAATGGAGGTTAACCATTATCATCATAAAAATATATTTATAATAAAGAATGTAATCAAAATTAAACAAAGCCTTTTGGTGAAAATCCCATCGAAGAATTTTTGCATTTCGATCTAACAAGTGTGGTTCATCGACAAGGCAGACCATCACAAAGGCTTAAATAGAGAGCAGCCTAAAAACATAATTTCAGGTAAGTGCTATATTTGAACAATAATGTTTAAATTATAATATTAATTTACAAATATATTAAAAACAAATATTATTAATTAATGGCTATATTAAACATCTAGTTTCCGTTTAAATAAAATAACTTTTTAATTGACAAAGTATCCCATCAAAATTTATTCTTTATTCTTTATTCAAAATTATGTAGTTTTAATTGACCAGGAATTTGCGTTTACTACTTCTAAATCTAGTAGGAGTACATCATCCAATGAATGGTACATAGACCGCGAGTCTTCCCATAATATGACAGGTGCATGGAAGTTCCTTTCAAAGCTTGTAGAGAGGGCACTTGTATTTAGATTGTACTAGGAGGCGACCACACTGTGAGAGTTGTTGGTGTGGGGATTGTGACTTTTGAGAGGGAGTGTTTTCCTCCGTTGAAGGTCATGAATGTTTTTTATGTTCCAGGGATGAAGAAGAACTTGATTTTAGTGTCTAATATGGAGGAGAATGGGTTTGACGTCACATGCCCAAGAGGGCAGGTATTCATGCATCCTAGAGGAGATTCCATCATTTTGGCTAAAGTGATTTGAGTCCTCTCTGGGAAATTATATAGGTTCAATTTTCAATCAGCAGGAGCATTGGTGAGTATCACATCTGGTATCACTCACACTATTACCACCACCAATAGAGACTTGTGTGAGTTATGGCACCAGAGGATGGAACATATGCATCATGGATCTTTAAGAGCAGTGACGGAGATCACTAATGGATTTCCTAATCTCATTGTCGAGCATTATGAGGTATGCATAGGGTGTGCTTTGGGTAAGTACACCAAGTTACATTTTCGAGTGACCCATAGTAGATCTAAAGGTATACTAGACTTGATTCATATTGATGTTAGTGGTTGTATGTATGATGTGTCTATGGGTGGTTATGAGTATTATGTTATATTCATTGATGACTGCTCTAGGAGAAATTGGATATATTTCCTGAAGACCAAGGGTGAGGTGTTCAGTCACTTTAAAGAGTTCAAATCTCTTTTGGAAAAGCAGAAAAGAGGTCATTAGGAGAGAGTTCACGATTCCTTACAACACCTAGCAGAATGGTGTTTCTGAAAATAAGAATAGATCTATTGTGGGGGTTGCTAGAGGAATGATTCATGATCAGGGATTGGCTTTGTTTTTGTGGGTTGAGGCCTACAATATAGTTGTTTATCCTTAGAATAGGAGTCATCACAGAGTATTGGGGAAACTCCGAAGGAGGATTTCATTGGAGGTAAGCCTCATGTGGGACATCTTCGTATCTTCGGATGTCTCATATATTCTTATCTCCCTAAGGAGCAGAGGATGAAGCTGGAACCCATGGCAAAGAAGGGTATCTTTATGGGCTACATCGACACTTCGAACGCCTACCAAATATTCATTCCTTCTAAATGGAGAGTGGTGATTAGGAATGATGTGAATTTCGAGGAGGAGAGGGCCTATAGGATATCACTGCAGTATGATGAGAGAGAGTCACAAACTTCTCCTCAGCAGGGAGGGCATGTATAGGGAGCAGGACCTCACGGTTTTGGATCAAATGATACAAGTGGAAGCATGTTGCAGTTGGAAGCATTCAGAAGTTCAAGGCGAGGTTTGTGGCTAGAGTTTTCTTACAGATAGAGGGAGTTGTCTAGGATGAGACCTTCACTCTCGTAGCTCGATACACTTCTATCTGGTCGCTTTTTTCTATTACTACAGAAATGGGTTGGCAGATCCATCAAATGGATGTCAAGACCACATTTATGAACGTAGTCATAGAGGAGGAGGTTTATTTTGATTAGACACAAGGCTCTGAGGTACTTTAGCAGGAGAGCCATGTATGCCAATTCAGCTGATCACCCTACGGAATTAAGAAAGCTCTGAGAGTTTGGTATTTAAGGATTGATACTTACTTGCAACAGATGGGTTTCACGAAGAGTGATGCAGATCCAAACCTATAATACGTTGTCGTAGTGTATGATCTGCTCATTCTTGTGTTGTATGTTGATGACTTGTTCTTTACTGAGGAAAAGAGACTTATTAGTGGTTGCAAGGAGGATCGTGGTATGTAGTTTGAGATGAAGGACATTTGGTTGATGCATTACTTTTTGGGGCTTGAGGTGTGGCAGGAGGAGGGGAATATATTTCTAGGGTAGGGGCGGTATGTTGTGGATGTGTTGAGAAGATTTCACATGGAAGATTGAGACCCATATCTACACCTATGATCGCCAATTGGAAGAAGCTTCACACTTTAGATTCTAGTTTTGTGGATCCCACATTGTATAGGCATCTTATTGGTTCCTTGATGTATGTGGTCAACACCAGGCTAGATATATGCTTTGTATTGAATACACATAGCCAATTCATGGTTGAGCCTAGGAAGGTGCACTAGGTAGCTTTAAAGCACATTCTTTGCTACGTGCATTAGAATCGTGATTATGGTCTAGACTATAACAGGGGAGATGGAGTGAGATTGGCAGATTACATAGATTCAGATTGGGCAAGCAGCGCTTTTCACAAGAAAACCACTTCATGATGTTGCTTCATATTGGGTTTGGAATTTGTGTCATGATTCAATGGAAAGAAAAATTTAGTTGCTTCGAGCTCTTCTAAGGCTGAGTATATGCTACTGGCTAGGCGATTTGTGAGGCCATTTTCCTTCACAAGTTGTCATATGGCCTATTTTATTATGTGTTAAGATTGACGGTTATTCACTGTGATGATGGGGAGAATCCAGTCTTTCATGAAAGGTCAAAGCACATTGACATCATATATCATTTCATCAAGGAATATGTTCAGAAGGGGGTAGTGAAGCTAGAGTATATATCAACAGATGAGGAAGTGGTTGATGTTCTCATGAAGTCCTTATGAAGAGACAAGCATGTCCATTTCAAGGACAAAATTGGTGTGTAGAGAAACACTTTCCTCGGTAAGAGGAAGTGTTTATTTTTAATATACCTTGGACAAGTGGTTTCCCATGGGTTTTTGTCTACCTAGGGAAAAGTGTCCAAAATAATTATTTCCCTAAGTGTGGCTTTATAAAGTGAATGTGACTTTATATGTGGTAAAGTCATTGTTAAATTATAAGGTGAAAAGTGACATTAGACGTAAAGTACAATGTGGGTAATTTATTTAATGGGTTTATTTTCATCCCTTTACCTAAATGAATCTGAGCCATTATATTTTAGGGTTTCTCAAAATCCGTTTAGCGAAACAAAAGGGGTAAAAGAAAAGAGAGACTACATTCATTCTTCATGAACAGATTGGAGAAAGGAGGCTGAGAGCTAGAGAAAAGTTCTGAAGGGATTGTTGCAGCAAGCTAAAGGAGTGATTTCTAGGCAAAGCTTAGCATGGAAATAAAGGTTCATAATGGATCAAAAGGTACAATATGAACAAAATTGAATGTTTTGATTTGCACACCATTCGAGAGAAGCTTTTGAATAAAAAAAATTAAACAAAATCAGTAGAGTTTGTACATCGATACGAAAATCCATACAGTCCGTACAATCGTATACGTATAATACATATTGTCGCTTAAAAGGGGCACAAAAATTGAGGAAAAATGGGCACGGGTTTCAAGAACTCTTGGTCTAAGGAGAAAAATTTAATGAGTTGTCTAGCAGGTTTTCCTCGGAGAAGATTGAAAGGGTTTTGCATGGCTCTAAGTTGATGAAAATTTTCTGTGTATTTTTATGTGAGTTGTTGGTATTGTTATGTCCATATTTATTTTCAGCATTTGTTGACAGTCCCATGTGTTTTAATCTGAAAAATTTCATTTCCAGAATTCTATATGTTGAATGTATGTTTATGGGAAAGGGAATTTATCTGATGGGAATGATGAGGTGAAAATAAAACTGAGTTGGGATTGTTGGAAACATTTTTTAGTCATCAAATTTCAACACAAGTCATATTGAAGAATGCATTGAATAGTGATAAACAACCTTGTCATGATGAAGAGTACTTCTCACCTTGTATCCGACAAGGGGGGAATAGTTGGTGGTCTGCTACAGGTTAGAGTTCGAGATGTCAAGCGACCCTCAGGTCGAGTGGAATTGATCTAATTCAGAGTTGAATTGATCGAGTTGATTGAGCACTTCCATGTTTGAAATTCTTCGAGGAACTGTTGTGATAGTACCGAAGTTTGTGGTCACCTTGAAACCACATATTTTATTGTTCTCAGAACCGTTATGAAGGTTCTAGAGTTTGTGTTGGTTGAGACTTTGAGTTCTCCCATCTTAGTCTGTGGTCATCCTTGAAAACCATTTTCTTCAGAGACATTTAGCTCTTAGCTTAGATGTATTTCTTCATTTTGAGCTCTCGTTCATGGACTTAAGTATATTCCTTCACGTTAAGGGGGGAATGTTAGATAGCTAATCCCGAGGATTAAACTTGGGTTAGTTTGGTTAATTATTGAAGTCTAAGAACTCTGAGAAACAAATTCAATTGTTTCCTATATCTATTAATATCTACACATTGTACATCATTGATTGAGATTGACTAATATACATTTGATTTGGTTTCCAATTTCATGTGTCTTACATAATGCATATTCCCTCAGTCAAGTTGATTCACTTTTCATCATTTTGAAATATAAGCTAACTTATTTTGAATGAGTTGTTATCTTCAATAATGTTGTTACTTTTCTCATTATAAATTGATATATCGAAGTGTGAGTAAATCTAATTATTATTAGTTTATGTTTTCTAATGTAAATTAATTCATCACAATTATATAACCATATATACAATTTATGAAGAGATTATTCACTATTTTATTTGTACCACAGAAAAATATATTTCTATTTACTTAACATTAACATTAAATTTTACTTAAAAATTAATATACAATTTTAATTTTAAAACTTATATACTCTCCCAATTACAATTTTTTTAATCTTTATTTTATAAATATATAATGCTTTTAGAACTTATCCAAATGTTATACACTATCCCATAATTTTTTCATTAGCTTTTAGTGTAATAAATAATTTAATTCATTTTTTATATTTTTTAATAATTTAATAAATTGAAATAAATAAAGATTATAATTATGATTACTATTAAAATAAACATTATTTTTATTCATATAAATATAAATAATCCATGGACTCACAGTCTCGTTATCCCTATTTTTAAAGTGGAGATACAAATAACCTCTCTAATTATCACACAATTATGATGAGCCCTCTCTTAGCCAAGTTATATGGTGTTATCTTGGGAAATAAGTTGAGCATATGGCTTGAAAGTGAAGGTAAGCAATCTAAAGTCCAAGCGGGTTTTAGAAGGCAACACTCAACAATGGACCACCCCATTACACTTAGGAATAGATTAGAAGAGCTAATGGTTCCTCTAGAGTGGAGAGTTGCCACTATAAGGTTATACGAGAATGTAATTGCAAAGTTAAAGAGCAATGAGGGGTGGTTGAAAGATATTAAGTGTACTATCAGAGTTAAGCAAGGTTGCCCCCTCTCCCATACCCTATTTGGCATTTACATCGACAAGCTAGAAGGTTGTTTAGAAGAAGCAGGTTGTGATGGCACAATCTTAGTTGGGATAGTCATCATCCTTCTTCTCTATGCTAACGATATTGTTCTTCTCACAAGGTGCCCTTCTGATCTTGATAAGCAACTTATACTTCTTAATAATTTCTGCTCTACCATGGGTATGACTGTCAACACTCACAAAACAAAAGTTATGATTATCAAATCAGAGAAGGACACTTACTCTCATTTTATGTATGACAATAGTAACTTCGAGGAAGTGTCTTCTTACAAGTAACTAGGAATTGATATTCATCACAGGCTTAACTGGAACTATATCATTGAGAAAAGGATTAGTGGAGGGTGGAAAGCTTATTTTGGTCTTGGAAATAATTGTAAAATAGAAAACCTCATAATGTGGGATATAAAGAAGTTCCTCTTTGAAACTTTAGTCACTCTTGTTATCTTATATGTATGTGAAATTTGGGGCTGTAGCATCTCTAGTAATCCTCGAGAAGTATTGAGATAATCCAGAAGCGTTTTATAACGTATAACCTCAAAATTAGAAACAATACAACCTATCCTATTCTCCTTATAAAAGTGGCTCTTTCCCCTATCGAGAGCCTAGCTATGACTAGGCTTCTATTGTACAAGTACAAACTCAATAACATAGAAGACCATAAACTTCCTAAGCTATCTTTACATTCCAACCAAAACCACCTAAGGCTCAAACGAGGTTGGTATAAACACACAAGGGCCTGCTTAAACCATTGGGAGATTGAGGAGAATGTTGCATTTCAAAACATTAATAACATTAAAAATATTGTTACTTCTAGTTTCAAAGAAAACATGTGGTGTGAGAAAGATTTAGCACCTAAAAGAAAATTAAGATATTATAAGAAGGTGATTAGCCCCACACTAAAAGATCAGAAGTATCTCTCTGTTTTAACTAGCTCAAAGAGGAAAATTAATATAGCCAAGATCAAAACGAACTCTCATGAGCTCCATGTGTAATGGGTCGTTGGGTAGTTCCTAAAACACCATGGATGGAAAGGATCTGCCATATTTGTGAGAATATGAACATTGAGGATGAAAACCACTTCCTCTTAGAGTGCCCTGCGTACAACCACATTAGATCTCAGTTTCATAATCTTTGTTGCAATAATGACCTTTCGAGCCTTTTACGATGTCAAAATTATAGTGAGCTGAGGAGGCTTCTCTCGAAAGCTTTTTGAACATAGGAATAAAATCTTAAATCAAACTAAATAATTTGTTTCTTTAGATCCAATAAACCAAAGTTTGGTCTTAGTGGACATTAACCATTATCATAATAAAGAATATATTTATAATAAAAAATATAATCAAATTTATTAAAAATATAATTAATTTTTTATAAATATAATTTTTAAAATATTAAAAAAATAAAAATATATATTATATAATTTTACATTAAATTTTAATTTGAAAATATTTATTGCAAAAATAATATTCTTAATTTTTTAATTAAAATTAAAAAATATAAATATAATTTTAATTGCATTTCAAATAACTTTGCTTCATTTCCTTTTAAACTGCAATAAATAAATAAAAATATCATATTAAATAACCATGACTATTATATGATTTCGGGCCACAGTACATACTCGTGTTAACCGTTCAAAACCTCGCAAGCGAAAAGCAAAAATCCCTAATCGTGAAAATCCATCGTCGTGTTAACGGTTCAAAATCGCGTAAGCGAAAAGTGAATATCCATAATCATGTTAATGGTTAAAACCCCGCAAGTGAAAATCCAACCATGCATCATGTTAAAGGTTCAAAACCCTCAAAATGAAAGTCCAGCAATGTTATTTACTATATCAAAAACCTAGCCATGCAATATCATTTCCATTGGAGAGGGAATTGAACCTCTAATTTCATATCTGAAAATGTCTTGACAAAGTGTCTTATCAAGGTTTATTTTTTATTCAAAATTCTCTAATTTTAATGTAAAATTTAACTAATAAATAAAATAAGTTTTTAATTTACTTGATAATTTATTTATTAGTTACTGAAACAATTTTCTATAACATTAAAATTTAAAAAAAGAAAAAAGAAAGAAAGAAAACGATAAAGTTATTAAATACAACCCGAATGGAGGAACAAGAGGTTGGTTAACCCCCACATTTGATGCTCCGGCCAAGTGTTCAAAACCTTTGAAATTCCTCGTGTAAGCGTCGACGCCGTGATTAAAGTTCACGTAAGCCATTTTGCTAATTGTAGGGTGACGTGGAATACCTAAAACCCAATTGGAGGCAATTAATCCACTGCAGAACGTCAGTTAGCAATTTATCCACCACAAAACAAATTAGTGAGCTATGCAGATCCAAGAGTGATGGAGATCCAAACCTATACTTCATTGTTGTAGGGGATGATCCTCTCATTCCTGTGTTATGCGTTGATGACTTGTTCATTACTGAGGCAAAGAGACTTATTAGTGGTTGGAATCACGATCTTGCTATGGAGTTCGAGATGAAGGACATTGGGTTGATGCATTAATTTTTGGGGCTTGAGGTGTGGCATGAGGAGGGGCATATAATTTTGGGGTAGGGGTAATATGTTGGGGATGTGTTGAGCAGATTGCACATGAAATATTGTAGACCCTTGTCTACACCTATGATCACCAACTAAAAGAAGGATTTATGTACCGTTGTACAAGAAACAATGAATTATGTGAGGTGCACACTGTTCGAGAGAAGATTTTGAATAAAAAAAAGTTTAAAACAAAATCAGTAGAGTTCATATAGAGGTATGGAAATCCATAGAGTTCATACAATGGTATTCGTACAATACATATTTTTAACTTCAAATCGGCAGGGAAATCGACGCAAAGTGGGCATGGTTTTCAAGGACTCTTGGGCTCAGGAGATAAGTTGTATTTTTTTGTTTTCTTTTGTCTCCATATGTATTTTTCGTGAACATGAAAGATATATAAATTTGAAGATCTCTCTAACAAACTTTCCCCCGAGAAGATTGAAGGGGTTTCACCTCGGTCTAAGTTGATGAAAATTTTGTCTGTATTTTTATGTGAGTTGTTGGTATGTTTATGTCCATATTTATTTTCAGGATGTGTTGGGAGTCCCATGTGTTTTAATCTGAAAATTTCATTTCCAAAATTCTATATGTTAAATGTATGTTTATGGGAAAGGGCATTTAAGTGAATGAGAGTGATAAGGTGAAATTAAAACCGAGTTGGGCTTGCTGGAAACATTTTTTAGTCATTAAATTTCAACACAAGTCATACTTAAGAATGCATTTGAGAGTGATAACCATCCTCGCAGTGATGAAGATTACTTCCCACCTTGTATCTCACAAAGGGGGGAATAGTTGGTGGTTTGCTAGAGGTTAGAGTTCGAGATGTCAAGTGACCCTTAGGTTGAGTGGAATTGGTCAAAGTGAGAGTTGAATTGATCGAGTTGATTTAGCACTTTCGTGTTTGGAATTCTTCAAAGAACTGTTGTGATAGTTCTAGAGTTTGTGGTCACCTTAAAACCACATTTTTTTATTGTTCTCAGAACTTCTATAAAGGTTCTAGAGTTTGTGTTGGTTAAGACTTTGAGTTCTCCCATCTTAGTTAGTGGTTATCCTTAAAAACCATTTTCAGGTGAGATCTATTTCTTTGTTCTGAGCTCTGTTTCTTGGACTTTGTTATATCCCTTCAGATTAAGGGGGGAATGTTAGATAGTTAATCCTCAGGATTAACCTTGGGTCAATTTGTGTAGTTATTGGAGTCCAAGACCTCCGAGAAACTAATTCAATTGTTTCATATATCTATTAATATATACACATTGTACATCATTAATTGAGATTCTTTAATATACATTTCATTTGGTTTCCAATTTCGTGTGTCTTATATAGTGCATATTACCTAACTCAAGTTGCTTCAGTTGTCGTCATTTTGAAATATAAGTCAACATATTCTATATGAGTTGTTATTTCGAAGTGTGAATTAATTTAATTATTATGAGTTAATGTTTTATAATATAAATTAATTCATCAAAATTCTATAAACATATCTACAATTTATGAAGATATTATTCACTATTTTATTTCTACCACAAAAAAAAATATATATTTCTAGTTACTTAACAGTAATGTCAAATTTTATATTAAAATTAGTATACAATTTTAATTTAAAACTTATCTAGTTTTCCAATTACAATTATTTTTAGTCTTTACTTTATAAATATATAATGTTTTTAGAACTCAACCAAACGTTATACATTATCCCATAATTTTTTCATTAGCTTTTATTGTAATAAATAATTTAATTCATTTTTTATATTTTTTTAATAATTTAATAAATTGAAAAATAAAGAGAATTATAATTATGATTATTATTAAAATAAACTTTATCTATATTCGTATAAATATAAATAATTGATGGACTCAGAGCCTCATGAGCCCTATTTTTAAAAGTGGGGATACAAATAACTCTAATTATCGGACAATTATGATGAGCTCTCTCTTATTATTGGACAATTATGATGAGCCCTCTCTTAGCCAAGTTATATGGTATTATTTTCAAAAGGAAGTTGAGGATATGGCTTGAAAGTGAAGGTAACAGGGCTAAAGGACAAGCAGATTTTAGAAGGTATCACTCAACTACAGACCACCTAATTATGCTTAGGATCATTATGGAGGAATTCCGCAATGATAAATCCAATCTCTTATGTTGCTTTGTTAACTTTATAAAAGATTTCGATATGGTTCCTAGAAACAACCTATGGAATTGATTAGAAGAGCTAAAGATTCCTTTCAAGTTGAGAGTTACCACTATAAGGTTATACGAGAATGTAATTGGAAATTTAAAGAGTAATGAGGGGTGGTCGAAAGATATTAAGTGTAATATGAGAGTTAAACAAGGTTGTCCCCTCTCCCCTACCCTATTTTGAATTTACATGGACATGCTAGAAGGTTGTTTAGAGAAAGCAGGTTGTGCTCGCACGACCTTATTTGGAATAGTCATTATCCTTCTTCTCTGTGATGATGCAATTCTTCTTCTCGCAAGGTGCCCTTCTGATCTTAATAAGCAACTTAGAATTCTTAAGGATTTTTGCCCTACCATGGCTATGATTGTCAACGCTCATAAAACAAAAGTGATGATTATCAAATTCAAGAGGGACACTTACGCTAATTTTATGTATGATAATAGTAACTTCGAGGAAGTGTCTTCTTATAAGTACATAGGAATTGATATTCATCACAAGCTCAACTCGAACTATAACACTGAGAAAAGGATTAATGGAGGGTGAAATTCTTATTTTTGCTTGAAAATAATTAGAAAAGGGCAAACCTTGTAATGTGGGATAGAAAGAAGTTCCTCTTGAAACTTTAGTCAGTCTTCTTATCTTACATGGATGTGAGGTTTGGGGTTGCAGCATATCTAGAGAATCTCGAGAAAGATTGAGAAAATCCAGAAGCATTTTATAATGTAGAACCTCAAAATTAAAAACAATAAACCATATACTATTCTCCTTATAGAAGTCAGCCTTTCCCCTATCGAGAGCCTAGCTATGACTAGGCCTTTATTTTTTTTTCCCCTAGGAAAAAGTCGTAATTTTATTCATATTGATAAAATTACATTTTGTAGATGCTTGAAGCATATGCATATGGCTGTTCCTGTGATGACAGGCAGCAAACAGAATAAAACGCAAAAGGTCAAAAACTGTTCCTGTAAATACAGGAATCCAACAGAAAAAGTTGTGTCTAGAGGCCTATATTTTCCTTCCTTTTTTCTTTTCTACTTTGCGCCATACTCCCGCGTTGGGAGTGGGTGCAATTAAGGCAAGCTGGTTTTCCCCTGTATACACTTATTGTTCTTTGTCTGAGTCAGATCCTTCGGGGCTGTGTGCTCTTTTGGCTCCGCTTATTTCCACTTGTAGATCTTGCTGCCGTTCCAAGTTGTTTGGCTCCAATTTGGGTTCTTAGTTGTTTTCCTCCATTGCTTTGTCCTATGGTCCTTGTAGATCTGTGGGTTCCGTGTTGAGTGCTTCCTCCTCCAGTGGTTCTGTATGCTGCCAGCCCTTTGGTTTCTTCTGTTGTTTCTTGTTCCCTTTAGGTTCCTTACTGGACAGAGGACATGCATATTGTAGGTGCCCTGTCTGCATGCAGTTGCGGCATCTGAATACCGTGTTCTCGTAATCAAGTTGTTGTGTCCACAATGAATTGTTGAAGTTTAGTGTGATGTGATCTGGAAGCCCTTGGCTTAGATCCACCTCGACACATATTCTGGCATATGTGAAGATTCCCCGGTTGACTCTGTCCTCATCTATTTTAAGATGTTTTCCTAAGGAATTCCCAATGGTTGTTAATGCCTTCCGATGCTAGAAGTGCAGCGGGAGGTTATGAAGCCTTACCCAAACTGGCATTGTCGATACAACCATTTTGTTAGCATCAAAGTCCGAGAACCAGGGGGTGATAAAGAGGCCAGCATTGCCCCAAAACCAAGGCCCTTGGTTGATGATACTGTCTCGTTCCAGTTCTGTGTTGAATCTGACTATGAAGAAACCCTTAGGGCATAGATATATTTCACACTTGGGTGTCCATGAAGAAAAAACCCATTGATGTAGTGCATCAACTTTGGGCCAGTAACCATTGAATCTACAAATAACGGCATTTTGCATTAAATCCGTATACAGATCTGTTACCTCAGGCAGTGATACAGTGAGCATGGGTGATTTTGGCCTCTGTTCCACGATATAGGGCCCTGGAAGCTCTGCTGCGGGTGTTGGTTTATGTTGCATTGGATCTTTCCCTTTGACTGCATCACGGAAAGAACCTGTGTTTTTTGAGGTAGTTCCCTTGCATCCGCCTCGGAGTCTCAAGTTGAGGATGATAGTTGAATCATTAGCAACTCCATAGTGTTGAAGGGTGTGTAGATCCTGCAAGCAATGTCCTAGAAATAAAAGATTTTGGTGTGATACCGGAATGCCCAGTTTATTCTGGATCTGTTTTTTTACCTCCAGAACCTCCATGCCTTCCTTGGATTGAATGAAATAGTGTTTGCCGTCTACGGATCTGATGAATATTTTCAGATCTGTCGGATTTGCCTTACCCAAGCTCTTATTTGTATGTTTATTGTCCGGATCTGGTGGATCGATGGCGGATTTGGGGATTACATACCGTCTTCCGCGTTGATGGGCTTTGTTTCTACTTCTGGAGGCGTCCGTGGTGGTTTTAGTGGCCGCCATGATAGATCTGGGGCACCCTCACTCATTACCGTCCGGATCTCTGCCGTCGATGATCGATCCGCCGTATTTGGAAGCCAGATTTGTGGCACTGTGATCGATTTTGCAGATCTGAGCCTTGCTCTCACTGTTCCTTCGGTGTTATGCACTGATCCAGCGGCGTTGAAGGTTACGTTGGCTCTCACTGTCCAGATCTCTTCGAGCCGCACGGCCGCAGCCATAACCGCTTTTGGCCCTAACAAAACTCCTTCCGTCAGCATAACAATTGATTGCTGCCTGGGTTCTAAGATCTGTCGTTTGTATGCGGCCTTCAGACTTTCTTCGCGAGCTGGAGGCAGGTCCTTCGAGCCCCGGTTGACCGCATTCTTGGTGCGACCTTGCAGCGCCATTCGAAAACCCTCGTTTGCCATTCGAAAACCCTCCATAATATCTATTGGTTATGTCAAAAAAACAATAATATTGATAAGCTCACTAGGCTTTTATTATACAAGCACAAACTCAATAACATAGGAGACCATAGAATTCATAAGCTAGCTTTAAATTCGAGCCAAAACCACCTAAGGCTCAAACGAGGTTGGTATAAAGACACAAGGGCCTAGTAAAACCATTGGGAGATTCACAAGAATGTTGCATTGCAAAACACTAATAACATTAAAAATATTGTTACTTCTAAATTCAAAGAAAAATGTGGTGAGAGAAAGATTTAGCAGAGAAAAGAAAATTAAGATATTGTAAGGAGGTCATCCACCCCACCCTAGAACAACAAAAGTATCTCTCGTTTTAACTAGCTCAAAGAAGAGAATTAATATAACCAAGATTAGAACGAACTCTAATGAGCTCCATAGTGAAATAGGTCATTGGGCAGTTTCTAAAAGATCATGGATGGAAATGATCTACTATCTTTGTGAGAATATGAAAATCGAGGATGAAAACCACTTCCCCTTGGAGTGACCAATGAACAACCACATTAGATCTAACTTTCATAATCTTTGTTGCAAACTCACCTTCCTAACCTTTTATGATGTCAAAATTATAGTGAGCTTGGGAGGCATCTCTCCAAGCTTTTTGAGCATAGGAATAAAATCTTAAATCAAACTAAATAATATGTTTCTTTAGGTCGGATAGACGAAAGTGTGGTCTCAATGGAGGTTAACCATTATCATCATAAAAATATATTTATAATAAAGAATATAATCAAAATTAAACAAAATCTTTTGGTGAAAATCACATTAGAGAATTTTTGCATTTCGATCCAACAAGTGTGGTTCATCTACGAGGCAGACCATGACAAAGGCTTAAATAGAGAGAAGCCTAGAGAAATAATTTCACGTAATTGTCATATTTGAACAAAAATGTTTGAATTATAATAGTAATTTACTAATATATTAAAAACAAATATTATTAACTAATCCTATATTAAACCTCTAGTTTCCATTTAAATAAAATAACTTTTTAATTGACAAATTATCCTATCAAAATTTATTCTTTATTCTTTATTAAAAATAAAATTATGTAGTTTTAATGTAAAATTTAACTAATAAATAAAATAATTTTTTAATTTACTTTATAATTCATTTATTAGTTAAAAAACAATTCTCTATAATATTAAAATTCAATAAAAGAAGAAAAAAGAAGCGAAGGATAAAGCTATTAAATACAACCCCAATAGAGGACCAAGAGGTTGGCTAACCCCGGAGTTTGGTGCTCATGCTAGGTGTTCAAAACCATTGAAATCCCTGGTGTAACCGTTGTCGCCGCTTACTTCCATTAAAGTCCACGTAAGCCATTTTGCTGACTGTAGGTGACGTGGACTACCTGAAACCCAAATGGAGGCAATTATTCCACCACAGAACATGTTTGTCAGCTAGGAATTCATCCACCACGGAACAAATCAGTCAGCTAGCAATGAATCCGCCACAAAAATTGATTACTTACAACGACTAGGAGAAAGTCTATACGCTGGAAAGGTGCTCGTTCGTCAAATACGTCGGATAATTAGAAGAACCGGTGTTCTTCTCTCCCGCTGCTAGGAAAATTTAATTTGTAAAGAGTCAGTTTTTGACTATGCATAGTTGCGGCTTTACGCCGTTATATGATGCGTAAATTCCCGGGATTGAAGAAATCATAAATGGTATATTGTAATTTCCGGCAAGCTTACTATTGAAGGTTCAGCAATAGTTACTATTTTGGAACATGGGGAGAGGACGGGAGGAGAGGTTTAAATTCACGGAATCTCATGTGAAGGACCAACTTTGTGTTTTCTTTACCGTGAATTGATTTTAATGACTAAAGAATGTCAGTTGGATAGGATGTTAAAACGGAGGTTCAGAGATCGGTCTTCCTCATACATCATATAAATGTTTAGCGAATGTGGTTCTATTTCCCCGAGTATTAAATGATAGCCAGTTCCAGCCATCATATAATGACAAATTTCTAAACAAGTCTATCGACAGAAACCTAATCAACTAGATACTCAATCAATAATTCAATTCAATTTAGTATTCAGTGAATGTGATTTTGTACGATCTTTCCCAATTTAAAATAGTAAAGGAATTTAGGTACGCAAATCCCTGACGTTTTGCCTCTTTTCTATAGTAATTAAGAGCATTCAACAGACAGATGGCGAGACATTCCTTTTTTTGTTTTCCTAGTGGCAGATCGCTCCAGTGTTGTGCTGCATGTATCGGGGAAATAATTTAGATGTGAAGTTAAACCGGATTTCGGTGCTTATGAGGGATTTATGTGCTTATGAGGGGATGCATTTCTTAACCATCCATTGCATTCTTTTTATGTTTGGTGATTTAACCTATACATTTTCAGGTGGTTCTGCATGCTGGTTCTTAATTATAAATTTTTGGGTATATTTGTTGACATTCCCACTGGAAGTTCAGAATCACTGAGATGCGATAGTGGTTCTTTTATAGTTTTCATAATTCATTTAGTGTTATTTAGAGATCTATTGGCTTTATAGCTATTTTCTTTCATAATTTTTTCAAAGGTATCCTGGAATAACCATTCCATATGGTATATTGGAGTTCGGTCTTTATAAGATGTATCTTTCGGACATCTTAAGTCTCTTTCTAGCCCGTTCTGTTCCTTCTTAATTGGTGTTTACATCTTTATACAAAAGGGATGATGGGTAACCTGCTCATGTTGAGACATTTTTGTTGCTTGTGAATAATCTAATACAGCTCAGAACTGCGTCCTCGAAGATCACACGAGGCAATTGACAGGTGATGCTGTCGCATATCTCATATCTCAAGGAAGTAAAAGAGATATTCCAGGATAATAAAGAGAAATATGATGACTTCCTTGAGGTCATGAAAGCTTTCAAAGCCCGAAGGTCTGTACTTCCTTTTATAAAAATTGGCATTATCCATGAATAGTTGTTATCTTTTTTTGTCTCCATTAACTACAAATGTTAACATTGAGGACAATTCTGCAGAATTGATACGATCGATGTGATAGCTCGAATAAGAAATTATTTAGAGGCCATAATTACCTTACTTTGGATTTTAAGGTTTTGAAATTGCAATTCCTTCCGGGCTCGAACGGGTTGAGTTTAACCCAGCATTGAATTATGTTACTAAAATCAAGGTAATGCGGATGAGCAATTATATTAATAAAATCAAGTTAATGCAGAAGATGATGTATTAGTAATTATTTGATATTTGAAAGCTATGTTATATTGACAACCCCAATTAACTGTAACCACAGTGTTTTTGGAATGGCCAACTAGTATAGGATTCTTGGCTAGAACATTCATGTTTTGAGAAAATAAAAAATGAAAGAATTTTTTTATTTACACTTTTAGTTTATTGTTTTCAGACAATGTTTCAAAAATGATGAACCGATAAGTTTTGGGATACACTAAATATGTATCGGAATGGGAGCAAATCAAAGAATGAACTATACGAACTGGTACTTTCAATTGTTTTTTAAAAATAGAAATATAAATGTTGTTTTCTTTTAATTTGGTTTATATGCAGGTAGAAACACTATTTTATAATCATGAAGATTTACCAGAAGAATTTATATATATTTTTAACCATAAGATGAAAATTAGTATAACTTCCTACCAAATTAAAACAATTTCATACAAAATTAAAAAAAAAATCTTGATTTCTTATATGTATTACAATGTCTTCTTCTTGTAGCCAATCTGCTGCTAGATATAAAAGAAAAGTGAAAAATTAGTATAAAGTGATTATTTTGAGAAAGAGACTTTAAATCATATGTATATGCTTTGTAGTTGAAACATAAAGATTAATTAGAAAAATACTGCACTTGGTTGTGTTTGCATTGTTGTGAACATATTGGATTTCAATGTCTTCATTGATTGTAAATGTACCATGTATTTGTAAATCTTGATTACTTGTTTTTTTAATATAATCTTGAAAATACATTTTTGCTAGCTTGGGAACTAGTTGTTTCAAGAGTAATTTTTTTATGAGGCAACATTGTACAAAAAAATAGACTTAGTGATGCAATTAAGATAATATGAATAGAAAAACAATATTTTTTGTTTGCATTTACGAGAGTCAATCATTGTGTCCTTTATCATTGTAGAGGATGATATTGACAAATTTCATTCAACACAAAGAGGCTCAAAAGACTTAGAGTATATGGTGGAAACTATCAATGTTGCTTCTATCTTTTCAAAAAGAAGGATAATTAGTATGTGTGACCATGCACTTAAATGGAAAGAAAATTGTGTATGGAAAAGTAAAAAAATTGTTAGAGGGATCAATTTTCTTATACCTTATGTTGCTTTTGTATTCAATTTATTGATGAGTGTTGATTGTGTTGCACCAAAAGTTCTTTCTTTGAGATATTTCTTGTTCTTTATAGTTTTGAAGCAGGATTGGAAAGTGTCTTTTTTGCAATTCTTGATAGTGGTGCAAACGTTTCCAATAACTATAGTTGTGATATAAGAGGAAGAGGTTATGATTGCTATCTGAAACACCAATCAAATTGAGAATGAAAATAGTAAAATAAAACTAATGCAAACTATTGAATCTAAGTGTTCCTCTATTTTAATCAAAATCTCAATCTTTAATTTTTAGTATCAACTAATTTTCCATACAAGTGTCCCAAATGCAACACTTGTTTCAATTGGACACATTTATGTATTTTATGGCAGTTGTTTTAATCTTGTATTTGAAATGAATTTGTAGTTTTTGAAAACTAGCTATATGTTCTTTATAATATTTGATTGAATTAGAGTCATAATCAATATGCAAAATTTTAAAATTTGCAATTGATATTCCTTTTCCCGGTGATTGTTTTTGTTCATTCTCTTCAATGAGATCCTTTGGCATAGTAAATGTGACTATCATGATTCCTTCAACATACCTACTATAAATAACTATGACATATCCATTGAGAAACCTTAAATATTTAAGAATGTTTAATTATTGAATTGAAATTGGAACTATGGATGATGCTTTCAATCTGTGGATGGATGATGTTGGTGAGATAAAAGTGAAAATGAGACTATGACATAGTGTTGATGAGTATAAATTACATGTGACAATAAATTCTATAACATTGTTTCAAATGCACTTACCTCTTAGATTATGTTGCAAGTGGTGTTTTTTGTTGTTTGTCCAAGTTTTCATGTTCTTAAGGGTTACAATTAAGTATAATAACATAAATAATGAGTTATGATTGAGGATGCGAATTAGAAAAAGTGGAAAATATGAGTTAAGTACATATTGAAGATGACTTAGGTAAGAAAATAGCTATAGGACACAGTAATGCACTAATTGTATGTAGGAAAATATATGAAGACAAGAAAATGAAATGTATCTAGTTTGAATATTTTGCAGCTACAAGTTATATTTTACCATATATGAGCGAGGATTGGTGTAGGTTTATTGCTATTTATGTCCAAAATAAAAAGAATGTTGTAATTATAAATGTGGCTATTTAGTTAGTTTGTTCTTTTGTTTTTTTTGGAGTATATCCATGTTGAAATATCCTAAAAAGACTATTGTTACTCCATAATGATTTTGCAAGAGTATGCAATGTAATGGTAAATGTTGCATATGCTGCAACAAAGACGTTAACAATTGAAATATGTGTGTTTTGAAGAATCATCTTTGATATTGTAACTTCTACATTTTTCTCTTCAAAATCCATATGTTCAAAACTACTTATATATTTTTTTGACACATATGAGCAAACCATGTTTACTATAATCATATATGCAATTGAATGTTTCAAGTTTTTGTAGTAAGATGGGTTGTTTCAAATATGTTTATTGTAAACATATGATGTTAGATTGCATTAGATCGTAATTTCTTGGTAGATCATTAATATGTGTTTGAAAATTGTGGGAGTTTAGCTAAGGAATTGAGGTATATGCAATTGTTTGGATGGATGGATAATTGTTGACTAGTTCCCACTTTGCATTTCTTGGTATACTTTCTATTTCAAGAGAAATTTTGTGTTTAATTTTAAAGTTTTATTTCTTAAGTTATCTTAGTAGATACAACAATTCTATGTTTCCTACATGACACAAAGTTGTGTATACTAATTCTTATCCTCTATTGTTAGGCCTTGTCACCTATGTATTGTACCTCCACATGCCAACTAAACTCGAAATTGTTTTATGTTTTTCAGGTGTCATGTTTTTGCTAATACTTAAATTGGTTTTGTTGTGCACAACATGGGACTTAAATCTTGAAATTTTTGATGGTTATATAAAGAAAAAAAATTAGCTTTTAGTCATCCAATGCTTACAAAATGGAATTTGGTGTGTATTACATCAAATTTATTGATTTCTTGTAAGCTTTAATGATACCATCCACACCATTGATAAGGAAATCTATATGTGTGTCACAAAGTACATTCCCATGGTTTTCTTCTTCGTTATTATTTGCATCATTTACAATTTCATTACCAAATGCAACATGGCTATTTCTAAAAAGTGTATAAGGAAAGGTGGGATCACTAGGAGAGTTTAAAATATAGTTTCTATTAACTTACTACAAATCATCTTCATTATTATTTTTACACATCCTCATTTTGTAGTAATTTACATGTTCTTGCTAAATGCCATATGTTATTGTTTTCTTTCTCATTGTAGGTTGTTGAAATATTAGTGAATTATTTATAGGTTGTGATTGGTATAAATCACCCCAATACGGTGTCATTATTTTCTAAATATTTTGTTTGAACATACTAAATATTAGCTAGTCAATCATCCATGTAATATAGAAAAATACTCCCAATCAAATAAACTTCACCAATGCTAACTACTCTCAATTCTTAGTAATGTTTTTTTAGGGTGTCTGGGAATTCATTTCTAAGTGGAACTAATCTAGACTTATTAAAAGTAATTAGTGATGCATAATTAATTATTACTCCACCTTCATTATATGCCTCCTTTGCTGTATATGTCAAAATCAATCCCTTGTTTCAAAATATTTGTAGTGTGATATGCATCATAAATTAGCATAAGCATGTGAAATATGGCTTTAGCTATTAAAAAAATTTCCATTGCCAACTCCTCCCATCAATAATAAGTAGAGTGGCTTATCTATGTTCATCTCTTTTATTTATTGCAATGTCTTTGAAAATTGATTGTTTTTCTCTTAAGAATCCTTCTAATTTTGTAGTATTCTTGAGTGTTAATCACAAATATATGTCGTGTCAATTTAAAAACTATATTAAGATGAAATTTTTATTCATGGGATTAGATAAATTGCAAGTATTTATCAAGGTTATACTTTTCATCAAGATGATTGGATCTTCCACTTTTTTAGATTATTTAGGTAGAAACTATAAGGTTGTTGTAAATTTATTTAATTACTTGTTCCAAATTACCTCATGTTGGGTTGATATTGTATGTGAAATTACTTTCATTGCTCTTTATTGTATGCTCATGCAACACTTATGCACTTTTCCATATTGGAAAGTCTTTCTTTAATGCATTTTTATTTTGTTTTGAAATGGGACAGATAAAAAACCATTTTTCTTTGTAATATAGATTCAAATGTGTTTTTTGTATTTGATGAATTGTATTACTCTTGTTTTTCTCCTTTTTTATATTGGTGTGCTATTTTTCTTATACTTTGATATGAATTCAGTTAAAAACATATGCTTAAAAGCATGAGGCCTCTTGATATAGTGGTCAATGATCAAACTACACATTACAACTTCACAGTTTTTAGGTTCCTGTTTTAGAAAAATAAATGGTTTAAGGATAAATGTATGCTCATATATTGGATTTGTGTTTATACATTTGCATTATATTGGATCTGTGTTTATACATTTGCTTTATTTTGAATTATGGTTAAATATTAGCCAAAGTGCTATATGGACTATTTAATCACAGATTATTTTTTGAAGCTTAAGTAAGTCATTTCCTAATAAATATATCATTTGAATAACATGATTTTTCATTTTTCATGTTCCTTTAGTGTCCTTGTGAATGTAGTTGTCATTTATTTTTCAACTTTGGTCATATATGAAATGCAATATGAAGTTTCTTTCAACACATATTGAGCATTTGTATTTTCATTATGTAAATGTGGCATATTGATCATAAATGTGGCATTTATTTTTGATGGTTTTTGTTTCAATAACACCATTAGTTGTATAAATGTACTTTGTATAACTTTGATGTAATGAGTTTTTTTTAAATGCAATTCATCCAAGAACTTTTCTAAATTAGTTGAATTTTTATAATTTCTTTGTTCTAGGGCATTAGTGATTCTTTTTCATTTATTGAACTATTGGGTTCATGAAATGTGGTCATTTTCCTTCAGGGCAATACAAAGTTGTATCTAGAATGTGATTGATGTTGTGTATTTTTCAAGCTCTCATCAAGGTGATCAATGTTACAAGTTATATATATTTTTAGGAACTTTTCTATTTTTGAGTTGTTTATGTCATTATCTATTATAGAAGACCATGTTCATTTTTTCTCACTCTATTTTGAAACTCACTTACAAACTAGTAATCTAATATTCTTCTAAAGAATAGAAAATCTTCAAAAATCAATTTTTTTTTTATGGAATCTATATTATATATAGTAAAGTGTACAACTTATTGGGTCCTTTCTTAAAGATAATCAATATTGTATTCCTCTATTGTTTCAATGTGCTTCTTTTTTCTTTTGCTGCTATGTATTTCAGTTATTGTATCTTCTAGCAGACTCCAACAAAGTTTTGCACTTATGAACTTAACATATAACGTTGGAGGGTACAATTGTTGCATCATTATAAATATGGATTTCTTCATTTTTTGTACGTAGTAACGAGAAATTTTGAAGTGCTTGAAATCTATGAATTAAATGTGACTCTTTAGTAATGGTTCTAAATTTCTTTGGTACATAACATCTTTTGCTAATAACTTTCTTCCTTGTAGTTTTCTCTTTCAAATTCATATTCAAATTCTTGAAATGATTTTTTCAATGATTATCCACATTGTTTTGAAGAATTTTCTTTTGACCTGATATGAAAAGTATTAATTTCGATTGGGCTATTTCTTGGTAACAAACTCTTTGTACAATGCCATTGTCAAGTCTATCTCCAAAGATTAATGTTTGGAATCTCATCTATTCTCCATATTTTTCTTTGAAAATTCCAAGTTCTGTTAAGCCCCTATACTACTAGTGTAACCCCTTATTGTTATTAGTACAACCCACTTATTATATTGATGTACCCATGTAGTGCCCATATTATTACTCTTGTGCCCCATAGAAACCCACAATTGTTATTATTGTGCCCTTACATTATTATTGTTATGTCGGCTGTGATTATGTTATAACCCCTTAGACTCCTATATATATAAAGGAGTTATTTTCATTTGTATCATCGAAGAATTGTTCATTTATGTAATGTAAAGGAGGTTTCCCAATTTAAGAGGCTGAATTCTAAGGCGTTGATCTATCTTATCTATCTTTTCTTGAGCTGGTTTCATAACATTTGGTATCAGAGCTTTGGGTTCTAGGGTTTCGATGCTCCAAACAGGTCATCGTGGAATGTTCGCTATAACATTTTTTCTATGACGTTTCAGAAGTCGCAAAAAAAACCCATTTGAGAAGAAATCACGTTGAACCGTGGGTCCGAATTTCAGAGATTTTCGTGCGAGATTTGCGGAGATATGACCTGAGGAAGTCGGTCTTTTTGCAGACTCCTGAATTACACTCAAAACATGTGACCTAGGGAAAATCGTCATAACTTTATTTCTGAGAATCAGATTGAAATTTCGTAAGAAGGTAAAGAAAGAGGACGGACTGTAGTTTTCTTTTGTATATTTGTCAAAGTCAAAGGTTGAAACGGTGACACGTGGCTCTACATACAAGTCTGCTATACCGAACTAGTCTATAATCAGGTCACTGCGGGAGATTGTGCATAACTCTTTCTTGGAGAATCCGATTTGGATCAGACTAGTGGCATTGGAAAGAGGACACAGAAGGCTACTACAGGTTGCAATTTCAGAACTTAAAGATCCAAAAGTACAGAGTTACAGTCGTTTCAAGGTTGAGCTCCAAAAATCAAGAAAAACCAAGATGAGGAAGTTTGATGGCAATGATCCGGTAAATTGGATACCTCAGATGGAGCAATATTTTGATCTACATGGTGTACAACTGTTACAAAAGGTATGTATTGCATCTTCATATTTAGAACCAGATCAATTTTTATGGTACAAAGGGCTTTGTTCTCATAAACAAATTGTTACGTGGTCAATTTTCACGGAGGAAATGATAACACATTATGAGGATACAAAGAGTAACACTTTTTTTAGAGCAACACCACAACAATTGGAAAGAGTAAAAGGGCTTTGTGACATAGTGGAAAGAAAAATTATGGAAACCAGGAAGCGTACCCCTCACAACTATAAAGATCGAAGTGTTATTTCTCCTAGCCTTCCACAACATACAAGGGTTACACCACAACAATTGGAAGAAAAAAGAGAAAAAGGGCTTTGTTACAATTGTGATAGCAAATGCACTAAAGGTCATAAGTGTGTTGAGAAGAAATTATTTTACATAGAATATGAAGAGGAGGAAGAAAAGGATCAAGAAACATCAAAAGAAGAAGATATACGACATGACCCCACCCTAGAGAAAGAAGAAACGAATCAGACCATATCTTGTAAAGCATTGGCAAGAATTACCACTCCTCAAACTCTCAAGATAGAAGGACATATCAAGAAGAAAAAAGTGCAAGAAGTGAAAGATCACATCGATAAAGAAGAAATGAATCCAACCATATCTTGTAATTTATTGTTCGAAATTACCACTCCTCAAACTATCAAGATAGAAGGACATATCAAGAAGAAAAATGTTCAAGAAGTGAAAGAGCACATCGAGCATCAAGAAATGAATCCGACCATATCTTGTAAAGGATTGGAAGAAATTACCACTCCTCAAACTCTAGAGATAGAAGGACATATCAAGAAGAAAAAGGTTCAAGCAGTGAAAGATCACATCGAGCATCAACAACAAGTTCTCCAACTTTTAGAGGATAATGCCACTTCGTTGTAAAATCAAACGAAACAACAGGTAGATCAACATCGTAATGAGAAATGTTTTGATGTAGGTGATTGGTTATTTTTACCGCTACATCTCAAGCAAGCTATTTATGAGAAGGAGACTTTGGCAATACTACATGCACTTAAAAAATGGCAACCTTACTGAATGGGAAGACTCTTCAAGGATGAGGATGTGGAAGCATTGTTTTGTGCTATTTATATTATCCAACTAGATTGGATAAATGAAGCAAGGGATGAATGGAAGAAGGACAAAGAAGTATGACCACTTATTCAAAAGCTGCAAAAGATCCCAATTCAAACAATATTGCCAGAAATTGAAGAGGAAAGAAAAATCATATTGGAACCTGGAGCAGTCACAGAAACAAGAACCCGACAGCTACGAAATCGATCAATTTTAGAGTATGTCATCAAGTGGAAGAACTTACCCGCTAAATATTCCACATGGGAGGACAAGAATTTTATACAGAAGCATCAAGAACTACTCAAGTGTTGAGGACAACACTTTTTGAAGGAGAGGGGAATGTTAAGCCCCTATACTACTAGTGTAACCCCTTATTGTTATAATTACAACCCACTTATTATAATGATGTACCCATGTAGTGCCCATATTATTACTCTTGTGCCCCATAGAAGCCCACTATTGTTATTATTGTGCCCTTACATTATTATTGTTATGTCGTCTATGATTATGTTATAACCCGTTAGGCTCCTATATATATAAAGGAGTTATTTTCATTTGTATCATCGAAGAATTGTTCATTTATGTAATGTAAAGGAGGTTTCCCCCTCGAGGAGGCTGAATTCTAAGGCGTTGATATATCTTTTCTATCTTTTCTTGAGCTGGTTTCATAACAAGTTCTCATTGTCCTTGGGTTGGTTCTATTTCAACTATCTTGTCTTACAAATCATGGATATGTTGTAAGCCTATGCACCCATATATTGAGGTCTCATTTTGTATTTTTTCTTTTTGGATTTCTTTTTTATTTCACTTTGATTATCATTTCCTTCATGTTGGGATGTATTTCATTAATGTTCTATTCACGAATATGATTCCAATTGCTATTTATGGAATATTTTTAGATTGATATGTATAAAGAACATATTTCGTTCAATGTTCTCATCACAACACACAGAATTTGGATATTTGATATGAATTCTTGTATTCCAATAGTGTTTATAATATAATATAAATTATCCTTCCATTGTCCATGAATTGTGGCTTTTCTTTTCAAACAATGTCCATGTGCATAGGTACATTGATTATTGAGTGGATTAAGTCCATTTGGGATCATTTGAAGCCCAATTTCCTTATTTGTGGAAAAGAAATTCTTAATGATACAAGCTTCTCTTCAATGTGTAATAGTGTTGCTACAATTGGCAATGGCCTATTACATCTTATTTTCTTAGGTTCTGCAAACCATGGTAACTTTGAATTTTCAAGTTCCCTTTTGCAAGATTTACATATGATCCTGTTAGGTAATGTTTTTCCTCTTCCAGATATGTGTATTTACATTTGTTCTAAGTAATGTAAAATGCTTATCATATTCTTTCCAAATTCCAACTTTTTACATATTGAAGATTTGGTTCTAGTGTGTACTCACTTTCTTTTATGGAAGTTTGAGTAGGTGTTCCCTTGGATGAGTCACAATCTCTATTCCTTATTTTTATTTTATTTTTTTAATTAATGTTTGTACTATGAGTACGCAGAATTAGTGAATTTTGTGAAATTTCATCTTATTTCTAGGGCTTTGATGTATTTATACTATGGTATAGTGCAGATTGTATTGGTCCTTATATTGATTTCTCAACCATGGTTCATAATAAATGTGTGATGTACTTCTTTGGAATGATACAATATGATTGATTGCAATTTATATAGGATGAGTAGTAATTGACAACAATTTTAATTATACATGACCATATTTGCATGTTTACGTTGAATATAATTGATGTAGAGTGCAAGAAAAATGGTGAATTGTCAAATCTTCCTTTTTCATATGACATTTCCCTATTAATAAGATATCCTTTCTAGCCTACAACCATTGGCCTGCTTTATAAAATTTCATTTGTTAAGTATTTTAGTAGAGAATGAAATCCATCTTGGTTGTGACCCATCATTGCATTGTAAAAGGATTGGACAATATAAGTGTTCAAAATTTGCATTAATAGGATTTGTATTATGAAATAATATGCATAATGGACTTGTATTTAGATGATTATTGAAGAGAAAATACCTTGTTTTCATTGTTGATAAAAAAAGTCTCAAAGTTATGTTCAACCATTTGGCTAACTATTTTATGCAAAATGTGTATCCCCATAGTCCTCTTTCAAATTGACAACGACTATTCCAAGCACGAAATCACATTCTATGAAGGTATGTTTCAACATCACTAACTCCATGAAGTTGTTAGAGGTATTCAGGTGCTAATTTATATTGGTATGATTATTTTTCCTCTATGTAACTGTGACTTGCTATGATTATTTTTCCTCTATGTAACTGTGATGTAGACACATGAAGGAGTGTTCTATTATTCCATTTTGTAGCTCAATGGATAAGTAGAAAGGTGAAATAGGACTTCAATGACATGGAACAAACAATCTCCTAGAGAATACACAAATGCCCGAAGTCCAGAAAGAATATTGCTACTCAAGAAATCATCAATGGTATCATATTTATTATTATGTTTCTTTAAATGGTGGTTCTCAACATCGAAGATTTAAACCATTTTTTTATGTCTTTTTTTTGAAATTTCTATCATGATTTATTTTCTAAACGCTATGTAGGTTAGATTGATTTTTCTTGAAAATGAATGAGGGTTCAACTCCTTTTTGTTTTAGCCACTATATCTATTCAAGAGTGTTTAATGGGATGGAGGAATTGATTTGACATTGAAATTTTATGTGATTTGGCACAATGAAAAAAGGAACCTAATCTTGCATGTGAATAACTCATATATAGTTTTTGTTTGTATTTTCAAAATGAAACTGCAAAACAAGACACAGGTGGTGTTTATAATTCTTTGTAAAGCTGTGGAATTACATAAAAATAAGTATTAGCCACTAGACAATTGATATCTCTACCCAATAAGAAGAACCGAATGAACATTGTATATGACTGGATTGGTAAAATAGATTAAATTTTCCTATTTGTTGCAGAAATACCTATGGAATGTTTCAAGTAAAATGCATACTATTTTTCCCATATAAATGATTTTAGAATTCCCTTCTGTGAATTGGGATGAAAATTCAAATAAAAAACATATCAATAACAAAGATTTAACAAAAATATCCATACAATAGTTTAGCAATATATGTCATGTCAATTAATTGTTGTCCATCAATGAGCGGTCAAAAGTGTGATATCCCTTAGCTTAATGATTCAATTGTAATTAAACGTATATAAGTTTATTTTTGGTTAAGTGTGCTACATTGAAGGAAAAACAAACACTTTAATTATTAGTAATTGATTACTCATAAAATCTTGTTGTAATGTTGTAATTTTGTTTTATTTTTTGAATAAAGAAAAGATGGGAAATTAATGGGTGAGTACAAATGGATGAAAGAGAAAAATGTTGCAATTTAATTGTGGAAAATTATTATTATCCATAAATATGTCCTAGTTAGCTAATGTGGGTGATTGGATTTAATTAAGGAATTATTATATTGGCCAATTAATTGTTTCCTAGAAGAGAGGAAGTTGTCCTCAAGAGTGAGAAATAAGAGCTCATAAATGAGCTAACAACTACATTCCACATTTTGGTGACTTGGATGCAATTATTAAGCACCAAAAGAGTGAAATATGGATAATATCTATTATTTTTACTTGTTTTTGTCTCATTATTCTAAGAGAAGAATTAGAGAGAATGAAGAGAAACAAGAATGACTAGATGAAAGAGGAATTGCATGTGTGTTATTGCTTGGGGGGACACTATCACATAGTTATGTCAAGTTTGGGAGGGACCAAGTACTTGACTATTAATTTCCTAGAAAAAATACAAGTGCTTCTAACTTCAATGTTTAAATGTGTATTCAATTTTTTAGAAATAAAAAGAGTTGTTGTCGAAATTGTGTTACTTTACAAAAAATGATGAGACTATCATTACTTTTTGTTATGTGGATCTATAGTGCATGGTTAGGAGATAATGTTATTATATTTTCCAATGAAGAAAATAAATGGTTATAAAGAAAAAATGTAATAGTTGAAGAAAATAAGTGGTTTTAGAGAATAGATGTAATAGTTGTTTGAGATATAGGACTTTAAAACTTGTTAGTGTTAAACAAAGAACATAGATGTACTCATAGTTAATATAGAAGTCCTAGTGAATTATATTTTATAGAGAAATAAGTATATACATATATATATGCAAGACTTATTAGTGTTATATGGAAAGAAAACTTACATAGACGGTTTAAGGCATATAAAACCGTTGAAATTGCTATATTAGAGTATGCCCATATGACTGTCTATATAAACTTGACCTATGTTGCTCATAATTTGTAAAACTAATGCTTCCATGTCATGTTTAGCTATCATTAGGAGTTACGAGGAGTAAGTCTAGAAGTCATTGTTTCCATTGTGTGAGTTGTAATGGTGATCTAGCTGTGACTAAGCTAGTAATTTATGTTGTATATATTTGTATATTGTGATGATTAATGAAAATATAAAGAGAAATTGTGTTTTGTGTAATGGCTATACTCTCTCTTCCATTATTTCTAATATGGTATCATATCCATGAGGCTAATATGTGAGAGGCCAGATAGATAGTTAAAGCTCCTATTTGTGAGAGCTATTTGGAAAGAAGAGTAGTTTGGAGATTAGGGTCACAAAATATATAATTCTACCATTATAATCTTTATAGCCAAAGTTTCTTTAATCAGGATATGCATCGGATCAAATAGAATATGTGATATTTGTGGATGAGTCAGATCTGTAATTAGATTTGAGCAAGTGGCTGCTTTTTTTCTAGTTGAAGGAGGCAGAGCTATCATGAAATTGATTGAAGAAATCCACTCTTCCATGCCTCTTGGAGAGCAAAGGTGAGCAAGTGTCATGATTTGATTGCTAGAAAAATGCATGCTACAAATTCAATTGACACTACCACAATCTGTGTTAACTGCTACCATAGTCTATTAGGAATTTGTCTGCATCACGAGGCACTGCATTTCATTGTGGTGGACACACTGAGTGGATCCAATGAAAAACATCGCAACCCTCAGTTTGAAAGTTTGTGTTGTAGAATAGTGTTTCCTTAGCGAGGGAACTGAACCTGATCTTCTCAAATCTCAAACATTGATGACCTAAAATAGAATCATTCTTGATTCTTTCAAATTTTTCTTTACGCTTTCATCGCAGCCTTTTAATGTGTCTTCACAACAAGAAGATTATTCTATTGTAGTCCCTAGTTTTTGCGCACTAAATGTGTGTCTCCAACGATTGCGTACACATAGATCCTTGCTTTGAATGTGCCTAATAAAGATCTGTACCATCTAACCAGTATTTGACGAGCAGCAAATAGCTTGAGGGTGTAAGAGACAATGTGTAGCAAGCTAAATTGTAGTGCGAGTCAAGTTGTTGTTGGTAGCGTGGGAGAATAATCAGATTCACATATCTCAGATCTGAAAGAAGAAAAAGGGTAACATGGACTCTCTTACTTTAGCGAAGTTTAATGTCATCAATTTCCATATATGGAAAGTTAAAATTCAAATGCATCTTATAAATAGAGGTCCGTGTAGTATAGTAAAAGGAATTAAAAAGGCTCCTACACATGCCAAGCTTTTAGTAGAATGGGAAAAGAAAGAATATAAGGCTAAGGCCATAACTGGATTGGGTTTTTCAGACACTCAGATGGATTTGATTGATTTAGCAAAATTGGCTTATGGAATATGGGGACGTTTGAGTAACAATTTTTTGCTTTAAAATTGAAGCTTTTTACTCTCAACGTGCATGATGAGACACCTCTCTCTAATCATATAAATGCGTTAACGTCTTTCTTTGGAAAATTGTCCAAAATTGTTGCCAAGGTAGAAACAAATGATGCCAAAGAAATTCTATTAAATAGCTTATCTCCCATGTATAGCAACATTGCATTCACATTAAGCCAAATGTCTTCTCAATCATTAGAAGGAATGGTATCATCACTTTTAGCTTAGGAAGAAAGGGAAAATACAGAAGGTTTAGATGTTGGTGGTTAACATGAACTTGCACTATTTTCCAAAGGCAAAATAAAAAAAACAAAGGGTTCAAGAAAATGCTTCTACTCCCACAAATATGGACATATTGCGTGGAATTGTTGAACTAGTGCAAGGGATATTCTCAATGGAAAGGAAAATGAAAACATATCGAACTTGGATGACATGTCACAATGAGATAGTGGTGAGTGGCCATGAGAATCACCTCTCAAACTATTTTAAAAGTAAAAGAGATTTAAGTTTTTATATTATGTACTATGAGTTGATGAAGTTTTCTATTGTGTGTTTTTTATTGGTTATAAAAATGATTGATGGTTCTTAAAATGGAAGCCCCAATGTCCAAAAGTCAATTCTTGTATTTTAGTAATTTTGGTTATAAAAATGGTTAGTGGTTCTTAAAGTGGATGCCCTGGTGTCCGATATTTGTTTTTAAAAGCATGTTGCATCTGAGCCCAAGTTGTCATGCTATCTATAGGTAAACCCATGAAACAACGCAATGCTACATCCTTGAGGGCAGATGGAAATAATTTTAACTTTTTGTCATCATCTGTATAGTCATAGTTTTGGCATATAATGACAAACTCAAATAGGAAAGTGTCGGGGTCCTCTATGGTAAGGCCAGGGAAATGAGGTAGAGCAGAGGGGCTTATATTCTTCATCTTAGTGTCCCCATTGGTTTCCTTGACGGGGAAGGCACCCTCAGCTCTCTCTCTATTCCCTCTGTCATTCCAGTTTTCATCCATTAGTTTAGTAGGAATGGGTTCTTCTTCTTCTTCTTCTTCCACTATAAGTTCTTCAAATATGTTAGGTTGCTGACCTAAAGGTTACTAATGTGTAAGAAAGGAAACTAAACTAAATATGTTTCCAATTTTTTGGTCTTTTTTGTGTAAATATTTATTAATTAATACAAATGTGTGATTTCTGAGTTTGCATGGTGTGTATTGAGTAATTGAATTATGAGTTGTGTGTAGATTGGAGTAATTTTGCATAACATAAGTCTTCACGGAACTCAAAGAGAATCAGAGAGAGAGGACAATGCTCAAAGAAGTATTGCGATGATCAGGTAGTGTTGGAGTTTTATTGAATAACCAAATCAAAGCTCAGAAGTGGCAGTGTTTAAATAATACATAGAACAAATTTCAGGAAGGAGTCAAGCATAAGAGAAATCAAAGATCGAAATTAGTGAAAGGAAGATGTAATGAAGTGACAGTGCATAGGTATCGTTGGATCAGTTGGATCAATGAAGAGGATTAACAAAAGATGAGTAGTAGATATCTTATCGCAGGAGATTAAGTTAATAGATGGATGGATCACATCAAGTCACAAATAAAATGTGAACAAAATTGAAAAGAAAGAGATGTAGCTCTCAGGTGTGGCCTGCACCTGGAGACTACACTCACCAAAACAGAGAGATCACTCTCGTACACTCTATTGTTCATCAATGAAAGATTACATCATTAAATACAATACTAGGAATTAGGAAGTTGCACCCAAACCCCTAAACTTTAGGAACTAATCCTAAACTAGGGAGAACGTTACAACAATGTAACCATTTTCTCCATTAATACAAAAATAATATTAATTATTTTTAACTCCCCCCCTTAATGGAGAAAGGGTTCTCCTGGACTCCTAGGATCTTTCTAAACAATTCAAATTTCAGTCGTGCAAGAGGCTTTGTGAAAATATCAGCCACATTGTCACAAGTTTGACAATATTCAACAACAATTTCTTTTGATTGTATTTTCTCTCTAAAAAAATGGAACGGAGTGTCTATATGTTTGGTGTTTTTGTGAAACACTGGATTGTATGCTAATTTAACGGTCCTCTCGTTGTCGCTATTGATGGAAGTGGGATTCTTTTGTTCTTTTCCTGCATCTTTGAGAAGCCTTGTCTACCAGATCACTTCACATGTTGCTGCACATAATGCTTGATACTCAGCTTCACATGAAGACAAGGCTACAGTACTCTGCTTCTTGCTGCTCCAAACTATGACCCCGAAACCTATGTTGAATGCATAACCTGTGATGGACCTCCGATCATCCAGGTTACCTGCCGAGTCTGAGTCTGAAAAACTGCTAGAGTAACATCAGATACATCAGTGTATAAAATACCATAATTAACAGTACCACAAAGATACCTCAACACGCTCTTTGCTGCTATCCAGTGACTTTCAAGCGGTTTCGTCATAAATTGGCTCAACACACTAACAGAGTATGCCAAGTCAGGTCTGGTTGTTGTAAGATATATCAAGCTGCCAACCAGCTATCTGTAAAGTGTGGCATCAACCTCCTTAGTGCCATCGTCACTGCTCAATTTCATATTCTGCTGCAAAGGTGTCGCTGCTCCTCTACACTGAACCATACCAAACTTTTCCAACATATTTCTGGCATACTTCCCTTGGGTAAGAAAAGTTTGCCCAGCATCTCTACATACTTCTAATCCCTGCAATAGTGAAGGCTCCTGAGATCCTTCATCTCAAAAACTTGTGCCATAAGCCTTTTTATTCCTCTGATTAAATCATCTGCATTTCCTGTTATAATCATGTCGTCCACATACAAAGAAATCAAAATAATCCGCCCCTGATTATTGTACTTGGTATACAAATTTGGATCATTTAAACTTCTATGGAAACCATGCTCTACAAATAAAGAATCAACCTTTTCGTACCAAGACCTGGGTGCTTGCTTTAAACCATATAAAGCCTTTTTCAATCTGCAAACAAGATGTTCATGCCCCTGCTTTACAAACCCTTCTGGTTGTACTAAGTAAATTTCCTCTTCTAAATCACCATTTAAAAATGCAGATTTAACATCAAGCTGGTGTAATTCCTAATTACATTTAGTAGCTAAAGCAATAAGCATTCTGATTGTATTTAACTTTGCTATAGGTGCAAAAGTATCATCAAAATCTATACCTTCCTGCTGTGAATATCCTTTTGCAACCAGCCTAGCTTTTAACTTTTCTATACTTTCGTCTGCATTCATTTTTGGTTTAAACAACCATTTGCATCCTATGGGTGTTTTATTCTTAGGCAGCTCAACTAAATCCCAAGTATCATTTCTAAGAATTGATTCCATTTCTTCATTCATTGCAGCTCTCCATTCCTTAAATTGACTAGCTTCTTTGTAATTAGAGGGTTCTACAATGTTCAAAACCTTTGACATCAAAGCATAGTTTCTCAATTTTAATGGTAATTGAGTCTTCCTACCTGACCTCCTTGGTAGGGGACTTACCTCAAATTTGTTTTCTTCTGCTATAACTGGGCTTGCATTATCACCTTCTTGCTGTTCTTCTTTTTGCTCTTCTTTCTGCTCTTCTTTCTGCTCCTGCTCTCTTTCATCCTCGCTGCTTTCCTCCAACAACAATGGAATGTGCCAATCATCACCAACGTCATCTTTCCCTTCCTGTACCTGTTCATGAAACACTACATCCCTGCTTGCAAATGTCTTACGAGACTCAGGATTAAAAAATTTATATGCTTTAAATTCTGTGCCATGACCAACAAAGATGCATTTAATTGCTTTAGGATCTAATTTCTTCCTATCAGCTTTGGGTATATGGGAAAATACTTTTGACCCAAAGACTCTTAGATGGTTTACTGCTGGTTTAAATCCATATAGAGCTTCAATACGGGTTTTAAAGCCAAGATACCTGGTAGGACATCTGTTCTTCAAATATACAGTAGTATTAATGGCCTCTACCTAAAAGCTATTAGACAGACCCTTACCTTGTAACATGCTCCTTGCGCACTCCACCAAGGTTCTGTTTTTGCGCTCTACAACTCCATTCTGCTGTGGTGTGTGTGGCACTGTATATTGCTGAACAATCCCGTGAGATTTGCAGAATTTCATGAATTCCTTTAGCTTGTATTCTCCCCCTTGATCAGATCGGAGAATTTTTATACTCTTACCAAATTGTTTTTCCACCAAGGTTTTAAAATATATAAAGCACTGGAAAGTCAGACTTTTCTTGTTCAAAAAAAAACCCATGAATATCTAGTGCAGTCATCAGTAAATAAAAAAAAATAGTATGCTCCTCCTAGCGACCTTGTCTGCATAGGTCCGCATACATCAGTGTGCACTAGTTCTAAAACATCTGTTTCCTTCCATCTATCATGCACAGGAAAACTATTCTCTATGCACTTTTCCTAAGGCACAACCATCAAAATTTACCTGAACATTACGAAAGATAGGGAGTCCCTCGACCATCCCTTTCTTCTGCAGTAACATGAGGTCGTGCAAATTCAAGTGACCGAACCTTGGATGCCAGAGTTGTTCGGCTGTCGATCCTCCTGCAACCATGGCTTGCTTTGGTATGATTTTTGCATCCAGTCTGTATAGGCTTCCAACTCGCATGCTTGTTGCAATTATTTCATTCCTGCAATCCATTATCACACAATGAGTCTTGAAGAACTCGACTTTCATATCTTGATCAGCCATCATGGATACATATATCAGATTTTTCTTAATTCCAGGTACATATAAAACATTTGTAAGGTGACTAATTTTTCCATTTGGTAACTTAAATGAAATCACTCCATGACTTTTAATCTCGTATCCACTATCATCTCCTAGATATATTTTTGATCCATTTATACTTTCTTCAAGACTATCAAAAAATTCCATTTTACCTGTCATGTGAGAGGATGCTCCGGAACCGACATACATAATGTCATCTTCATTAGATGCTGAAAGGGCATAGTCGACTGTGAACAATCGAAATTCATGACTGAAGTCTTCTTCTTCAACAAAGTATCCTCTGTGCTTTGCATTTGCCTGCCTCCTGTTTGCATCATCAGCCTGCTTCTTATAGCATTCACTCTGTATATGACCCTTCTTTCCATAATAATAACATTTCTTTTCAGAATGATTTGCAAGCATACCTTTATGAGAATGCATATTCTTATGTGATGTTCCTCCTTTCTGCTTTGATTTCTGCTTTGACTGCCTTCCTTTGGATGATCGTTGTTTCGCCATCAACGCAAGATCATCACTCTGGGGGTTCAAGTTCTGCCGCCGCTCCTCCTCCTGCTGCAAGATCCCAGTGAGATCATCAAATGAGGGCGCTTTCTCCCTTGCCGACACTCCAGTGATGAACGTTTGAAAATCATCACTCATCCCGTTCAGTGTGATTGCATCAAGATCTTGATCAGACACCGCCACTCCTATGGCCCCCAATCCGTCTTTCACATCTTTAATTCACACAAAAAATGCAGTAGCAGTCTCCCTTTCGTCCATCTTCATTGAAAATAGCCCACTTTTAAGTGCCAAGACTCTGCTTGTATTCTGGATCTCATACTGACTTTTAATTTTTGTCCTGATGTCCGCGGACATTTTATAGTCTCTTATGTGCGCAATAACATTATATTTCATAGACATCTTCAACAAGACTTTGTCCTTGTTCTCTCGTTTTTCCCAATGTTTCTCCTGTGGCCCTTCGTTCAGCTTCTGCTCATCGCATGTAACTATGGACCAAGAATTCACACCCTCGAGCAAGGTCTGGATCTTAAACTTCAAATTTGTGAAGTTAGATCCATTAAGTTTACCAGACTCGTTAAGGTAATATTCCATCGTATTATTCACTCAGAATCTACCCAACAACAAAAAAAAAAAATACTTGTCAGATTGATCTGTCACCTCTGCCACCGATCTACAGTGTCTGGCAATCTCGCTCCAACGAGCAAATGCAGCGTTTCTAATACAACAGGAGAATTGATTTGATCAAAATTGATCTGATCTGCCTCTCCCAGATAGATCTGCAACTTCGCCGATCTGCACCCCTTGCAAACCGCCAAACGAAGTTGAGGCTTCCCGCAAATCCCCTTGAAGGAAGATTTTCTCTTCCTCAATCAGCGTACGAAAAATCACCGTGCTCTGACACCAAGATAAAATGTGAACATAATTGAAAAGAAAGAGATGTAGCTCTCAGGTATGGCCTACAACTGGAGACTACACTCACCAAAAAAGAGAGATCACCCTCGTACACTCTATTATTCATCAATGAAAGATTACATCATTAAATACAATACTAGGAATTAGGAAGTTGCACCCAAACCCCTAAACTTTAGGAGCTAATCCTAAACTAGGGAGAACATTACAACAATGTAATCATTTTCTCCATTAATACAAAAATAATATTAATTATTTTTAACTGTCACATGTCAACAGAAGGGCAGAAAACCTGCGGAAATGATGGGGTGCTCTTCCTAGGTGGTAAGCAGTATCTCGCGCGCCCTAAGAGCAAGTGAAATTCCTAAATTTCACGTGATTAGCCTAATTGGGTGACACATAGCAAGGGAAAACCACTTTTCTCATGCTCTCTCGGTCGGATATCGATCATGTAAGACTTAATGCAATATTGTGTGATATTCGTTGGATCATGCAGCATTGATCAACGACGGAGATCGGTTAAGATACTCAGTGAGTGGGTGACACGACAAAGTGGTATTCATAGGTGGTAAGTGTTTGGTCAATTTAGCGAGGTCTAAATTGCTACTTTAAAATGTCAACTCGAGGTTTGTAAACTGACGAAGTGAAGTGTACTATATGTACTAGATAACCATTTCCTTAGTCTTTTGTTTTTCTTAGTTTTTTAAGTTTGTTTCTGGATTTATCTTTCCCTAATGTGAGATGATGAAAAGGTGATAAAGCAAGTGAAATATGGATGATTATGGTGATCTCTAAGTGGTTTTTCAAAACTTAAAAGAAAGAAAGATTTAAAATAACTGCAATGAAATCAATTCTTAAAAAGAAATAAAGACATCAAACAATGAACTAATGACATCGGCCCAGTATCTTTGTTGCTGAATGAAAATGAAAGTGAAATCTACACTAAATTCAATTAAAACTAAGAACAACTAATCCACACTATTTCAACTCTTCAACTCAATCTTCATTATGAAAAGATATCATGAAATGTTAAGCAATGTGAAATCTAAAAGAAGTTAAACTACATAAAAGAAACTAATCACACTACTTTAACTCTCTTGACCTTTTGCCTTTCAGCTTAATTACCCTGTGAGAAACAATCATGAACAAGTCAAGCAAGGTGAGATCTTAAGAAAAATAGATCAAGCTATAATGAGTGATATTCTGGTTCCTAATAAAGTTATTTGATTATAGAAACAAACCGTTAACAGATGAATAGCATGATATCTAAGAGAAGAAAATAAATGTACAACTTAATGAAATGATAGTACTGGAAATCAAACTTCAGAAAACAAGAGTCAGCGACAAAGGCAAGATGATCTCGTATGCCAATAGTTGTAAAAAGAAAAGGTGAAAAATTGCCCCGGGCTGCCTGAGAAAACCTGCAGAAAACACTGATCAGTTGTAACCATAAAAGAGCAGCAATGAAAATGTAAATCAACATAAATCAAAAAGCTGTGTTATGTACAACTAATATACATGATGAAATAAAACGCAGCATTTAAATGACAACTGTACAGCTAATATACATGAACAAGAAAAAAAAGTAATGCAAGAGTTAAAAGACAACTGTACAAGGCTTTAGTGAGCAGGGGCCCTCTGCGACTTCAGTCGATTCAATGAATAGCTACAAGCTTAAGTTTAAACCAGTCTTCTCATATATTAAACAACAACGTAAAAGTGCAGTGGGGAAATACAACAACTTAAAATTACATTACAAGAGATTAACTTTTACAATGTTCATGGATGTGTTATTTATAAGGAAGGAAAGCTAAACAAATTAACTAAATCTACGCTATTAACCACGCTGCCAGAGACACGTAAATCCTCTTCAGCCCGGATCTAGGTAACTGTCATCATGTTTATTAAATCTGAGAGGTATGGTTGTTGGATTCACGCTACCAGGATGTCTTCATGGCTAAGGACTGTGCCACGTAGCTTCAGGTGCTGAAAAAATAGAGCTACGCAGAGTCGTGCCACCGCTGAACACTTTCGTTGACTATCCTTTGCCCCTTGTTTGACCGCGGCTTTTATGGGCGTGATGGATGATCTGGAGGTACACGTTCCATGTCCTTGACTCCTGTAACTTGCCCATGTGGCTCGTTTCTTCAGAGGACACCTGTAGCATGGTGTTTGACAAAACGGCTGTGGAATCCTGTGCTGGCTACATAAACCTGGGTCAGCTGCGGAAACCTGTGTCGGTTGCGAAAACTGAGAAGCTTCCGCAGCTGTCTGAACAAAATTCTAAAGCAAACAATAGTCATTAGCGTAGTTAGAAAACCATGTCAAAAGCTCTTTTTTAAACTAAAATACAATGATTTAATCAACTTGGTGGATGAAATGAGTGGAAAAAGAAGGCTAAGAGGGTGTATAGGAAGGTGCAGGTTCGAGGCTGAACATACCCCCACTGTGAAGGTGTTGCATGTCCTCATGCAACCAGAAGTTAGTTATTTTCCCTTAATCCATATGCTCTGAGGCTTCTGCAAGAACATCTAGCCCTCTTCTCTTTCTCTTTGATGCTAAAATGGTCCTTGGTTTCGTGACTAGATATTTGAACTTAAGATTACTTAATGCCCTGCTCAACTTTTTACACTTTTTCTTCAGCTTCATGTTCTTCTTTTGCCACAGTCCTAAATGGAGCATAGTGTTATCATGGACAATCTTTTCTACCTTACTCTGCTCTTTGAGTGCTTCGTTTTCCTGTTTGATGTGCCTATTTAGGACTTCCAATTCAAACACTTCCTGTTTTAAAGACTGTATTGTGCATCAAGTGGCAAGGTGGTGCTTGGTCCTGCAGCTGATTGTTCAAGGACTCTAGGTAGTTATATACTCTT